>OY294069.1:104367059-104967059 GCA_958510875.1 Endomychus coccineus | reverse complement strand
CACTTTGTAGTGACAATTGTTAAGAATACTCTTACTGAGTTTTTATTTATTTAATAATTATAATTTTTGATTCTACCGGCTAGCTTTTTATCTTTTGATTTGATTATATTTGAATTTTTAAATTAATGTTTATGAAGTTTATCTATAGAATAATTTTTATATGGAATTAAACACAATGTTCTTTGATTTCACAATATTTAATTTCTATGACTCTTATTATCTTGTTCAATTCAGTTTTATGTTTACAAAATCTATGACATAACCTTAAGACACTTTTTCAACTAATATTTGTTTATATTGTTATTGTCAACAATCTCCCTTTTTCTTTACAGATAATACGGATAATATTATGTAGAAATTATAAACAAACTTACGTTTAGATAATATCCAAAAGTGTGTTTAACAATGTGGGCAATTTTCAATTTACTTCCTTTTATGATTTCGTTGATTCACCTTTTACACAACACTATGCTATTTCACGATGATCACAGGTAACTAATTCAGGTTACTTCTTCTTGAGGATCAGGAACTGTTGATAATACTTTGTCTTATTCTTTTTAGATAAGATATAAAACCTTTCGATGCTTTATTGAAATTATGTTGAAGAATGGCAATCGTTGGATACTTTTTATAAATTGGAGGTTATTACTACCTTTTATTTGGTTTAGATACTTGGGATACTCGTTGACTTTTAATAAAACTTATTAACTTTGGTTATTTGTAACTTATCGAAGTTTGGAACACTTGCGTTCTCTGATGCTTATTTTATATAAACTTAGGTTAGAAAATGTTGGTGAGTTGCCAGAGAAGAACAGTCTCTGCTTGGATATTAATGCAAACTGAATTTGGATTTCCTTTCAGACCCTTTTATAGGCCTCCAAAACCGACGCTACTTGATGTCATTTTGTACCTATCAGATGCTTTCTTTTCATATCAAGCATGCCAAGTTAATTGTTGTGAACTGACAGAAGTTCTCATTGTTACTAGACTGACACAAGAAATTCGTCTCGACCAATCAGAATTTAGTATGCTTTAATTTTTGAATTATTGGAGATTTTCAACTTATTTTAATTGATAGTGATTCCTTCTTTTCAAATTAATATTGCCTACATTTTTACCCACACTTTGGTATAATATAACCTATGATTGGGTTATTATTAATATGATTATTCCCATATTTATGGTTTTCTTGACAGTTACTTATTCTTAAATCTAATACATATCATATTATATCAATAACATTCTTTTAACATTACATAACTCAAATATACTAATCCTAACTTATATCTATTAAATTATTCAATGTTTTGTACTATCACATGATAGTTTTGTAATCACTTTAATTATGATTTCTGCCTTCGTTACACAGTACGTTTCTTCACTTTCACTGAAGTTCTTGTTTATCACTTCTTATTCTATTACATTGTTGTTTATCATGTTTTACATTGTTAATATTAATATCCTAACTATTATTTAGCTTTTACTATTGTTTTTAATTCCATATAAATATCTTTTATTTGATCTTTTCTGATTTTCAAAGTTCGGTAAGTTATTATTTTTACATTTTTATTGTTTATGGAATGAAATCATAACAAATTCCCCTAAATCAATTTTAACATATTAATCACATTAATATTTAAAATTTATTTATCTTTTGATTTTTATTTTTATGAACAATAATAAGATTCTTGACCCAGTATGAATTATATATAAAAATTCTCGGGAAATAGGTCACAATAACACTTTGTTTCAACTATTCGTCTTTACGTACGTTTCGGTCTCACGACCATCATCAGAAGACTCACTATGTCTAAAAAGGGGGTTTATTAAAACTAATTATAGCACAAGCGTCCAAATCGCACAATTTAACTTCAATTAAAAGAGCCCACGCCGTCGAAACAAACAGAACCACGAATAATCGAAATTGTATCGTCAGAATTAATGTATAAAAAATTATTTTTTTGTAGTAAGAATCCGCTATTCAGTAATATTATTAAAATATATGAGTGCATATTGATTGGTATTCTCACAACAAATGAGAAGAACGAAGTTATTTGTCAAGTATCTACTTTCGAAACCAGATGTGTAGGATTTATGACAAGGCCCTTAAGAACGGTTTCAGACCTGTATTGGGAAATAACTATTACGAATTCTTCCTAAAAACATTTTCTACACTTATAAAGACGTATGTAAGAATTTGCAAGAGATTATTTAATCAAATTAGTATAAATATGACTTAGATTTTGTGTGTCTACCCTATGATTTACAGATTTGGGGTCCCGTTTTATGTGAATCATCTCCAGGATAGATCTTTTATAATAATTGGTTTCCTTAGTTAAGATATTAACATTTTTGTAATCAAATTGATGGTTATAATCAAAGCAATGCTTAGCAAGGGCGGTGGAATTTTCTAAGTTGTTATTTCTTGTGCTATATTTATGGCCGTACATTCTTTTTTGTAAATATTGTTTAGAGATTCCAGTATAGGTTCCATCACAATCTAAACAATTCAATTTATACACTGTGTGGGTTTGTTTATCTTTGGGTATTAACGGTTTTAGATTTGAGAAATATTTCTCAACACAGCTAGTAGGTTTATGCGCAACATTTATATCATACTTTTTCAAACATTTTTTGATTTTCTCTGAGGTCTCCGGAATGTAGGGTAGAGTTATAAAATTGTCTGTATTACCTTTTATGTTATTTTTATTAGACGAACCATTATAGATTTTGTTTATTCTTTCTTTAATGATAGGATTGAAAAAAGTTTTTGGGTAGCCATTCAACTCTAGTGTAGTACGAACAATTTTTAAATTTTTGGGGCGGTCATCTGCGTGGGACAATTTTATCGCGCGATCTGTAAGGCTGTTTATGACACTTTTTTTATAACAAGCTGGTGCAACGGAATTGAAGTGAAGATAACGTTGAGACCATACTTCTTTAGTAAACCAGGAGGTTTTTATTTTTCCATCAGCATCATGCCTAATGTTCATATCAAGGAAATTTATGTTATTGTTTAATTCTATTTCACAAGTGAATTGAAGTTTACAGTGAAAATTGTTAAATTTATCAATTACATATTGAATTTTATCGTTGGGAACACACATAAGGCAATCGTCTACATACCGTTTAAAGAATACAGGCCGAAAATCTAATGAGCTCATAACAGATTCCTCAAGGCACTCCAAAACGAGGTTAGCAATGGTAGCTGAAATAGGAGATCCCATTGCTGTGCCGAATATTTGTCCAAAAAATTGCTCACCATACTGAAAGTATGTGCATTCTAAACAAAATTTTACAGCATTTATAAATTCCGATTGATCTAGAGGTGTGTGGTTTTTAATCTCTGCCCAACGTTTTTTGATACTATTCAATGCCAAAACAACAGGTATATTTGTAAATAAAGAAACAACGTCCAAGGAAATCAGTTGATGGTTTACGGGTACGGATTGATTTTTTATAAATTCATTAAAGTGCCATGAATCTTTTACATAGAATTCATTTTTTCCTATTATATTATTGATAGATTTTGATAGAAATTTTGATAAATTGTAAGTGGGCGCTCCAATATTACTAACAATGGGTCTTAGAGGTATATCATTTTTATGCTGTTTGGGAAGCCCATAGATATAAGGTGCTAGCCCATTATGGCAAATTAATTTATTTTTTAATTCAATAGGGATTATCTTATTCTTATGCCATTTATTTATCAATTTATTCATGTTGTTTTGTACTGATAAAGTAGGATCAGATTTTAATTTTTTATAAGTTGTTTCATCATTTAAAAGGTTTCCTATCTTGTTTTCATAGTCATTTCTATGCATTATGACGGTTTTATTACATTTATCCGCGTTCAAAACTAATATTTGAGGGTTAGCATCTAAGAAATCTTTTGTTATGTTTGTATGATAGTTAAAACGATTCTTTGCAATCCCTACTTCTGCCTTCTGTTTGTTCTTTTTGTTTGTCAAGATGTTACAAACTTTGCTTTTTAATTTCGTTTTTCTCTTCTACATTTTTATTCCTAATTCCGCATTCTAAATTTGCAATAATATTATCGATAGGCAGTTTATTATTGTTATTAGGCAATGCAAATTTCGGACCTAAAACCACACACCTCTAGATCAATCGGAATTTATAAATGCTGTAAAATTTTGTTTAGAATGCACATACTTTCAGTATGGTGAGCAATTTTTTGGACAAATATTCGGCACAGCAATGGGATCTCCTATTTAAGCTACCATTGGTGACCTCGTTTTGGAGTGCCTTGAGGAATCTGTTATGAGTTCATTAGATTTTCGGCCTGTATTCTTTAAACGGTATGTAGACGATTGCCTTATGTGTGTTCCCAACGATAAAATTCAATATGTAATTGATAAATTTAACAATTTTCACTGTAAACTTCAATTCACTTGTGAAATAGAATTAAACAATAACATAAATTTCCTTGATATGAACATTAGGCATGATGCTGATGGAAAAATAAAAACCTCCTGGTTTACTAAAGAAGTATGGTCTCAACGTTATCTTCACTTCAATTCCGTTGCACCAGCTTGTTATAAAAAAAGTGTCATAAACAGCCTTACAGATCGCGCGATAAAATTGTCCCACGCAGATGACCGCCCCAAAAATTTAAAAATTGTTCGTACTACACTAGAGTTGAATGGCTACCCAAAAACTTTTTTCAATCCTATCATTAAAGAAAGAATAAACAAAATCTATAATGGTTCGTCTAATAAAAATAACATAAAAGGTAATACAGACAATTTTATAACTCTACCTTACATTCCGGAGACCTCAGAGAAAATCAAAAAATGTTTGAAAAAGTATGATATAAATGTTGCGCATAAACCTACTAACTGTGTTGGGAAATATTTCTCAAATCTAAAACCCTTAATACCCAAAGATAAACAAACCCACACAGTGTATAAATTGAATTGTTTAGATTGTGATGGAACCTATACTGGAATCTCTAAACAATATTTACAAAAAAGAATGTACGGCCATAAATATAGCACAAGAAATAACAACTTAGAAAATTCCACCGCCCTTGCTAAGCATTGCTTTGATTATAACCATCAATTTGATTACAAAAATGTTAATATCTTAACTAAGGAAACCAATTATTATAAAAGATCTATCCTGGAGATGATTCACATAAAACGGGACCCCCCATATCTGTAAATCATAGGGTAGACACACAAAATCTAAGTCATATTTATACTAATTTGATTAAATAATCTCTTGCAAATTCTTACATACGTCTTTATAAGTGTAGAAAATGTTTTTAGGAAGAATTCGTAATAGTTATTTCCCAGTACAGGTCTGAAACCGTTCTTAAGGGCCTTGTCATAAATCCTACACATCTGGTTTCGAAAGTAGATACTTGACAAATAACTTCGTTCTTCTCATTTGTTGTGAGAATACCAATCAATATGCACTCATATATTTTAATAATATTACTGAATAGCGGATTCTTACTACAAAAAAATAATTTTTTATACATTAATTCTGACGATACAATTTCGATTATTCGTGGTTCTGTTCGTTTCGACGGCGTGGGCTCTTTTAATTGAAGTTAAATTGTGCGATTTGGACGCTTGTGCTATAATTAGTTTTAATAAACCCCCTTTTTAGACATAGTGAGTCTTCTGATGATGGTCGTGAGACCGAAACGTACGTAAAGACGAATAGTTAAAACAAAGTGTTATTGTGACCTATTTCCCGAGAATTTTTATATATAATTTTTATGAACTAAATTTATTAATAATTATACTTGTATATTTGATCAATATTAAATATTCCCCTTATTTTTCCATTTTCAGGATTCATTAATTCATAACTATTTTCAGCATTTTCATTCATGACTACATATGGACCTTCAAAAACAAAACATAATTTTCCACATATATTCTTTTTATTATTAGTTACTCTTATTGCTCTTACTATTACTAATTCACCTATTTCAAATTTAATTAACTTTCCTCTTTTTCTCTTTTCCCTATTCATATACTTTCTTGCAGTTCTTTCTAACCTATTACTGATATCTTTCAAAATTTCATTTCGCTCTACTGAATTTTCATCTAACCATTTTCTATCTGGTTCTTCGCCTTTCATTATTAATACAGGTGTTTTCTCTGTTGTAGTATTTGGACAATGATTTAAACATTTTTCTACTCTGGATATTGATTCATCCCATTGACGATGTTTACCCTCACAAGATATTCTCAGATATTTTATTACTTCCTGTATATATCGCTCTGATGGATTGGATTGAGGATGTCTGATGCTTGTTAATTGATGAAAAATTAAATTCCTTTTGTAAAAATACTTGAAATGTATGTTTTTGAAATGTGTTGCGTTATCTGTAATTAACTTTCTTGGCCTACCAATTTCTTCAAAATAGTTTTCTAACTTATGCATTACTTCTCTACTTTTTGTCGTTTTGCAAGCATACAATTTTATATATTTAGAAAATAAATCTACTACAACCAAAATATGTCTATTTCCTTTTTCTGTTACTATTAACTCACTTAGAAAATCTATTGCTACTATTTCTAAACATTCCTTTACTATAATACTCTTTGCTAAATTGTGATTAATTATATTTTTAGGCTTTGCTCTTTGACATATGTCACATTTCTTTGTGATTTCTTTTGCAATTTGGTAATCTCCTTTACCTATATAATTTTCTCTGAATATGAGCCACATTTTCCTTGCTCCTATGTGATTGAATTCACTATGTAAATGATTTAAAATTTTTAAAGTTAGGTCTTGATTTATTCTGTATAATTCTTTCCTACCTATATCTTGTAAATAAACTCCCTCTTTGATTTTACATTTCTTTTTATCCTTCTCTGATAAAGTACTTTGATTGTTTTTAATGCTCCCTAATGAAAATAAACCCTTTACTTCTAATAAAATATTTGATCCTACTTTATATTTCCTTTTATCAATTTTTAAATTTCCCTCTTCTCTTGTTAAAGTATCAGCTATTATATTTAATTTTCCTGGAATATGTTTTATTTCAAAATCATATTCCTGCAATAACAAAATCCATCTTTGAATCCTACTGTTTACAAACTTGTTTTTATATATACTTGTTAATGCACTATGATCAGTCTCTACCCTTACTTTATTCCCTAACAAATAAAATCTTAATTTCTTTACACAAAAAACTATACTTGCTAATTCTAATTCAGTAACACTGTAATTTTTTTTCATGAACTTTTGTCATTCTTGACACAAAACTTATGGGCACTTCTTCATTATTTTGTTTTTGTAATAAAACACCACTGAATCTTTGTTTAGAAGCATCTGTTCTTAATATGAAAGGTTTATCATATTGTGCATGATAGACTTTTAATTTTTTAATGAAAATATCTTTTAAATTTTGGAAAGCTTCGTGTCTTTCATTATCCCATTTCCACTTTACCCCTTTCTTGAGTAATTCTACTAATGGAATCTCCTTCTGACTTAAATCAGGAATGATCCTTTTGAAATAATTTATTAGACCTAAGAATCCCCTTAAAGTTTTAAGATTGGTGGGTCTTTTGAAATTTTTAATTACATCTAATCTATCTTCATCCATTTCTAATCCTTCCCTCGTTAATTTATAACCCAAAAATTTAACTTCTGTTTTATAGAATTCACATTTCTCAATATTTATTTTTAAACCTGCTATATCTAATTCGTTCAAAACTAATTTTATGTGATCTTTATGTTCTTCTACTGTTCTAGAAAATATTAATATGTCATCTATATAATGAACTACAAAAATTTCAAATCTATTTAATATCTGATTCATACATCTAACTAACGCACTGCATGCACTTTGAATACCAAAAGGCGTAACTTTGAAACGATACACTTCTCCATCTATCATAAAACCAGTGTAATCTCTACCACTTTCATGTAAAGGAATCAACCAGAAACTATGTCTTAAATCAACTTTACTAAAAACTTGTGCCTTTATTATTCTACCAAAAATTGATTCTATATTTTTAGGAGCTTCATATTGTGGTACTGACAATCTATTCAATGTTCGAGCATCTAAACATAACCTAATATCACCATTTGACTTTTTTGCTATAACAATAGGGTTTATATATTTTGTTTTACTTCTTTCTATTATGTCTTGTTCTAGCATTTCACCGATTTTTTTCCTAACATCTTCTATGTACTTGTATGGGATTGGATAGTTCTTGGATTTAAAATTTTCAATTTCTTTGACTTGGAATTTATGAATATAATTACTAGCTATACGAGTTTCATTCATTATTAAACCTTTATGTTGTGAAATTATTTCTGATATTATTCCCCTATACTTCTCGGATACTTTCATCTGCGAGATTATTTCATTTAAATTTCTGCTTGAGTCTTTTCTTTCGACCGCATTTATTATATTGCAACCTTCATTTGGTCTGTCAATATTTTCATTTTCCCCTTTCCCTATCTTTATAATTTCATCTAACAACTTTATTTCCTTTTCCTCGTAATCTATAATAATTCTATGCTTTTCTAATTCATCAGTTCCCATAACAATATCCAATTTCATATTCGGCACTGCAAATAATTGCATCTCTAGACTTGACTTCCCTATTATAACATGCTCAGTAATCATTTTTGATACTTCAGTAATTTTCTTCCCACTAATATTTACTAATTCTACTTTTGGTATTTTTAATTGATTTGTTATTTTTACTTCAGACAATAGTTCTTCCCTTATTAATGATAGTTCTGATCCTGTATCACACATAATTTCTACTTCTTTCCCTTTTAAAAAACCTTTTAATTTAATTAAACCTATACTTTCATTTTCTTCCCTTTGCTGTTCGTAGTCAATGTATTCCCTCTGATGTTCATATAATACATTAACGTGGTATTCGTGCTTTCTTAAAAATCCTGATTTTGTTGATTATTTTGACTTGAAGAGTCTTCCCTTTCCATATTACTTTCAATCCTACTACAGTTTACTTCCCTTTGATTATTTTCATTTCTACTATTATTTCTATTATTATTATTATTATGACTTCTATAATCCCTATATCTATTTCTATTTTGATTAGCATTATTTCCATGATATCTATTTTCCCTATTATAATAATTTTGGTTTCTATTATCCCTATTTCTAAAATTGTTTTGATAATCATTATTTTGGAATCTATTATTATAATTTTGATTTCCCCTGTAATTGTTCCTGTTATCATTATATCCATTTTGTTGCCTAGTTCCTATGTTACTCTTATTATCAATTCGGTTTAAGTATGATAGTAGTTGATTCATATTTTTAATATTTGCAATGGCTATTGACTCAGATATTTGACTTCGATACTGTCTTGAAATGTATAAAACTATCTCTTCCTCTCTCATTTTTGGTTCTAAATATTGCGCTTCATTATATAGGCTAAGTGCATAAGCATTCATGCTTTTTCTAGTCCCTTCTATATACTTCCTAAAATATAACCTTTCTCGACATTTCGACTGCTCATTTTCACCCCAAAAATTATTTAAAAATTCATCTATAAATTCATCTAAACTATTTAATTCCCTTTCTTTGCAATTGAACCACAACAATGGTTCATCAACCAATCGTTCTCTCATTAATTTTTTCATTCTCTCTATATTCCTTTCATACTGTATCTCATTTTTTAAATCTTTAACAAAAATGCATGGATGTAATAATTTTATGTTTCCATTAAACTTTATTATATTCTCATGACCTACTTTTCTGTATTCTATATTCATTCTCTCTTCGGATCTATTCTCAATTCTTTTTATTCTTTCATCTTGTTCATTTATCATTTTTTCCTGATTTTCTTTCATACTTTGTACATTCACATTCACATTCTCTTCAATATTCTTCCCCATATCATTCATTCTATTTTCCATAATATCTATTTCTTTCTCTACATTATTAAACTTTCTATTTACAAAGCTATTATATTCTTCTAATTTATTATCTATACTTTCTTCAACATGTTGTCTTATTTCCTTTTTTCCAGTTTCAACTATTCTCATAATTTCCTCAGTTCTTTCATCAAATTTATCATTCACTCTCTTAATTTCATCTCTTATATCACTCATTCCTTGTTCAATTCTAGCATTAGTTTCATTCTTGATCAAATCCTATCAATTCTGGAGTACTCTGTCTATCTCCTTCCATTTTTTTTTTTTTTTTTTTTTTTTACTTTCTTATTAATTAATTTAGTTCTTTAAATTATTTTGATACGCGGTTCTATTCCTTTTTTTCAAATGGCCTCACGTTTGAGCGACATATTGTTAATATAATTATTATTTGCCCCACTTTGTGGTGACAATTTGTTAATAATTATTATTCTTACTGTTTTTATTTTTGCCCCACTTTGTAGTGACAATTGTTAAGAATACTCTTACTGAGTTTTTATTTATTTAATAATTATAATTTTTGATTCTACCGGCTAGCTTTTCATCTTTTGATTTGATTATATTTGAATTTTTAAATTAATGTTTATGAAGTTTATCTATAGAATAATTTTTATATGGAATTAAACACAATGTTCTTTGATTTCACAATATTTAATTTCTATGACTCTTATTATCTTGTTCAATTCAGTTTTATGTTTACAAAATCTATGACATAACCTTAAGACACTTTTTCAACTAATATTTGTTTATATTGTTATTGTCAACAATCTTCCTTTTTCTTTACAGATAATACGGATAATATTATGTAGAAATTATAAACAAACTTACGTTTAGATAATATCCAAAAGTGTGTTTAACAATGTGGGCAATTTTCAATTTACTTCCTTTTATGATTTCGTTGATTCACCTTTTACACAACACTATGCTATTTCACGATGATCACAGGTAACTAATTCAGGTTACTTCTTCTTGAGGATCAGGAACTGTTGATAATACTTTGTCTTATTCTTTTTAGATAAGATATAAAACCTTTCGATGCTTTATTGAAATTATGTTGAAGAATGGCAATCGTTGGATACTTTTTATAAATTGGAGGTTATTACTACCTTTTATTTGGTTTAGATACTTGGGATACTCGTTGACTTTTAATAAAACTTATTAACTTTGGTTATTTGTAACCTATCGAAGTTTGGAACACTTGCGTTCTCTGATGTTTATTTTATATAAACTTAGGTTAGAAAATTTTGGTGAGTTGCCAGAGAAGAACAGTCTCTGCTTGGATATTAATGCAAACTGAATTTGGATTTCCTTTCAGACCCTTTTATAGGCCTCCAAAACCGACGCTACTTGATGTCATTTTGTACCTATCAGATGCTTTCTTTTCATATCAAGCATGCCAAGTTAATTGTTGTGAACTGACAGAAGTTCTCATTGTTACTAGACTGACACTAGAAATTCGTCTCGACCAATCAGAATTTAGTATGCTTTAATCTTTGAATTATTGGAGATTTTCAACTTATTTTAATTGATAGTGATTCCTTCTTTTTAAATTAATATTGCCTACATTTTTACCCACACTTTGGTATAATATAACCTATGATTGGGTTATTATTAATATGATTATTCCCATATTTATGGTTTTCTTGACAGTTACTTATTCTTAAATCTAATACATATCATATTATATCAATAACATTCTTTTAACATTACATAACTCAAATATACTAATCCTAACTTATATCTATTACATTATTCAATGTTTTGTACTATCACATGATAGTTTTGTAATCACTTTAATTATGATTTCTGCCTTCGTTACACAGTACGTTTCTTCACTTTCACTGAAGTTCTTGTTTATCACTTCTCATTCTATTACATTGTTGTTTATTATGTTTTACATTGTTAATATTAATATCCTAACTATTATTTAGCTTTTACTATTGTTTTTAATTCCATATAAATATCTTTTATTTGATCTTTTCTGATTTTCAAAGTTCGGTAAGTTATTATTTTTACATTTTTATTGTTTATGAAATGAAATCATAACAATTGTTGGTGTAATGAGTGAAAATTGTACCTCTCAGAACATTTTCTTGATGCTGACGATAGTGTTCAGTTGTTCTTGTTCCGATTGGGCACAATACGTTAAGACCCACGATTCCAGAGATAACCTCCCTTAGAAGTAAAATTCAGTAGAGCCTGAGTATACGACCTGGTAAGGGGAGCAAAACCTCTATTTCATCTCAGATCCAACTGTGCGCGCATATACAATAGGTCAGATATTTAAAATATTATTATTAAGACTCACTAATGAACTGGTTACGATAATAATTACAATTACAATTAAATTGAAAACCAAATGCACAAAAATGCCATTTGAAGAAAAATATCGATGTTATCATCTATCAGAAGAAAGTAGTTCCTTCGGTTGAACATCACAACCTGCCATACAATGGAACAGTATATTGAAAACAAACAATATACAATAGCAAATTCAGCGTCGGCTTTTTCGCTTCAGTCGTTTACAAGAATTCCCTTCGTTACTTTTGAACGTTATCTTCCGTAATCGTGTTTGATTCTAGATGAGTTAAGCTCCATAACCAGTTCCGAGCTGTTCAGGGGTCAGATGGAGCTAACTTGAGTACATACCTAGTGGAAACAGGTACACACTTAGTAACAGCTGCGGAATTCATTGATTTTATCGAAATAGAATTCACGAATAAGTTTGATAAACCAGGAGTGTATAAATCAATCTATTCAGAGTGTGACAACTTTTTTATAGGTGAATCACCAACAATAATACCAAATTCAGCGTCGGCTTTTTCGCTTCAGTCGTTTACAAGAATTCCCTTCGTTACTTTTGAACGTTATCTTCCGTAATCGTGTTTGATTCTAGATGAATTAAGCTCCATAACCAGTTCCGAGCTGTTCAGGGGTCAGATGGAGCTATTTTGAGTACATACCTAGTGGAAACAAGTAACAGCTGCGGAATTCATTGATTTTATCGAAATATAATTCACGAATAAGTTTGATAAACCAGGAGTGTATAAATCAACCTATTCAGAGTGTGACAACTTTTTTATAGGTGGATCACCACCAATAGCACCCTCTCATGGGACGATCATGTGAGGTCCATTGCGGGAACCGCTTCACAAAAACTTGGTTCTTTATTTCGTGCCAAGAGCTAATTCACAACCAGCAGCTCCTCGTAATCTCCCAAGCACAGTTTCGACCTGTCCTGGACTACTGTTCACATGTTTATAATTCAGCTATTCGATTAATTGACGATTTCTCCGACACCCCATCTAGCAGATTATCAATTGATGCTTTGACGAGAAAGACCTAGAATAAGAAAGTTGATAACAGTTCGGTACTCAATTTACGTAACTTCTTACATCGTGATAACCAAGTGACAGTTGTAAGGGAACTAATTGTCATAAAATTAGCTTTTTTTCTATGCAAGGCTAATAAAACTTTAACATGTGTGTTATCAATATTTTGAACATTTGCGATAACAGGCCGGGAATTTTGGCCCCGCCTCGTATATGATCCAAACATTACTGTTCAATAATATTAGGTTTAGCCATGTTGTACGTTGAGCTAAAGTGAAACTCTCATGTTGCAGGTACAGTTAGTGCAATCGCAGATGGTATGCATTATGGCTGGTCAGCTCCAATACTTCCAACATTGGATAATATTAATAAAATAGAAGGATTAACAGAAGATAATGAAAACTGGATAGAAAATATGTACTTAGTTGGTGGATTAGTAGGTGTTCCATGCACAATATACTTAGTAGATAAAATAGGGAGGAAAAAATGTGTACTGATGTCAGCAGTTGTTAATTTGTTATCATGGATCCTAATAGGGGCAGCTATGAACATCGAGATGCTATTTGCAGCAAGATTAATGGCTGGCATTGCTGGCAATGTTGCTTTCGTGGCATGCCCGATGTATATTGCCGAAATTGCTGATCAAAAAATTCGTGGTTTCCTTGCTACTCTGATTTATCTGATGATGTTGGCTGGTATTCTTCTTATTTATTCCATAGGACCCTATACCTCTTTATATGTATCTTCAATAGTAGGCGGATCATTTTTAGTCATGCAGTTGGTATCGTTTCCTTTCATGCCAGAGTCGCCTTACTTTTTACTGTATAAGGGAAAACATGAAGCGGCGAGAAAGTCCCTATTAAAACTGAGGAGTTCACCGAATATAGATAAAGAACTGGAAGAAATTTCAGCGGCAGTAGAGAGACAGAAGAATGAAAGAGGTCGACCTCAAGATTTGTTCAAGGTTAAAGGAAACAGGAAAGCTTTGATCGTTATGGTTGTTTTAAATGGAGCTCAACATTTCAGTAGTATAAGTGTTATTTTAATGAATATGCATGCAATTTTAATAGAAGCGGGATCAATATATGTTGAATCACGTAAGGCTGCAATAATTTTTTCAGCCATTATGTTACTTTCAGCTTCTCTGGCTAGTCTCATAGTCGATCGATTTGGTCGGAAAATTCTGCTTGCAACGTCCAGTTTATTAACTGGAGCGTGTTTATTGACTCTAGCTATTTATTTTCACCTGAAACGTTCAGGATATGACGTTGCTGGTGCTAGCTGGATACCGATAGCATGCGTCTTATCGTATGCCCTATGTTTTAAATTAGGTTTAGGAATCGTGCCAATTGTTTTAACTGCGGAATTGTTCCCAGCGAAAGTGAAAGCCATGGGTATGGCTATGGCCGATGCTTCGTATATGTTCTTCGCTTTAATGAGTGTCTATATCTACCAACATACGTCGGCAGTGTACGGAATGCACTTGCCTTTCTATATTTTCGCTGCTTCTACTTTAGGTACAGCTACATTCGTTATTTGTTGTGTACCTGAAACAAGGGGTAAGTCCTTGGAAGAAATACAGATGATACTCAAAGGTTCGATAACTAACGATGTCATCAAGAGAGATGGTGTAAATGAAAATAAATACATAGTGAATGAAAACGAGTTTGAGACTCATATGTGAGTTTAATTCACTGTTGATTCCAATAATGCATTC
This sequence comes from Endomychus coccineus, assembly GCA_958510875.1. Taxonomy (NCBI): domain Eukaryota; kingdom Metazoa; phylum Arthropoda; class Insecta; order Coleoptera; family Endomychidae; genus Endomychus; species Endomychus coccineus. The sequence goes on along the minus strand of OY294069.1, from coordinate 104,952,104 downwards.
CTAGTCTCACCAGTAATGTTATTTTAATATGTTTAACGCTTATCGAAAATATTAAACGAAGATAAGTAACTACATTGAGAGTTGCACCTCTTGAATGGAAATGAATAGCCTTGCTCGACAAGTAAGTTACAAAACTACTATCAATCTTCCTTAAGAAGTTCTATCATGGGGAGAAATTGTGGAATATTAACACATTATTCACATAATTCCAGTTAGTGATTTTTCCATGTGGTACTGGCCTTCATTATTCCTTGATAATTGTTTGCAATTTTGTTGTTTGAGTTTGTTCCCCTTAGATGTAAAATGTTCATTACGAAGATCGTTTAATTCATACCAGAAAATATTACTAGTACGTGTTGGAAAACTATAATTTATGTAGGATACAATTCAGTCAAGGAAACGAATCAAGTCATTGAAATAAATTATTAATTGTGAAGTCATGAAACTAAGAAATTTACAACGGGTTCTGATATTCAATTAACATTGGGTAACATAGTCATATTTTATCATTCTATTAAATTACATACCCATACTATTAGCAGAGTACTGTGAATTGGAAGATAAACTGTACAGATTAGCGTAAGCTTGTTCTTTGTACATAATAGTGCTATTGGCAAGACATATTTGTCTTTTTCATACAGCTACATTTTTATTCATAAACAACGTAAACACAGAAAACGGAAATGTAGGAATCGTTGGATCCTACTGATTTTTAAGTACAAAATTTGTATTTTATAATGGCATATAAATGGAAGTGAGAAAATTGAAATTAATATTTTGGGAAAATATTCCGAATGAACATTCAGATAAATCCCGTAATAGAAAGATCGCTATTGAGATTGCAACATATTTTGTTTGAATAGCATTGTACAATTTTTCAATGTTCATAGTTGAAACTTTCGTGTAAAGTTATCACACGGAAGTGCATGTAGAATAATTATTCACCTAGATCTGTATGAACGTTGAACAAATAAGCTCTATGCTTTTTTTCTTTTCCACTTACTGCTGAATACTCAGATCGCCCTGTACTTTCAGCAGTAAGTGCAAGAAACTTGACAGATAATGTAACTTCGAAGCTAGATAATAATTAGGTGTCAACATTCAGATTCTTTTCTCAAACTTACGCAAAATTGATGAATAACAATTACCTCGAATAAAAGAGTATTCATTCATTCATTCCGAATAAATAGAAATGGGTATTTTAGAGAATTTCGTGTTTGAACAGACTATGATGATGAGTGGACCCATATTTTTTTCCTAGAAAGCAGCATTCTTCTGAGAGGAGAAAAGAGAAACACATTATATGCAATGAATAAATGGTCAATTATTGAACTGGAAATTATTGCAAATATAAATAAGAAATTTTACTTTGTTAAATATCACTTAAAAGAATGTTGATTGTAATTTCGAACTTTACAGTTCATTATCAAAACTTTGTTTCGTATGTTTTGATAATGAATGTTCTAAATTGCATTCAACTTTCCTTTGAATGCAGTGATAATTAACAAAGAAACATTTTTTGTTTTTATCTGTGAATATCCATTCACACATTCAAATTCTGGAAATTTTTAATTCACATAATTTCATATTTGTGATTCTTTAGAAATATCAAAAGTGGTGAGCACAGAGATCATAATAAAGGATAGTAACTATTACGCTAATTAATTTCCGTCTGATAGAGCCCCACACAAAAGTTTCGATTGTGAACATCATTAGTTGAAATATTGGAAACAAAAATATTATTGATCACAATAGACATCTCACAGTTGAGGGATTTATCTGAATTGGATGTTCATTCAGATTGTTTTTTGAAAATAGTAGTTTCAATTTCAACACTTGCACGTATATAAGTCTTTATCAAACACGAAGTATGTACTCGATCTACTCCTGTTTTTTACGTTATCAAAATGAAAATGTGGCTGTATATAATAGAGAAATATGTCATATCATTCGCACTACACTGAAAGTAGTACAAGTTTAAGTTATTCTGTAGAGGTTATCCTATAATTTACAGTACTGTGATAGTACGGGTATGTAATTTCATCAAGGACGAAATAATAATAATAATAATAATAATATGTCTTTATTTAATTTCCAGTTTTACAGTAAATATACAAAATTGTGCCTTAAATTAATATGATGGAAATTTCATCGGGTGAAGTTCAGATAATAGCTGATCAAGATCAGCTCTTCTCAGCTATACCACTTAACCCAGTCTATCTAGTTAATAATGGGAACTGGGACAATGTTGAAAGTTTACTTTTTGAAGTTAGTCCTCATATTTGAAAATTTCTATTTCCATCATCAGGAAGAGATTTGTTACGTGATTAATCTCAATGACATGAATATAGTATTCAGATGGTGGGCAACTAAGCTAGGTAAGCGGCTGTATCTCGGGAGCCGTCCACGGTACAGCTAGTGAATATGGCCCAGAGAAATTTCTTGAATTTATTTTTAAACTTGTAGAATGGCTACTAAAAAACGTTACACTTATGATGAATGAGAAAAAAAGGGAGTTTTTCTACAATTTACCTGGATAAGGTATATTGAAAATGATTGCAAATACATTTAAGATGGTTATGAACATCTTTGCTCCAAAAATGTTTCCTCTTAATATCCAAATAGGTTGTGAGGTTAGTAAGACTTTGATTAAGAACAAACAACAAATCTCGGGAGCCCCTTATCAGAAAATACTAAGCTTAGAGTAATTTAAAACAATTTTTCTTCCTTCATTAGATACATTGGGAGCAATTTCTCTGTAATTCTTACTTGGCCTGTAGATGATGCATCCTACAAAATTAACAAATTTTGATCTTTCTTCTAACCTGAAATAATAATAAAAAATAAAATCAATACTAGAACTAGCTTCCCCCGTACGTAATTATAAAAGATGAGTAGGCATTGAAATAAAAACTGATACACAAAGACTTACATAACAAAGACAGACGTACCTCTCTCTCCTATTTTTTATCTAAAATATCTTCTTCCAATTGATAGGTAACACTGTTGTTACAGAAATCACAACTTTTCTTAGAGAAATTTGAAAAACAAAAGACACTTATATCAAAAAAACCTCAGGTCAACTGACCTAGTGCCTCCCTAATTGTTCAAATCTTTATCCACACATTGCTCGAGCATTTCTCAAGTAGAATATACGGCAGCTTCCACTTTCACTCTTGGCAGGCGAAGAATTGCATTCAAGATTCTATTTCTCATATCTACTCTGGTCATAGATTGTGTGGAAGTCAAGATCTTTCAATGGTCCCTACAAATGGAAGTCCAACCTGTCTGGACAGGAAAATTGGTTTCCTGTTCCTCTCCATCGATCTGGATATGCCTGATTTAGGTATTCAAGTACATTAATTGAAAAATGTGTTGAGCATCCATCGAGTTGCAGGAATATATTTTGCCTGGATTGAAGGAGCACATTGGTAGATATACGTAGTGACATTTTTCTTTGTATATAGATTATTTTTTAACGACAGTAAAAAGGATAAATCTCACTTGAGTATTTTGATGTCCGTTTTTCATTTCAGATTTCCAGATATAGAGGCTTGGGAAAAAAACAAAAAAAAAACGAAAAAGGTTATTTTCAAAAATACATAACTGAATCAATTAATGAATTGTAGTGCGGGCATTTTTTGAAAAAGGAATTATTACTGCGTAGATTATGTATGCGAAAGATGGGTAGTTTATGTTGAATGAATTTTTGAATTTTTTGGTGTACAATTGCATACCGCAGCCCTGTATAATCCGATTTCAAAGTTTAAGCTAGGCGAAATTTTCAACATATTGGCTTATCTATATTCTTTCTAAAATTCTTTTACATGGGTCATCATACGTGTGGCGGAGAAATATATATAATAGAAGCGCACCGAGCGCTTGAAGTTAATTGTTTAACTTCATTATCTCGGCAACTATTGCAGCTATTTTATTAATTTCTTCTCCCGTTTTTGAATAATTCCATCCGCGCAAACCAATTATGTTGCAGATTTTATGAAATATCTATATTACAATTTTACTGAATGTATTTCGTCGAATATTTCGAATGCATACTATTTTGAATAGTAAGCAACAATAAGTTTATTTGTTATGCTCAAATCTTATTATTCTGTTCATTACGATATTTTTCTCACTAATTCTACATTAACAGTATATTATCGGAGTGTTATTTGCAACAGAGGCCGAAGATGAAAGAAAATTGGAACTTCGAAAATATTGTAAGGCGGTGTCCGATAGAACCACATGCTTCATACTAAGAACAAGCAACTGTTGAATAACCGTTGAAGATTGGAGATCTTTTGTTTAGTTGGATCATCTACCTCTCCAAAATAATGGTTAATCAACAATTGCTTGGACTCACTACGAAGCCTTCGTTACTATCAGACGTGTTCTGTATGATATATTTACTAATTTGTAGGGAATTAATATTAATTAAATAAATAAAAAGTACAGATAAATAAATTATTCATTATTGAAATAGGAAGTTACTTTTAAAGTTTCTTGATGCAAATTTGAATGAAATTTATTTATTTTATTATTTCTAAGAAAATAAAAGTTTAATTATGTTTTATTAGTATCGAAAAAGAATTTAGAAAATGAATATCATTTTATTAAATAAAGTTTTGTTGAATTAAGAAATTTTTCAGTATTCCTTCTAGTGAAACTTATAATTGCTTTTTCCGTAGAATCTTTTAATTTTGAAATTTCATTCATGAATAATTTTATTCTGTCATGTCACAAACCTAAAATCTGATATTTCGGAAACACGTGCATTAACAAATATCGTTTCATTTAAATACATTTATTCCTCATTATCTAATTTGAAAATTGATCATAATGTTTGTCGTAAGTTCTGATTTTCAGAAAAAAATAATCCAATTCGCTTTAACGTTAGGCATCGTTTCAATATGCATAGATTGAAACTTTCTCTGGATTTATTGACGCTCCGTCGTGAGGCGAAAATTATTAGTCCTATGCTCTCACTCCTCTAAGACAAATTTTTGGAGAAGTTGGTCAGGGGCCTGAAAGGTATTATAAAGAACAAACTGAATAAGAGCTATTCAATATATTTTCAATTCAAGACAATGGGACCTAAGAAAATCAAAGTAGAGAAGGAAGTTTGCAAGAATACGCTATACGCAATTTTTATATCATAGCCGTGAGAAAATCACCCATAGAGTAATGCATACATAGGACACTAAATACACAATTAATGAGGGTGCCTTGGAGCTACATACGTTCCAAATATTGAGGACCACATAACGAACGTTTTACCGTGTGTGTAGAAATCGAAACGCTCACCCATTTTAGTGGTTAAGTTTCCTGGATTATTAACAATGCGGAGAGTGAATTATTTGAAACATATGTAGCTAAGGTTCCAGAAATAAGCTAGTCATATATAAACACGCAATATCGGACCCCACCCATAATTTCGAGCGTTTTTCGAGCTGCTCAACAGTAATTTCGAGCTATTCCCAAACTTAAAGGAAAGCCGAGAAATCAAAATTAATCAATTTGACTAAGTAAATGTGCAAAACTTAGCACAGCAAGCCACATCCTAGAATTTCGAGACTAGGCTCGAAATTTCGAGCTTTATACGAGCTAAAAAAGAGTGATGTGAAGATTGCCCGTAACCACGTGGTTTTCCGGAAATATGAAAAAAACTAATTTACCGTCTGAAGTAGGCACAACAAAACTAGAAGAACGTAACTTAGAATTTCGAGACAGGTCTCTAAATTCCGAGCTTTTTAAGAGCGGCTCCGTGGTAATTCCTAAATTGCTCAGAAGCACGTAGTTTCCCGGAAATAAGGAAAAAATGATCTGAAGTTAGCACAACAAAACTAGAAGTACACAACTTGGAATATCGAGACTGGGCTCAACAATTCGAGCTCTTTACGAGCTATAACATATTCCTTCAAAGATCGCTGAAAATTGTGGAACTTACCGGAAGTTGGAAAAATATCGATTTTCGGTTAGCTGGTGAAACTTAAAATACTTGTAGTATGGAACTTAAAATATCGAGACTGGGCTCAAAATTCCGAGCTCCTCACGAACTGCTTCGTGGTAATTCTGAGATTGCTTAGGAGCACGTAGTTTTCCCGAAAATCAGAAAAAAATTATTTCCGGTCTGAAGTTAGCACATCAAAATTAGAAGTACACGACTTGGAATATCAAGACTGGGCTCAAAATTTCAAGTTTTTCACAGGCTGCTTCTTGGTAATATATTCGAGATTGCTCGGAAGCACGGAGTTCTCCGGAAATCAGGGAAAATGATTTCCGGTCTGAAGTTAGCACATCAAAATTACTGTATGGGACTTGAAATATCGAGACTGGGCTCAAAATTCCAAGCTCTTCACGAACTGCTTCGTGGTAATTCTGAGATTGCTCAGAAGCACGTAGTTTTCTCGAAAATCAGAAAAAAATGATTTCCGGTCTGAAGTTAGCACATCAAAATTAGAAGTACACGACTTGGAATATCGAGACTCGGCTCAAAATTTCAAGTTTTTTACAAACTGCTTCTTGGTAATATATTCGAGATTGCTCGGAAGCACGGAGTTCTCCGGAAATCAGGGAAAACGATTTCCGGTCTGAAGTTAGCACATCAAAATTACAAGTACATGACTTGGAATATCGAGACTGGGCTCAAAATTTCGAGCTCTTCACGAGCTATAACATCAAAGATCGTTGAAAATCGTAAAATTTACCGGAAGTTGGAAAAATATCAATTTCCGGTTTCATGGTGAAATCTAAAAGCTGGTATTATGGGACTTAGAATATCGAGACTGGGCTCAAAATGTCGAGCTTTTTACGATCCGCGTCGTGGTAGTTTCGAGATTGCTCAGTAGCACGTAGTTTTTCCGTTATCATGAAAAAACGATTTTCGGTCCAAAGTTAGCACAGCAACAATACATGTATATGACTTAGCATTTCGAGGCTGGTGTTGAATATTCGAGCTTTTTACGAGCTGGTTTGTGGTAATTTTCAGATTGCTTAGAACCACGTGGTTTCCGGTCTGAAGTTAGCATAGCAAAACGTGGTACAATTTCGAGACTGGTGTCAAAAATTCGAGCTCTTTACGAGCTGGTGCATAGTGATTTCGATATTGCTAAGAAGCACGTAGTTTTCCGGTAATTGGGAAGAAACGGTGTCTGGTCTGAATTTAGCACAGTAACAATAGATGTATATGACTTAAAATTTCGAGATTTTTACTAGCTAAAACCATTGTTACGTGTCAAAAATACACAACGATTCCCGGTGTTTCCTTCGGAGGTCACACATCATCATCACACATCACACACGACCCGCACTGGCTAAAACACATACACGCAGAATATTAATTTATAAAATCAGTTAACTTTTTGGAAAGATCAGTTAAGATGGCACTTGTTGTTGTTTCTTGAGTGGTACCTTCATCAATAAATCACATTCTTAAGAGTAATTAACCGACTTTACAAATTCTGTAAATGAAGGTTTGAAAAGTCAAAAAAGCTCTTTCTCCGAATAGTTAAGTATCGAAATTGTTGCAATAAAGACAATTCATTCAAGATCCCTTATAAAATTTATGAATCAACATTTGTTCAGTAAACATCAATAATTTAGTAAAGAAAGTTGAGAAATTTGGTAAAAATCATTTATTCGATTGTCAAGAATATTTTTTACTCCTCTTTTGATCTAACTTTGCTTTTTCGGTAATTAAATTTTTTTTTGATTTTTAAAGAAATGTTGCACGATCTGATTTTTCAGCTGACCTAGAAAATAAATCAACAATTCTGATGACGAAACTTGGTGAATAATACTAAGTTCTTCATTGACCAAGATTATAACTTGGGTGATTTCTTCAAGTTCCTTTATTGAAATTATTTAAAAAATCATCAACCAATTCTTAACTGAAGCAACAAAGTTCTGTTTTCAAAATTTTTGGACATTTTTTAGTGGAATTATTAGGAAACTTAACAATTGTCACCTTAAGTAATTTTCACAAAAACTTAACTGATTTTATAAATTCGTATTCTGCGTGTAGTTCTCAAGATTACCAAGAAACGCAAAGTTTGCTGAGAATTAGAAATAAAAACGAGTTTCGGTATGGAGTTAGTACAACAACCGGAAGTACACGACCAAGTCATTTTGAGGTATCCTAAGAACTTCGATATTGTTCCCAACATTACGAGTTCATTATATTCGCAGTTGAACTATTTCTATTACCTTTTTTATTTCATAACCTTCTGGTTACATTGATTTCCGGAAAAACTACTTGCTACTGAATAATCTCGAAATTACCACGAAGCGGATCGTAAAAAGCTCGACATTTTGAGCCCAGTCTCGATATTCCATGTCCCATAATACCAGTTTTTATATTTCACCATGAAACAGGAAATCGATATTTTCCAAACTTCCGATAAATTTTACGATTTTCAGCGATCTTCAAAGGAATATGTAATAGCTCGTAAAGAGCTCGAAATTTTGAGCCCAGTCTCGATATTTCAAGTCATGTACTTCTCATTTTGATGTGCTAACTTCAGACCGGAAATCGTTTTTTCCTGATTTCCGGAAAAATCCGTGCTTCGAGCAATGTCGAAAATTACCGAAAAGCAGCTTGTAGAAGGCTCCAAATTTTGAGCTCAGTCTCGGTATTCCAAGTCGTGTACTTCTAATGTTGAAGTGCTAACTTCAGACCAGAAATCGTTTTTTCCCGATTTTTTCGGGAAAACTACGTGCTTCTGAGCAATCTCAGAATTACCACGAAGCAGCTCGCGACGAGCTCGAAATTTTGAACCCAGTCTCGATATTTTAAGTCCCATACTACAAGTCTTCAAATTTCACCAGCTAACCGGAAATCGATATTTTTCCAACTTCCGGTAAATTTTACGATTTTCAGCGATTTTTGAAGGAATATGTTATAGCTCGTAAAGAGCTCGAATTTTTGAGCCCAGTCTCGATATTCCAAGTCGTGTACTTCTAGTTTTGTTTTGCTTCAGACCGGAAATCGTTTTTCCCTTATTTCCGGAAAACTACATGCTTCTGAGCAATCTCGATATTATCACGAAGCAGCTCGTAAAAAGTTCGAAATTTAGAGACCTCTCTCGAAATTCTAAGTTACGTTATTCAGTTTTGCTGTGCTAACTTCAGACCGGACTTTCATATTCCCGGAAAACCACGTGATTCCTGGCAATCTCCAAATCACTCTTTTTTAGCTCGTAGAAAGCTCGACATTTTGAGCCTAGTCTCGAAATTCTAGGATGTGCAATTTTGTGCTTGCTGTGCTAGATTTTGCACATTTACCTAGTCAAATTGATTAATTTTCATTTCTCGGCTTCCCTTTAAGTTTGGAAATAGCTCGAAATTACTGTTGAGCAGCTCGAAAAACGCTCGAAATCATGGATGGGGTCCGATATTGCGTGTTTATATATGACCATCTTATTTCTGGGACCTATGTAGCTATAGCATACAGAACACGTGTAACAGGAACTGAGGCTTCTTAGCAATTCTTACGAATGTTTGGAGAACCGTTATTATGGACGTTTTTGCAGTTCCACTTCAAAAAAAATTAGAGACAGTAGGTATGTGGTCAAGTGAGGAACCGCTCAAGGGATGTTTCAAATTTAGATCTTCTCACATCTTCCGCATCCCGGTTCAAATAATGCTCGGAAAATAAAACTCCTAATGTGAAATTTGTGTAAAAAAGTTCGTAATGGAATGAAACATAAAATGTTTGCAAACCGTAAAGTTGACAGTTTCTTACTATTGAAAATAGATTGAATGTACTATGCATTCGGAATATTTGACGAAGAATGTACAGTAGCTATTGTAGTGTCTATAAAATCTGTCTAGATAATCAGTTTGCGTGATTTCAATTACCTCAAAATTGGAAAAAATATCGAAATATCTGCAATAGTTGTCGAGACAATTGAGTTGAACAATTAACTTCAAGCGCGGCGCGGTTCTATTATGTATGCGACTTCTTCCCCCACCCTGCCTAAGCGTCATAAGTCCACGCGCGCATTTAATCCCATGTTCAGATACATTTTTGACCCATTCCAACGGATGTTAGAGAAAAATGAGATATGCCAATTTGTTGAAAATTTTTTCATAGTCTCAAAATTGAAATCGAACTATACAGGGCTGCGGTACCTAATTTGCAAGATTAGTAACAATTGCTCAACAAAAAATTAAAAATACATGTAACAAAAACTATCCATCCTACTGCACCCATCTTTCGCACACATAATACACACATTATCAGTTACATATTCGAGAAAGGCTATTGATGGTACTTTCAAATAATGTGAGTGCAACATTATTTCGTAAAATGGAGTTTTGGGTCATCACGTTTTGGTGTACTTCTTTGTACATATCGACGCGCGCGCATACATCCTAACCTATTATCTTCATTTTCAATACTTTAAGTAATGGTGACAAAGAAACAATTGTCAGAATAATGCAACCACTGGAGATATGGTACAATGTCTCAGATGAAGAACCATGGATCTTAATAACAATACGGTCTCTAGCTATTCTCGTCCCGTTTCGTAGATCTGGACATAAATTATGTTTTACATGTTCTTCTCGTGACACAGTAAGCAACAGTTATCAAACAGTCATGAACACAATTAATCTAAGGCAGATAATCATCACACATGTCCCACTTCTTGTTATATAAACTCCTGGCAGAACTATCGTAATTTTGCCTGTCATGTACCTAGCCTGGAAGGGAACTCACTATCACATTAATCGACCTGATTGTATATATCATCTAAAATCATATCAACTTATCATCAACTTCTTGCTGCTTAACACAAAAATCATTATATAATCATGTTTGTTACCCCTGATTTATAGTGTAAATGAACATCAAAAGTTCTATTAGATTTGGTGTATTAGCCACAACTAATTATTATAACTGAAATATGGAGTTAACCATACTTTGGAGGTCTTATGATTCAGTACACTTAAGAAAATGTTGTTTACTATTTTGTCTGTCAAGGTAGTACACGTGTTTTTTTTTATAGTTATAGTGTAGATTTAATATTTGTTTCATTGTAATTGTATGAGTTATGTTTGATCATTACCATGTACATAGTGATACTAGAGTTAGAAAGTTTAATGTTTTGTACATATTATTAGTTAAACACAATGTGTGATGTACATAATGTCTGAACAATGAAGTTGGTGGACGAATGATCATGATGTAATAATATTATAATATATTTCATGAATTCATTATCAGGACCTCGTTTATCATTCATTATTAATACTAAACTCAATCAAAGTCATGAGTGATTCACACATCTTTCAATATTCACTTGATTCTGATATGTTTGTAAATAATCGAATATAGTATTATGCCTCTGAATGAATTACTGTTTTATTTCATCCTGAGTGAATTGTAAGGGGTCTTATATTTAACTCAAATAGTTGATAAAAATGGAACAAACTCGGAATTTCGGAAGAAACTTCGAAAATAGGAAAATAGAATATTATTCAGTTCTCTCATGCTTTCATGTCGTCAACGAATCAACTGCATGATTGTTTCCACACAGGGAACATCGATGATTATTCTTAGACTAGTGACCCCGAATATTTGAACAGATTCCCATCCATTGAATTATCGCCCATTGCTAATATTTTAGTTTTTCTCATCTCATTCCTACCAGTTCGTGATATTGATATCCGTATTACTAAATTTTAATCTTAGTTTGTCATCGTTCAAAGTTTCCCATTATTATTCGTCTGCAATGAGTGAGATTTCTGAAACCTCCTAAATAATACAGAAATTCCAACAATAACAAATTCAATCATAAAGAATCTCCAAAATTGAATCGAATATATCGAATGAACTATTCTTCTTTCAAGTATTGTCGAACAAGTAATGGGTAGTGAAGATAAGCATTATTTTGCACATACAAAGAATTGTTCAAGGAACAAAATATCATAAGCATTAAGAAATCCCTGTTAATAAACTGTAAACTGTACTGAGCCTCTAGTTGGACTGTTTCCAGAGGAATAAGGCTTATTGTATTGAAATGAAACACTTTCCAATCATTGATTTGTTTGTAATAGTGCGTACGATTACAATTGTCAGTTTCCAAATATCAGGAGTTCTGTCATTGGTATATTCAGTCACATGCTTCATCGAAGAGAGCGAGCATAAGATCTGCATTCCACATTTCAAGAGAACTTCGTTATATTCAATGCCGATCACGATGTTTCCCCACATACGAGGGCGAAGCTCATGCCTACAATTACCTACAAGTACCAGATTGCGCTGTATTACCTGGTAGTGCTCTCAGACTAGGCATTAGTTTGCAAACTAGCAACTCAAGGTCTGAAGGAAGATTTGAAGAGAGAACTATATTTGACGATTCCTACTTATGCTCCAAGTGAATTTATGTCCGTTCATCACATTGCTTATTTTTCCTTTCAATGCTGTGTTTTCCACTTACAAGCAGTACCTCATTGGCTCGAATAGTACTACTTGAGTAGTACAGAAATAAGTCTTTGAAATTGATGAGACTATATTCCATTCTATTTTCATCGACCGCAGAGGATACAAATTTATGAATACAAGAGGGAATTGGTTCCTGTCTGTCCTATTTTGACACCATTCCCGGAAAACTGAGGGGGTCAGGAAAGAGCAACTAAAGCCCATTTCTAAGGAAGCCTTCCAAAAATGGTTACAATCAATGAATCAACATTGGGATAAGGGCATCGCTAGCCTAACTTTGGAAAATATTAAGTCGAATTTGATGTAAGCTTATTACTTTGTTGGTAATAAAGATATTCACCGTATTTTTGTATCAGACTATAAGTCGCCAATTCTCAGTAACTACCACTAGATCCCAAATGGTACAATGGAAGTGTATCCCTCATTTCTTTGAATATGAGCGAAACAATTTCTGGCAGATTTCAGTGACTGCTGCTAATTTTTTATGATGCTTGATGTATGAGCACGTCTCATGCAACTATTCAAGCCACTCCTATCAATATATATAGTTACATATATAGATATATGTATCTAAATAACCTGAATATGTGAAAGTTTCCATGTATAATATTCAATGTGATGATGTGTATACTGATTGTAATGACATAAATTTATTATTCTCAAGCTTTACCAATACTGTGAATTGGCTGTCAACTCAATATTTCCGCCAAAAGTTACTAGTGGTAATATGCATAGGTGGTTGAATAGAGATAGATAAAGAATTGGGAACCTCTGCTCTAGTTATTGAGGAATAGCAATAATTGTGAAAATATACGACAACTGAATAATACAAAAAAATCAACTATCTCATTGTTGGAACAAAACTGCAACACTTTTGGTAATTTGATGAAGAATAGTGATGACATTGAGAAAAAATATGGTCTATTGTTAATTACAAACTAAGAAGGAAAGAGAGGAGAAATAAAATTAATAAGCATTTTAGAAGGAAAAGGACTATTCTGAATCTAATTTTCATCGAATTTTCCAAGCATTGGATGGGAAAACAAAATATTTTCGAATGAGAACTATATATGAGAAAAAATTGCATTTGGTTGGTAAATATGGTATGATAATTTTATATTGGGGTATATATCGTTACTGTAAATGAATATAATTAAGAATTTTCCAATATTTGCCCTGATTTTCCGGGTTAGGAAATTTTTTTATTTTTTTTTTCAATCTTAGCGTATGATGTGTCGATTTTTAGGTTTTATAAAGCTCTGATAACGATTTTTCAGTTCATTTTGTCGTGAAAAGTCATTGAAAACGTACATTCAGAAAATGGAAAACTTTTTTTTTTGATTATGGCGTGTAACAGATCAATTCTCATGTTTTTTCGGGTTCGGAAAACGTTTTTTTAGTTAATTTTGTCACGAAATTCAATTGTTTTCGTTAGCAATGAATTTGTGCGCAAGCGTAAAATCATGTGATGCCCAAAATAACGCCACATGTGCTCTGTAATTGTATACGTTAAACGTTATTATGAAATATTTACAGCTGAGCTGTTGTGTATTCCGTGTAAACAATTATTTTATTGATATATTTCAATTAAAAAATCGTTTACGTGAAAAACAATTCGATTCTAACAACTCAGTTTTTAATATTGAATTGTTTAAATTAAAATTTTCGGATATATATTTTCAATGATTTTTCACGATGAAACAAAGTGAAAAAACATTTTCAGAACCCTAAAAAATATAAGAATTGATCTGTCACACTCCATAATCAAAAAAATGTTCCATTTTCCGAATGTACGTTTTCAATGACTTTTCACTACAAAATGAACTGAAAAATCGTTATTAGAGCTGTATAAAACCCAAAAATCGACATATCATACACTAAGATTTACCTATGTAAAATTTAATGCTGAACAACTTTTGTTCGAAACTTTTCCTTCTAAAATGCTTATTTTCGAAGATATAAGTGTTCTTTCCCGGAAAAACACAGAAAATCCTATGTATATATATATGTATATATATATATATATATATATATATATATATATATATATATATATATATATATATATATATATATATATATATATATATATATATATATATATATATATATATATATATAAATAGTGGCTGAAAACCTCCAATGGAGGAAAATGTCTTAATTTATATATATATATATATACATATATGTTTCTTCTTAGGTTCTCGCGGACGTAATGTGTAGAACTGGATTCTCGGGTATTGATCCGCGTTGTGTGGTTTCGGTCCTCAAAAGGACCAATTTCACGACGTTTCGGCAAAGTCGCATTTGCCATCTTCAGGTGATTCGACCGTAGAGTCTGGAAAATCTAGGCGAATTGGTCCTTTTGAGGACCGAAACCACACAACGCGGATCAATACCCGAGAATCCAGTTCTACATATATATATATATATATATATATATATATATAATATATATATATATATATATATATATATATATATATATATATATATATGTAGAACTGGATTCTCGGGTATTGATCCGCGTTGTCTGGTTTCGGTCCTCAAACGGACCAATTTCACGACGTTTCGGCAAAGTCGCATTTGCCATCTTCAGGTGATTCGACCGTAGAGTCTGGAAAATCTAGGCGAACTGTTCGCCTAGATTTTCCAGACTCTACGGTCGAATCACCTGAAGATGGCAAATGCGACTTTGCCGAAACGTCGTGAAATTGGTCCGTTTGAGGACCGAAACCAGACAACGCGGATCAATACCCGAGAATCCAGTTCTACACATTACGTCCGCGAGAACCTAAGAAGAAACATATATATATATATATATATATATATATAAATTAAAACATTTTCCTCCATTGGAGGTTTTCAGCCACTATTTTTTTCGTAATCTACGGAAAATTTCCTAACTTTCTGTATTTTCAGACCTTAAGTCGGAAAAAAAGTACGACCAATCCATAAAATGACTGTACTAATTAGTAGGTAACATAGAAATATCAGGAATCAAATAAATGACCTGTCTCAGTTGCAGTGAATCAAATGTATGTAGCAAGGGTGATTTTAACAGTGATACCTTTTCCTTTTCACTTACTACTAGACGATAATAGACTCTATTTCGCATTCGAAAAATTGAACCAGTTTTGGCATAGATGAGTTATCATCAGTTATAATTTAATACATTGCTGGATATATAGTTGATCCGTTGCCCCATATATGAAACATTCGAGAGTTATGCCAATTTTCCGAAAATAGCTTATGTTATTCCTATACATAAGAATTACCTTACTCGGATACATACCAGTACATGTCCTGACCACAGTTTCAAATATGCTTGAAAGAGTTGTTCATAGCAGTTCAATGCATTTGATAAAATCTTTTGATCTACTATGTGACTCAAAACGTGGTTTTGCGAAGGCAGAAGAACTGAAAGTGTAGCTACTGATATCATACATTTTTCTAGTCAAAAATTCGATAAAATCGGGGTTTTGATGGGTCTCTTTTTTGATTTGTCACTCACTGTCGAAAAATTAAAACTAAAATCCATCAGTGATGAACTCTTATACTTAGGATTCAGGCGGTCCAGTCTTGAGTGACTCATATGTTGCCTCTAAAAAATTGCGTGTCAGGGTAGCTGTGTTTTCAATAGCAATCTGCTTCAAAGAATGGTGCAGTAGCAGTAACCTTATTTCAAATATTAACAAAACTGTTATTCTCAAATTCAACACAATCAAAGTAATAGCTTTGAAATGCAGTTCATGCTGAATTACACGAAAATCAAATCCTTATCTGAAACAAAATTCTTGGGAATTACTATTGATGATAAATTGAACTGGAAACAGAAAATTAACAGATTATTCCGCACTGATGCATATGTCAACTATCCAAAAAGAATTAACAGATTGATTCTCAAATTATTACACTCTAGAGAATCTTTGAGACATACATTCATAAGAAAACAAATTACTAACATTTCCCTCTATTTATATTTTTAAATTATTATATTTTATTAAAAGCAATATAGGCGAGTGAACTATTAAGTATTGGAAATAATCATAATTATAGAACAAGAAATAAGAAATGTCTACTTATTGACAAGCATTCCACTAAAAAGTTTGGAAAATCTCCAATATACTGCTCATAAAATATTAGTCATCAATTACCAAGGAACCTTAAACAGTTGAATGAATCTGAATATTAATTATTATTTTATTATTATTATTATTAATTAGTATAAAATTTTAAGCACCTATTAGTTTGTAAGTGCTACTTTCATTAAATGAGTTCATCAATCAACAAACTATGTAATCACTAATACTGATGTTTTAAAATGCCTGTTTTCAATTCACTATTCATTGTTTCCAATCTTCCAGATATCTCAAGAGCATATAATGATCGGTAACATATCATATAACCTACTACCATATAGCTATTTTATATTAGTTGTCTCCTAGTCAATATTTGAACAGTGTCTTTCAATTATATTCTATATATATACTTTATGTAATTGTTAAATTTATGACGTGTACAGCCAATTGTAAATAAGCACCAGACTAATAAATCTATCTGTCTATCTATATCATATTATATTCCACAGTGGTATCTTATGAAGTATGGAGTACTTACGGTTTCTCAGCTATAATAAGGATCCTATGCAGGATTCCGGATAACAGCTGTCCTTCTTTGATTCAACTAGAGGTATATGAAAAGATTTGAAGAATCTTCACATACAATACTATTATGAGCTACTACCGTGGAATGTAATATAATACAATTTAGTTCAAATCAACACCCTTTTCCCACTCCAACTTCAAATTTGGAAAAGGGTTCATTACAACCAGTAATAAAGTGGACATTATGCTGAATCTAAGCCACATTCTAATCACATACAACTCAATTTAGCTAAGGAAAATATAGTCAATGCAAAAACATGGAATAAATTACCCGAACTGATAAATATAGAATGCCGAAACTACTTACTTACTCTCTGAGTTCGGAATAAGACCATTTTGAAACAGACAGTACTCTACATTTTATCCAGTATTCTGCCGCCATTGCATGCACCCTCTAAATTCGTGAATACTAACAGGTATTCAGCAGTATGCTCTTGTCCAGATTCATATTGATATCTCCTTCCAGGAATACAAATTTGTCGTAGCTCGATCTACACATCGAGACACTGGTTTTCAGCATATTGGGGGGCTTCCACTGTCTGTATGGCAGCTCAGAACCAGCTGCTGGTTTCAACTCTACGACCACGTTTCTAGATCTGTCTTCCCATAGCTCTATACTTTTTTTAGACTGGTGCTGCACATCAACGGGAGAGATACTCCATCTTATAATCAACCCTCCCTTCGCCTGTTCGCGTCTTAAGTGAAATTGTTGGTATCCTTGTGTCTTGCTGGGGTTGGATTTAATTAAGGTATCATCGTGATTGTCATCCCATCAAGAGCGATTTCATCGAATGTTTCGTTTTAGGCAGCAACTGTTGTATCGTCTGTGTAGATGATCGCTTGTATAAATGTTGAGAAGGGGAGGGCTAAAACGATTCCTTGTAATATACCAATTTGATCAGATGAATATAAGTAGGGCTGCACTGAGGCCACTAGGCCTAGTATAGGGCGATCAAGAAGAAGACTGCCAACTTAACGTGTGATGAATATATATATAACACTGATACTATTCTCATTTTTTTGATATTAAATCAATCCCATAATCAGTGGCGGCTCCTCGAAGGAGGCTAAGGAGGCTCAGCCTCCTCACCAATTTATCTTAATGATCATTCTCCATTTTATTTCCTGTTTCTCTGATAATTCTTTAAATTTTACAATTAATTCCTCGTTCTCAGTAGTTATTTTTAATCTGGCAACAGTGGCCAGAGGCTAGATTCTCTATATATCTCAAACGCTAAATAAGTGTGGTCAACACAGTTGCCGTTTTCCAAGCAGTTCAATTTCCTACTACCTTTTCTACTCTCAAACGAATTAAAACTTACATGCGAAATACAATTAGCCAAAATCGTTTATACAGTTTTAGTTTGATATCTATTGAAAAAAATTCAGTAAAACACTTAAAACAAAATGATACATTTTATGATAATATTATTGATCATTTTTCGCAAACTAAAGACCGTAGAATTCCGTTAATATATAAAAAAAGTTTATAAAAATAATAAAAAAAACAAAATATGAAAAATTAAAAAAAAAAAATATCAAAAATCCAAAGAAAAAAAAACGAACAAAAAAATTTTTTCTCAAGAGAAACTACACCTCCACGTTGGTTCTTGCTTGGCAACAATTAATTTTGGCACTGAAGTAGCTGGTACGGTCGCTGTGCAAAGGTTAAATTTATTGGCTGAATAGAGTATATTTTTACAAGAACGTTTTATGTCCAGCCTCCTCTCTTAAAAAGTTCACGAGCCGCCACTGCCCATAATAATTGAAACTCCTCTTAAAAATGAAGTATCAATATCTATATTCATTATTCAATACCATTCTATTCATATCATCAATCTATCAAAATCTATCTCCTCGGCAACCTGCCTCCGCTAGCCAAGATCTTTGATATCCTTCTCCCCTCGTTCACCGATACATCTTCGCTATAGAACTCATCGAATTATAATCAAGGGACACCACATTACTCCCTCACGAGCAATTTTGATACATTAAAAATTGCGAACATTGTTACTAGGGTGAATTTTGAGAAAAGGACACGTTCTCTTTGCCCTTGAGACCAGAATAAGTTCGAAGTGATTCGAAAGACTGATTATCCACTATACTTCTTCGTGGTGCAGCAGGTCGCTGTGTTCCAATATTTTTGGTATCTGAACAAAAAGGTACATGCTGAGTCTCCAAGTTTGCTGCTGCTTCAATAAAAGCTGGCTTAGGTTGATCCACATTAACGTTTGTTTCTATTCCATTTAGCTCAAGAGTAAGAACATATTCAGAAAGACGCTTGACTATCCTATAAGGACCTTCGTATGGATGCTCCAATGGTTTCTTGACACGATCCACTTTAAGAAAAACATGTGTGCAAGTATAAAGATCCTTGTGAATAAAAGTTTTTCTTCTATGATTATGAGCTGCAGGAGTAGGACAAATTTGGCGCATTCTCTCCCTGAACTTCCCTACGAATATTTGAGGATCAGGAGACATGTCTTCGTTAACAAAAATACTCCCGGAATTCTACCATACATCAACTCTGTACCATACACCAACTCCGCTGCCGTCACCCCAATATCTTCTTTCAAGCCTGAACGCAAACCTAGAAGAACTGTTGGCAAAATGTTGACCCATTCTGATGTGTCGTGGCATTTCAATGATGCTTTGAGAGATGTATGCCATCTCTCTATCATCCCATTCACTGCCGGGTGATACGCCGTAGTTATTTGCCTCCTGCAACCAACCAGATGAGCTAGAACCTTGAAAAGCAAGGATTCGAACTGAGACCCTTGGTCACTGGGGATTAAGGATGGAGCTCCAAACCTAGAAATTCAAGTGCTATAAAATACCTCAGTTATGGTATCAGCCGTGATGTCTTTGATCGATCTCGCTTCCGCCCAACGTGTAAACCTATGAATTATCGTTGAAATATAAGTAAAACCTTGCGATTTCACGAGCAGACCAACGATATCGATATGTAGATGACTAAAACGAGTGTCTGGAACCTTAATTTTTCCTATAGGAAGTTTCATGTGTCGACTGACTTTGCTCCGTTGACAAGCTAGGCAGGAACGAATTCAGATTTCCACATCCTTAGCCATACCAGGCCAAATGTATCTCTTTTGCAACATTCTCTTGGTTGCCCTACTCCCTGGATATGACAAATTATGTATCGACTCAAAAATCAGCGAAATACAATTAGCCAAAATCGTTTATACAGTTTTAGTTTGATATCTATTGAAAAAGATTCAGTAAAACACTTAAAACAAAATGATACATTTTATGATAATATTATTGATCATTTTTCGCAAACTAAAGACCGTAGAATTCCGTTAATATATAAAAAAAGTTTATAAAAATAATAAAAAAAACAAAATATGAAAAATTAAAAAAAAAAAATATCAAAAATCCAAAGAAAAAAGAACGAACAAAAAAATTTTTTCTCAAGAGAAACTACACCTCCACGTTGGTTCTTGCTTGGCAACAATTAATTTTGGCACTGAAGTAGCTGGTACGGTCGCTGTGCAAAGGTTAAATTTATTGGCTGAATAGAGTATATTTTTACAAGAACGTTTTATGTCCAGCCTCCTCTCTTAAAAAGTTCACGAGCCGCCACTGCCCATAATAATTGAAACTCCTCTTAAAAATGAAGTATCAATATCTATATTCATTATTCAATACCATTCTATTCATATCATCAATCTATCAAAATCTATCTCCTCGGCAACCTGCCTCCGCTAGCCAAGATCTTTGATATCCTTCTCCCCTCGTTCACCGATACATCTTCGCTATAGAACTCATCGAATTATAATCAAGGGACACCACATTACTCCCTCACGAGCAATTTTGATACATTAAAAATTGCGAACATTGTTACTAGGGTGAATTTTGAGAAAAGGACACGTTCTCTTTGCCCTTGAGACCAGAATAAGTTCGAAGTGATTCGAAAGACTGATTATCCACTATACTTCTTCGTGGTGCAGCAGGTCGCTGTGTTCCAATATTTTTGGTATCTGAACAAAAAGGTACATGCTGAGTCTCCAAGTTTGCTGCTGCTTCAATAAAAGCTGGCTTAGGTTGATCCACATTAACGTTTGTTTCTATTCCATTTAGCTCAAGAGTAAGAACATATTCAGAAAGACGCTTGACTATCCTATAAGGACCTTCGTATGGATGCTCCAATGGTTTCTTGACACGATCCACTTTAAGAAAAACATGTGTGCAAGTATAAAGATCCTTGTGAATAAAAGTTTTTCTTCTATGATTATGAGCTGCAGGAGTAGGACAAATTTGGCGCATTCTCTCCCTGAACTTCCCTACGAATATTTGAGGATCAGGAGACATGTCTTCGTTAACAAAAATACTCCCGGAATTCTACCATACATCAACTCTGTACCATACACCAACTCCGCTGCCGTCACCCCAATATCTTCTTTCAAGCCTGAACGCAAACCTAGAAGAACTGTTGGCAAAATGTTGACCCATTCTGATGTGTCGTGGCATTTCAATGATGCTTTGAGAGATGTATGCCATCTCTCTATCATCCCATTCACTGCCGGGTGATACGCCGTAGTTATTTGCCTCCTGCAACCAACCAGATGAGCTAGAACCTTGAAAAGCAAGGATTCGAACTGAGACCCTTGGTCACTGGGGATTAAGGATGGAGCTCCAAACCTAGAAATTCAAGTGCTATAAAATACCTCAGTTATGGTATCAGCCGTGATGTCTTTGATCGATCTCGCTTCCGCCCAACGTGTAAACCTATGAATTATCGTTGAAATATAAGTAAAACCTTGCGATTTCACGAGCAGACCAACGATATCGATATGTAGATGACTAAAACGAGTGTCTGGAACCTTAATTTTTCCTATAGGAAGTTTCATGTGTCGACTGACTTTGCTCCGTTGACAAGCTAGGCAGGAACGAATTCAGATTTCCACATCCTTAGCCATACCAGGCCAAATGTATCTCTTTTGCAACATTCTCTTGGTTGCCCTACTCCCTGGATATGACAAATTATGTATCGACTCAAAAATCAGCTTCCTAAGAACTTTTGGAATGTAGGGCCGAATTTCTTCACTTGAAATATCGCAAAAAATTTCTTCATCACTGTCATCCACTCTACGTTTGCAGAGCACCAAGGCAGTTTTGCACTTCAATAACTCCTGCAATTCCTGATCATCTTTTTGTGCATGGGCAAGTTCCCTGGCAGATACAACAACAGGTAAAGTGATATTCTCAATCCGAGAGAGTGCATCTGCTACAACATCGAATTTTCCTGCTATGTGGATTATGTCGGTCGTAAATTGGCCTATATAATCAAGTTGTCGGAGCTGTCTCGGTGATGCCTTTTGCTGGTTTTTTCTTGAATGCAAATATCAAATGTTTGTGATCCGTTCTGATAATGAAGGGCCTCCCCTCTACCATGTAGTGAAAAAATGTCAAACTGCTGAAGATGGTCTGTAATTCTCGATCGTATGCACTATATCGTCGTTGGGTTTCGCTAAGTTTTTTTGAAAAAAAAAATAATAGGTTCCCAACTTCCCTCGACAAGTTGTTCTAAAACAGATCCAACTGAAGTGTCAGATGCATCCGTAGTAAGAGGCAAAGTTGCGTTTTCAACAGGATGACGAAGAAGTGTTCCCTGTGCAAATTGCTTCTAACATTTCTCAAACGCTTCTTCAGCTGCTGATGTCCAGATGATACGAGTTATATCCTCCTTTCTGGCTCTTTTTAAAAAGTTATGAAGAGGACCCTGAATCTCTGTTGCATTTCTGATGAATTTTCTATAAGTTGACAATCCTTAGAATCTTTCAAAGCTCAGAGATGTTAGTAGGTTAGTTGTAGTCTACTACTGCCTGAACTCTCTCCGGAAAAGGCTTGGTTCCTTGCATTTTGATCAGATACCTCAAATACTCCGTTGATGCTGCACCAAATACACACTTAGCAACATTAATTGTAAGTCCAAACTGACGTGATCTGTCCAAAACTATCTTCACTTGTTTTCTATGCTCTTGTGGAACTTTAGAAGCTATTAAAATGTCATCTATGTACACAAAATAAAAATTTGAGTTACGTGAAGCTGAGTCAATATATTTCTGAAATGTTTGTGCCGCATTTCGCAGACCAAAAGGCATATATAAAAACTCAAAAAGACCAAAAGGCGTCGTGACTACTGTTTTCTGGATGTCCTCTGGAGCCATAGGTATCTGATGATATGCCCGTGTTAGATCAAGCGTTGAAAATATGGTGCAACCTCTGAGCCTGTGTGCAAAATCATGTAGATGAGCTACGGGGTACTCATTCGGAATCGTTGCTGCATTGAGGGCCTGGAAATCTCCGCAAGGTCTCCACTCACCTGACGACTTCTTCACTTAATGTAGAGGACTGGCCCAGGGAATGCTGGACGGTCGACAAATCCCCTCGTTAAGCATGAACTCAAAAGCTGCTCTGGCATCCCGCAACTTCTCTGAAGATAACCTTCTAGGCCGATGCGCTATGGGAGGACCTTGTGACAGAATATGATGAAATACATTTTGTTTTGCTGCTCCCATTGCCTTACCTGGAACAGTAACCTCGCTAAACTCATTAAGAATATCGCGATCCTCATTATCTCTCGGAACAGAAGTGACTCTTTCATATGACTCTTTGGTGATTGTAGCGAGAGTGAAAAGGTTGTTGTTCTTATCAACTAACTTCTCACCCCTACGGTCAATCAATATGCCAAAGTGCCGCAGGAGATCTGCCCCAATTATTGGTTGTGTCACGTCAGCTTGTGAAGATCCAATTCACGGAACTTCGTAGTCCTAGATCGAGATTGATCAGTCTTTCACCATAGGTGTTGATCGTCGAATTGTTGGCTGCAAAAAGCTCAAATTTGGCTGGCGAATATGGTTTTCCTACCAGAGACTTGGGAATAACGGATGGATCGATACCGGTGTCAATAAGAAATCTAATTCCGTTTTTCCTATCCTTTATTAACAAACGGCTTTTCCTATTCTAATATCATTGTCGGCTCCCACCGCTTGTTCTCGAAGTGACTCAACTAGTTTCTCGAATTCTCCTTACCCCACTTACATGGTTCCTCTTATTTCTTAGCATTGAAACGATAATGATAAAAACAATAGGGTTTTTCTATCTTACCGAGCCTAGACTGTGAACGCAAACGATTCTTTTGTCCCCGTGATAGGGAACGCGAACGTGGGTCAATCTTCGCCTCAAGTTTTTTGAAAAGATTAACTACCAATGCTTCAGCTGAAGGGTCAAGGGTAGCGACAGTACTTTTTCCGACCACGACCTGTCGGATTGACGAAACTCCCTGTGGTTGTTGAAAATCTACTATTTTATCGGCCATTCTAGCAATTTTATCAAGATCAACTTCATCGGAAATGGAAAGAATGCAACGTGCTTGTTCTGGCAGTTGTTCATTGAACAAAGTTTCAAGCACTTAAGCACTTACCCGGTTTTCAGCAAGATTACGGAGCTCATTCAGATAGTGTGAGGGTTTTTCCCTTCCGAATTCTGTCCCTGTAGAATTCTGTGCAGATGGGATTCTTCTGATTCAGAAAATGCCGATATGATTTTTGCAGTTATTGCTTCATATTACCTTCATTAGGAGGATTTTTCGCTAACGAAAAAATATGAGGTGTGAATTCTTTGTCCGCGTAGGTGATGATATATTCAAATTTGGTTTAGTCCTTTGTGATACCGTGAATATTGAACGCCGATTCCAACTAAGCAAACCAAAATCCTGGGTCATCGCGAAAAAAGGAGAAAATTTGGTAATTCTCGATGTCATAATGCCACCGCTCCTTCTTGTCCACCTCTAAATCCTCTTAGTCCGCCATTTCCGAGGATCACGTCGGGGTTACCAATTTATGGTTTTTGTTTATATTAAATCAATCCCATAATAATTGAAATTCCTCTTAAAAATTAGGTGTCAATATCTATATTTATTATTCAATACCATTCTATTTATATCATTAATCTATCAAATTCTATCTCCTCGAAAACCTGCCTCCGCTAGCAAAGATCCTTGATATCTGTTGGATCTTGTGAAGATCTATGACTATGTCATATATATATATATATATATATATATATATATATATATATATATATATATATATATACCGTATCTAGGACCCGCACGGACAGCGCGTAGCAGGCCAAGGAATGGTGACAGGATTTAAATTAATTAATAAATAGAAACAATCAAACGTAAACATTGTCATTATGAAATTGTAAATCTTTAATAAACATTGAAACCAACCTTCTTATAAAAAATACAGTCCACTAAGCTAAAACTCTAAAAACATTGGTCCTTCGACACGGATTCGAGTGAAACCAGAGCTCATCCTATACAGAAAACAAGTCTATGGCAGCATCAAGCTAACCTTAAGGAACTAAGGGAGTTAGTTAGTGAAAAAGTAAAAAAAAGTCAGTTATTAGACAAAATAAGATTCGACAAAAAAAGAAAAGTTGCAAGTAACTTTGATAAAGACTCTTTGATAAGATTGACATCTAATTCACCTACAGGAAGTAGTAGGAAATTGCATCCTAAATTTAAGGGTCCATTCAGGGTAATGAAAAAATTACCGAATGATACATATCTTGAATAAGATATGAGAGGAAATAGTAGCTCTCAGTCAGTAATCGCTTTAGAAAATCTTAAATCCTGGATAGTGTTAAACGATCCAGAGGACCAGCCGATCAAGTAAGTATCAAGGTTGTATTCGGAGTAATTATTCATATGAAAATCCTAATTGAATGTTGAGCTAGTCAGATGTAACAATCCTGATTAGATGTTGAGCTTAGTCAGATGTAACAATCCTGATTAAATGTTGAGGCTAGTCAGATGTAACAATCCTGATTAAATGTTGAGCTAGTCAGATGTAACAATCCTGATTAAATGTTGAGCTAGTCAGATGTATTGAATATTGAGCTTAGTCAGATGTAACAATCCTGATTGAATGTTGAGGCTAGTCAGATGTAACAATCCTGATTAGATGTTGAGCTTAGTCAGATGTAACAATCCTGATTAAATGTTGAGTTAGTCACATGTAACAATCCTGATTGGATGTTGAGCTTAGTCAGATGTAACAACCCTGATTAAATGTTGAGCTAGTCAGATGTAACAATCCTGATTAGATGTTGAGCTTAGTCAGATGTAACAATCCTGATTAAATGTTGAGTTAGTCACATGTAACAATCCTGATTAGATGTTGAGCTTAGTCAGATGTAACAACCCTGATTAAATGTTGAGCTAGTCAGATGTAATAATCCTGATTAGATGTTGAGCTTAGTCAGATGTAACAATCCTAATTAGATGTTGAGCTTAGTCAGATGTAATAATCCTGATTAAATGTTGAGGTTAGTCAGATGTAACAATCCTGATTAAATGTTGAGCCTAGTCAGATGTAACAATCCTGATTAGATGTTAAGCCTAGTCAGATGTAACAATCCTGATTAGATGTTGAGCTTAGTCAGATGTAACAATCCTTATTAAAAGTTCATCTTAATGAGATGAAAATCCAGATTAAAATGTATCTCATTCTAACGAAAATCCTGATTGAAAGTTAATCTCAATTAGTAAAATATCGTAGTATTAGACTTGGGGATGATAGATGTTTATAACAACTGCATACTTGAAAAGTATTCCTTTTGGAATTTTGAGGATGTCAATATATTCAAATGCTAAGCTGTATTGAAAAAGAGTCTAAGATGGTTTCATTCATGGTTCACATTTTATACGTTCACGGATATTTACTCATAATAGTGGGCTATTCGTGTGGCGAATTAGTCATTATTATTTAGTAATTTCGAATTTTAATACTTCTTAAATTAATCAGAGGCAAATTCTGATTACAAGTTTTCGTATTTTGGAAATCAGATTAACTTAGATATTATGTTTATCATTTAGGATGGTCGAACATCAACTTAAAATTTCGAGGGCGAAATCGAGTCAGGATGGGTGACTGTCGAGAGAGGTGAAAGACGACGAGCAGTAAGGTAAACAAAGGATAAGAGGCTGTCCCGGCAAAGATTGAGAGCACGGAGATAAGCAAAAGGGACAAGGCACGAGGGATGTAAGAACGACGGGTGGTCGTAACCTATTAATATGAATAGATAAATACGTAGATATGCTTTTAAGTTCTTAGTTAGTTTTGGTTTTAAGTTTAAGTAATCATATTCGGACCACACCTGACACATTCGTCGTGGGTACAAAAAAATGTGGTTATTTCATTAATTAAAATTTTGAATCATCTTCCTGATGAATTCAAACTTATAACTTCAAAACATGCATTTAAGAAAAAATTTAAATCTCAATTAGTAGAAAAATCATTTTATAATCTGAATGAATATTTTGAATTTAGTTTGAACTGATTATCTTCACTTAATATTCTTAACTGTAATTACTCTTAGATTTATTTATTTTATAATAATGTCCATATCAAATTGAATATTTAAATGTATAACTGAGTCTGAGTACTGTGTTTTTATGGATATCATTATTGGTTTCCATTTTCTTATTTGTTTTTTTTTTATATTGTATTGAATTATTTTATTAGTATATATGTGAACTATTGACTTATTCTACGCTGTAATGACCTAACCGAATAAAGACCATTTCTATTCTGATAAATTCATGATACCACTACGTTTTCGATTCGATTGTTTGGTACACCATGAACCAAAATTGATTTCCGTTTCCGCGTTATGCAGTTTCCTGCTTACACCAACTAAAATGTATGTATTCAATCTATTTTAAATCGGAACTTTAACATAATTTTTTATTGAGGGTTCGGGCTCAGACAGATTTGACTGTAATAATGATATGTGTTATAAAACCAAATTTTACTTTAACTATGAGACACTTTATATAGTTAGGCAACAAATTGTATAATTCAATTCCAAACAACATCAGAAGCTCACCTATACTCAAAATATTATATAAAAATGAAACGAAAACATACATCTCTAATAATATCGATCAAACCTTCGACAACTAGTTACGGCTTAATAACTTCTGTTGAGATTATCGAAGAATGTTATGAAATTCACAGTAGACTCTGCTTCTACTTGCAATGCTCCTGAAGTTGTATTAGTTGGTGAACCAGGTGCTATAGTAACACTTAGGTGGTATTTATATGATGTTGGAAAACTTAATAAAACTAGATCCAATATGATTCACTATACCTACAATATTGAAGCCAAATTTTTTCTTGAGGGTCACAAGTTTTAGGCAACTTGTAGTTTGCTCTGCCACTGTCAAGCATAAAGGAATGGTGCTCCCATAGATATTTGCTTATATTATTGTTCGTTATTCAATTGAACAAACACAAAATAAAATGAGCTACGACAACTAGTTACAACTTGATATACCTTTTCTTGAGTATTTTCTGTTGAGGTTATCGAAAGACGTTATGAAATTTACAGAAGACTGCATCAACAAGCAATGCTCTCAAAACTTAGTTGGTATTTCTAAGATCTTAGATACCTTTATGAAATTTGATACTATCATTCACTATACCTACAATATTGAACCCAATTTCCTTGCATTGCAATGCACTATCTATTGTAATTTCCTGCACACATGAGAGCCGCCAGTTGTAGGGAACTTGTTGTTTGCATAGCCACTGTCGATCATAGAGGAGTGGTATTCCTATAGTTATTTACTGGGAATATTGTTCGTTATTCAATTGAATAAACACAAAATAAAATAACCTATGACAGCTAGTTAGGTACGACTTTATATAATATCGTCTTCAGTATTTTCTGTTGAGTTAAGAGCTGGAGTAATGTCCATTCTTGTGCTATAATCTGGAATACTGTCTATTGTTGTGCTTGTACCAGGAATAATCAATTAACCAGCAGAAAGTAACTGGAATGTTGTTTCAGAGTTGTTGGTATCTTTTTCTGTTCCGTCCTCAATTAGTAAATTACGTAAGTCCAGCATTCATAATTGAACATTACATATTAATCTTAATTCAAATAAACATGAGACGAGGCCGTATGATTAATAATAACAAACAGAATACAATAGATGCTGTTGATTGAATAATTGAATTAGGTATCGATGATACTAAATGTCAATTGGTTTCAAGTTTCAGTTGTCACTTGTATATTAGTCGGGTCAAATTAAACGTTAAAAATGTGAAGGCTCGGAATTTTTTCCAAACAGACCAATCAACTTAATTTTTTTTGCAAATTGTTCCTGGACGGATACTGAACGATATTGAACTTTAAGATCTTGTCGCTCGACCATTTTTCACCTGTTAAACCGGAAATTGGCCAATTTTCATGGGAAAATTCATTGTAAAATTTGTAAAATGGGTAAGTATTACCAAAATTGGCTGGAAAACTCCACTCGGGGGTTTTCGGGGTCGCTGATCACGATGCCGAAGTTAGATTTACCATTTTCCACCGCGGTAGCTAGAAATTGGCCAACTTTATGTCCCAAAAATGGTCAAATTTAATAATTTCGCAGTTTTTGTTGAAATTGACTAAAACATTCCCCTCGAGGATTTTCGAGGTCGCTGATCACGATTCCGAAGTTAAATTTATCATTTTCCACCGCGGTAGCCAGAAATTGGACAACTTTATGTCCCAAAAATGGTCAAATTTGATAATTTCGCAGTTTCTGTTGGAATTGACTGAAACATTTCACTCGAGGGGTTTTCGAGGTCGCTGATCACGATTCCGAAGTTAGATTTACCATTTTCCACCGCGGTAGCTACAATTGGCCAACTTTATGTCGCAAAAATGGTCATATTCAATAATTTCGCAGTTTTTGTTGTAAATTGACTAAAACATTTCACTCGGGGGTTTTCGAAGTTGCTGATCACGATTCCGAAGTTAGATTTACCATTTGCCACCGCGGTAGCTAGAAATTGGCAAACTTTATGTCCCAAAAATGGTCAAATTTAATAATTTCGCAGTTTTTGTTGAAATTGACTAAAACATTTCAGTGGGGGGTGTTCGAGGTCGTTGATCACGATTCCGAAGTTAGATTTACCATTTTCCACCGCGGTAGCTAGTAATTGGTCAATTTTATGTCAGATGGAATTGGCACTGCTATCAAAAGTCAGGGAATTTATTCGTGACTGTAAATCATTTGTTTCATATCCAACATCAAATGACTTCTGAGTGAAATTTTCCAGCCATTTTCGTCAAAAATTACGAAATTATCTAATTTATCCATTTTTATGACATAAAATTGGCCAATTTCTAGCTACCGCGGTGGAAAATGGTAAATCTAACTTCGGAATCGTGATCAGCGACCTCGAAAACCTCGAGTGAAATGATTCAGTTATTTTCAACAAAAATTACGAAATTATTAAATTTGGCTATTTTTCAGACATATAATTGGCCAATTTCTAGATACTGCGGTCGAAAATGGTAAATCTAACTCCGGAATCGTGATCAGCGACCCCGAAAACCCCCGAGTGGAGTTTTCCAGCCAATTTTGGCAATACTTATCAATTTTACGAATTTTACAATAAATTTTCCCATGAAAATTGGCCAATTTCCGTTTTAACAGGTGAAAAATGGTCGAGCGACTGAATCTTAAAGTTCAATATCGTTCAGTATCCTTCCAGGAACGATTTGCAAAAAAAAATGAGTTGATTGGTCTGTTTGGAAAAAATTCCGAGCTTTTTTGCTAAATTGACTCGACTATATATATTCTTAGACAACAAAAAGATGAAATATCACAAAGTAACAGTTGAGTTAATTCCACTTTTCTCCTTTGATATTATGGCAATTGGTCTATAGTTATTCATATTTTTGACATCTCCTTTTTTTCAGTACTGGTATTATGACTGTCTCCTTAAGTTTATCCGCATAAGCACTAGAATCGAATAAACTGCACTAGAAGAGCAATATTTGAGAAATTTGAGAGACATCTCATCTAATCCTGTAGAATTTATATTTTTCAAGGAATTTATTGTTGATATAACTTCATTTTCGTCTGTATGAACCAAATAAAAGCTATTAACTGCGTATTTAATATTATTCAGATCATATTAGTATTATGTGTAATTATATCTATACCTACATTTTTGGAGTGTGTATTGAAATTATTTGCTAGTGTGTCCATATCCATTTCACAACTAATTTCCTTCCATTCAGGTGTTTCATAATTTGAACTTTTCCCTGTTTCCTATTTAATTATATCCCAGGTGGCCTTTATTCTATTGTTACAATGTTTAATATCTTATGCTACTTATATATTTGACTTTAAATAATGTTTTAATCCCATATTATATATACTTTTTAAACTCCTCTATTTTTAATGTTTCGGTAAGTTCAAATTCTACCATTTTATTTTATACAGGAAATGAAATCATAACAAATTCCCCTAAATCAATTTTAAGTATTAATCAAAATATAATATTAAAATTTATTTATCTTTTGATTTCATTTTCTATAACTAGATTTATTAATTAATAATTATACTCATATATCTGATCAATATTAAATATTCCCCTTATCTTTCCATTTTTAGGATTCATAACTGTTTTGGGCATTTTCGTTAATTACTACATATAGACCTCCGAAAGCAAAACATACTTTTCCACATACATTCTTTCTATCATCAGTCACTCTCATTGCTCTTATTATTACTAACTCACCTTCTTCAAAGGACCCCGCGAATTCCTTACGGGAATTGGGTCTCGGTGGATATTTCTGAATTTTTGAAATGATGTAGTCCATGTGATTCTGAACAAACGTTATCATTGCGCCAACCCCCAAAAATTAACAGATTCTCTGCTAGGGGGGGTTATATTTACATTTTACTCTTAATAGACTATTTATTTCTGAAGACGGGAACAATATTTTAACATGCTTCATTCTAGTTTATGTTGCATAATATGGTTCTTCTCCCATAAACATCTTTTGAAGCCCCCACTAACCCCTGAACCCCCCTTAAATAAAAAAAAATGTACCTTTCTCTGGATCACTTCAAAAATCCTTGTAAAATGTTTTAATAAGCTTAAATACGGAATCCGCACTTGTATTTCAAAAATCAACTCCCCCCCCCCCAAATGGGGGATGCACAAAAAATTTGGTGGATTTTTCTGAATTTTTGATATGATGTAGTCCATATAATTCTGAACAAATTTTATCCATGCGCAAACCCCGAGAAATGAACAGTTTTTCCGCTAGGGCGGGTTATATTTACATTTTACTCATAACATACTTATTCATTTCTGAAGGCGAGTACAACATCCTTACATGCTTTACTCCAGCTTATGTTGCATAATATTGTTCTTCTTCCATGAAGAAATGTTGAAGCCTCCCCCATCCCCCCAACCCCCACTTTTGAGAAAATAAAAAATACGAATTCCTGGGTCACTTCGAAAACCATTGAAAAATGTTTAAATAAGCTCAGATACGGAAACCGCACTTCTGTATCATAATTGCGTCTGTTATCCACATTTTGCCGGATAACTTCAAAAATTTTTCGTGGCATAAGAACCATATTATGCAACATAAACTATAATGAAGCATGTTGAAATATTGTTCCCGTCTTCAGAAATGAATAGTCTATTAAGAGTAAAATGTAAATATAACCCCCTCTAGCAGAGAATCTGTTCATTTTTGGGGGTTGGCGCAATGATAATAACATTTGTTCAGAATCACATGGACTACATAATATCAAAAATTCAGAAATATCCACTGGGACCCAATTCCCGTAAGGAATTTGCGGGGTCCTTTAATTAACTTCCCTCTTTTTCTCATTTCCCTACTCATATACTTTCTTGCATTCCTTTCTAACCTATTACTGATATCTTTCGAAATTTCATTACGTTCTACAGAATTTTCATCTGACCATTTTCTATCAGGTTCTTCGCCTTTCATAATTAATACAGGTGTTTCCTCTGTTATAGTATTTGGACAATGATTTAAACATCTTTCTACCCTGGATATTGATTCATCCCATCGACGATGTTTACCCTCACAAGATATCCTTAGATATTTTATAACTTCCTGTATATATCGCTCTGATGGATTGGATTGTGGATGTCTTATGCTTGTTAACTGATGAAAAATTGAATTTATTTTACAGAAATACTTAAAACGTGGGTTTTTAAAATATGTTGCATTATCTGTAACTAATTTTCTTGGTCTACCAAATTCCTCAAAATATTTTTCTAAATTATGAATTACTTCTTTACTTTTTGTTGTTTTACAAGGGTATAATTTTATTTATTTAGAAAATAAATCTACTACTACTAAAATATGTCTATTTCCTCTTTCACTTATTATAAGTTCACTTAAAAAATCTATTGCTATTACTTCTGAACCTTCTTTTACTATTATGCTTTTTGATGTATTGTGATTAGTTACATTTTTAGGCTTAGCTCTTTGACATAATTAATTCGTGATTTCTTTTGCTAATTGATAATCTCCTTTTCCTATATAATTTTCCCTGTATATAAGCCACATTTTTCTTGCTCCTATATGATTGAATTCTTCATGTAACTGATTTAAAATTTTAAGAGTTAGATCTTGATCTATTCTATATAACTCTTTCCTACCTATATCTTGTAAATAAATTCCCTCTTTAAATTTACATTTTTTCTTATCATTCTCTGATAATGTTGTTTGATTTTTCTTAATGCTATCTATTGAAAATAAGCCCCTTACTTCTAATAAGATATTTGCTCCTACTTTATATTTTCTTTTATCAATTTTCAAATTTCCCTCTTCTCTAGTTGAAGTATCAGCTATTATATTCAATTTTCCTGGGATATGCTTTATTTCAAAGTCATATTCCTGCAATAACAAAATCCATCTTTGAATTCTACTGTTAACAAATTTGTTTTTAAATATACTTGTAAGTGCACTGTGATCAGTTTCTACTCTTACTTTATTCCCTAACAAATAAAATCTTGATTTCTTTACACAAAAAACTATGCTTGCTAATTCTAATTCAGTGACACTGTAATTTTTTCATGGGCTTTTGTCATTCTAGATACAAAACTTATGGGAACTTCTTCATCATTCTGTTTCTGTAATAGAACACCACTGAATCTTTGTTTTGAAGCATCTATTCTTAATATGAAAGGTTTATCATACTGTGCATGGTAAACTTTCAATTTTTTAATGAAAATATCTTTTAATTTTTGAAAAGCTTCTTGTCTTTTATTATCCCATTTCCATTTTACCCCTTTCTTAAGAAATTCTACTAATTTAATTTCTTTCTGACTCAAATCAGGAATGAGCCTTTTGGAATAATTTATCAGACCTAGGAATCCCCTTAGAGTTTTAAGATTTGTGGGTCTTTTGAAATTCTTAATTACATGTAATCTATCTTCATCCATTTGTAAACCTTCCTTCCTTAACTTATAACCCGAAAATTCAAATCACATTTATCAATATTTATTTCCAAACCTGCTAAATCTTATTCGTTTAAACAATTTTTATATGATCTTGATGATTTTCTGCTGTTTTAGAAAATATCAGTTTGTCATCTATATAATGAACTACAAAAATGTCAAATCTATTTAATATCTTATTCATACTTCTAACTAACGCACTGCATGCACTTTGAATACCAAAAGGCGTAACTTCAAATCTATACACTTCTCCATCCATCATAAAACCAGTGTAATCTCTACAACTTTCGTGTAATGGAATTAACCAGAAACTATGTCTCAAATCAATTTTACTGAAAATTTGTGCCCCAACTATTCTACCAAAGATTGCCCCTATATTTTTAGGAGCAGCTTCATATTGTGGAATTGAAAACTTGCTTAATGCTCGCGCATCTAAACATAATCTAATGTCACCATTTGACTTTTTTGCTATTACAATAGGGTTTATATATTTTGTTTTACTTCTTTCTATAATATTTTGTTCTAGCATTTCACAGATTTTTTCCCTTACTTTTTCGATATACTTGAATGGAATTGGATAATTCTTGGATTTAAAATTTTCAATTTCTTTTACCTGAAATTTATGGATATATTTACTTGCTATACGAGTTTCGTCTACAATTAGACCCTTATGTTCTGAAATTATTTTCGATATTATTCCCCTATAATTCTCGGACACTTTTATTTGCGAGATTATTTCATTAAAATGTTTGCTAGTCTCTGATTTCGACCGCATTTATAATATTGCAACTTTTCTTTGGTTTGTCAATACTTTCTTCTTCCCCCTTCCCTATCTTTATAATTTCATTTCTTTTTCCTCGTAATCTATAACAATTCCATGTTTTTCTATTTCATCTGTTCTCATTACAATATCCAATTTCATATTTTGTACTATAAATAACTGCATTTCTAGATTTGATTCCCCTATTCTAATATTTTCAGTGATCATTTTTGACACTTCCGTAATTTTCTTTCCACTAACATTGATTAATTGTACTTTTGGAATTTTCGATTGATTTGTTATATTTAATTCTGACAATAGTTCTTCCCTTATTAGAGATATTTCTGATCCCGTATCACACAATATTTCTACTTTCTTTCCCTTTTAAAAACCTTTTAATTTAATTAGACCTATACTTTCTTTTCCTTCCCTTTCCTGTTCATTGTCAATGTATTCCCTATGATGTTCGTACGATAATACATTAACTTGCTATTCGTGCTTTACTTAAAATTCTGACTATTATTATTATTTTGACTTGAAGAGTCTGTCCTTTCCCTTCAATTTTCAATTCTATTACAGTTTATTCTTCTTTGATTATTATTCTCATTTCTATTATTATTCCCTTCTTGTCTTCTTCTATATTTATTTCCCCTATAATTGTTTCTATTATCATCATATCTATTTTGTTGCGTAGTTCCTATATTATCTCTTTCATCAATTCTGTTTAAATATGATAATAGTTGATTCATATTTTCTATATTTGAAATGGCTATTGCCTCCGATATTTGATTCTTATACTTCCTTGATATATACAACACTATCTCTTCCTCTCTCATTCTCGGTTCAAGGTATTGAGTTTCATTATATAGGGTTAGTGCATAAGCACTCATGCTTTTCTTTGTTCCCTCTATATATTTATTGAAATACAACCTTCCTCTACATTTTGATTGTTCATTTTCTCCCCAAAAATTCCTTAAAAATTCTTCTATAAATTTATCCAAACTATTCAACTCTCTCTTTACAATTAAACCATAACAATGGTTCATCAACCAATCTTTCTCTTATCAATTTCATCATCTTCTCTATATTCCTTACATACTGTACTCCATTTCTCAAATCCTTTACAAATATTCATGGGTGTAATATTCTTATATTCCCATCAAATTTAATTGTGCTATCATAACCCACATTTCTGTATTCTACTTGCATTCTCTCTTCAGATCTACTCTCAATTTTTTTCATTATTTCATCCTGCTCATTTATCATTTTATCCTGAATTTCTTTCATACTTTGTACATTCTCATTCATATTCTCTCCGATATTCTTCCCCATATCACTCACTCGATTTTCAATAATATGTATTTCTTCTTCTACATTATTAAACTTTCTATTTACAAAGCTATTATATTCATCTAACTTATAATCTATTATTTCCTCCACAATATTTTTCTTTATTTCCTTTTTTTCTGTTTCAACTACTTCCATTATTTCCTCATAATATAATAAGATTCTTGACCCGGTATGAATTATATCAAAAATTCTCGGGAATTAGGTCACATTAACACTCTCGTCTTTTAAGACGAGCATTTATAACAGAGTGTTAATGTGACCTAATTCCCGAGAATTTTTTATATAATTATTTCCTCAGTTCTTTTATTGAATTTTTCATTCACTTCCTTAATTTCATCTCTTATATCATTCGTACTTCCTTTAATCTCATTAACTTTCATATTCAAACTCTCAAGCAATTTCATTATTTGTGCTTGATTATCATTTATTACTGGCGTTTTCTCTACACTGATCATTTCACCATTTTCAAACCCTAACAATTCTGGAGTAACTTGTCTATCACCTTCCATTTTATTTACCTTATTAATTAATCTAGTTTTCTGAATTCTTACTCATTCCTTTTATTTTTCACGCGATTCTATTTGAATTTCCCTCTTCAAAATAGGCCCCACATTTGATTGAATTGATATCATTATTATTATTTTATATAGAATTAATAAAACCTTAATTAAAATGTTAAAACTTTTATATCTAAATGTTCTTATGAACCCTGTATTATGTTAGGTTTACAGATTATACAAGTTAACTTTATTCTTCTGAAGTTTCTATGCTGACAAAAGTTCTTTATACTTAAAAATTCTCTATGTCTCAATTCAACCTCAATTTACTTGAATTTAATACATGTTTACAATAACAATTTTACATTTAGATACAATGATGAAATCGTAAATAGACTTACTTTTATATATATCCTATAATATCAGAACGAATGTTGGTAATGTTCCGTAGATTTTTATATCTTCTTATTTTATATGGTTATGCACTTTTAAAACATACTCTGCTATAACACATTCGCTGATAACACGTTGATTCTTCTTCTTATTCAGGAACTTGTTGATAATTTGTTGTTAATTGTTTTATTCTTTTTAAGATATAAAACTTCGTTTATAACAAACTGGAACTGCTATCGAAAATTGACTATTCTCCGATGCCACTTAAATAACTTTGGTTATGTTAACCTTACTAACGTTGAGATGAAGATTTATGAATACTATTTGCTTCGTAGGAATTACTAATTGACTTCGGTTATATAAACTTTCCGAAGCTGCAGAAACTCTTTCAGTTCTCCGATGTTACTACAATCTTAGGTTATGGAAATTAAATTGAGCTGCAGGAGACACATTCAGTGCTCAGATGTAAATGCAAACTAACTAGCTTTCCTTTCATTTTTCCTTTCATAGGGCCCACAAAAGAACGCTAGTTCGATCATTCTCAGCCAATCTTCTTCTTATTATCTAGGAAGCTTTTCTCATTGTTGAATCTGACAGTTCTTTCTTATTGTTGAGCTTTGAAGTATCCAATTGTTGTATCGACTAATGAGAATTGAGTATTCTTAAAATTTTGTTATACTGAAAATTTTCAAATTAATTAAAGTTATTGTGCATTCTGCTATTTAAATTCATATTACCAACATTTTTTCCCATATTTTGATATATGATAACCTATGATTAGGTTCCTATTAACTTGATAATTCTAATTCTTATGTCTATTTTGACATTTGTCATTGCTTAAATCTAATACATAATTTAAAATATAAATAACATCTATATAACTTTGTAGAACTGAAATTTCTTGATACCATCTTAAGTCTATAACTTATTTTACGTTCATCAATAATATTCATCCCAACATAAAATTCACATTAGAGACAGAAAAAGATCACAAAATAAATTTCTTAGACTTAACATTATCACATCATAATAATAGCATCTCATTCGACATTTACAGAAAACCTACTTTCACAGATACAGTAATTTGTACCTCTTCATATAGCCCCTATAGTCATAAACTAGCTCCTTTCCATTCAATGATACATAGAGCCTTTTCCCTTCCCTTATCTCAAGAAAATCTTAGTAAAGAACTAGATACAATTAAAGTCATTGCTACAAATAACGGTTTCGGTCCTCAAGTAGTTTCTAAACTAATAAATAGAAAAAGACAAAAATTAATTTACAATAGCATTTATCCCTTTATAAAATACAAAGATAACTCATTAAAATATGTTTCTTTAACTTATTTTGGTCCTATAAGTGAAAAGATTGCAAACATCTTATCCCATCATAACCTGACCATCAGTTTCAAACCCCCAAACAAATTATCTCATATTCTGTTCAATGCGAAAGATAAAACTGACAAATTTAAAAGACCCGGAGTTTATAAACTAACTTGTTCAGAGTGTGATAGTTTTTACATAAGTAGATCTTGCCGTAACATAGCAGTTAGATATAAAGAACATTTTCGTTCCTTTAAAAATAATAAAACCGATTCTGCATTTGCAAATTATATTTTAGAAACAGGCCATACCTTTCCTAATTTGAATAATGTCCAAATTTTACATAGTCAAGATAAAACTTCAAAACTAAATATATTAGAGTCAATGGAAATTTTCAAAGGAATGAAGATGTATGATAATAAGATCCTAAACGATCAACTAGATTCATATTACAGTAATCTTTTCAATGTATTGATAACCTGATTTAGTATTTAAAGTCTAGTAAATATACCCGCACCACTAATGTCCTCACAGAATTACCTAATCACCCTTCCCTTCTCTGGTTCTTCCTAGAACATTTCCTATAGCCATAAAATTTGTTTGAAATCCTTCTTTAACCTATATATAGTAGATTTAATATTTGTTAAATTCATTTTTCGTCTGAAGATGACACGTTTAGTGTTGAAACTATAGTAACGACCATATTAAATATCAGTGATAGTAAAACAAAGTAGTTTTATTTATTATGTCGTTATCAAGTTTTTGAATTATTCATCAGAAATATTATATAACAAAGAATAAAGAAAGAAGTTTTTATCATGATCATCATTATTATTGATTCCGACTCCAGAATAGTGATCAGAGCACCTAAAAAACCTCCCAAAGCGTATTAGAAACAATCCCTGGAGACGACCTAGGTCATCAGGGTATCCTGACCACCAGATGACTATTGAGTCATGGCCACAACCGGCAACCTCAAAAGAATCACAAGTTTCATTCCATTCCTCAGCCCCAGCCTCAGATGTGTCGTTTTTTCAATCCGACGTCAGAATCGTGATCAGCAACCTCAAACACCTTCGAGTAAGACCTATTCCGGCTATATTCGGTCACTTTTCTTCACATTGAATTTTAGCTCTTGAAAGTACATTCCAAAAGAAGCATTTTCTTCTGCTAAAATATATGTGATGAAAGAACAAGCTGGTAATATTTTATTCAAATGACTCCTAGAATCGATTGAAAAAAAGCGTCAAAATCGGTTCAGATGCTTTTTTTTTCCGACCTCTTCTGTTTTATTTCCTCGACTAGATTGAGATATTGAGCATCAGTCAGTGGTCGCAGTCACAGTTCGTGAAATATGGCTCATCACCATATGATTTTGAGTTCGGCAGGAGTACGGCACAAAAGAGATAGCATACTCAGAAAAATAAAACTAATGGATTTCAACTTTTTTTCGATTACATTGATGCATAAGTAGGATTCAGCTTCTCCGTGCAATGATGAAACTTTATGTATAGATTTCTGATATGTAAGGTTCAACAAGATGCCATACAGTATAATGGCACAAACGAGATAGAATATACTTAGAGAAACTGAAAACTGAGACTACTCATATATTTTTCAACTTAATTCGATTATAGTAAAGTGATTGAAAGATTATTGAACGTGCATGTTTTGTTAATTTAGATTCTCACTTCTCCGTAGATCGCATTTTAAAACAGTTTTCCACATTAACCTGGGAGGGACCATCCAAGATGCGTAAATTGCATAATTGAAGTTACTTGTTTATAATCAGGCAAACAAAATTTTCATTTGGAACCCTGCATATTATAACACGCTCTTCAGAGAACCTGGGGAATTAACTACAGTACCGGTCGAATCTAAATAGAAGTTTAAAAGTTATTTTCTTCTTCCACCTAATTCGAAATGTCTAATTGCTCCTAGCTAAAAATGTATAAGTACTGTCAAGGGAACTGTGAATCATATAAGGACATCTTTTAGATCTATTTAGATCTAACATTTCATTTTTGTCATAATCGAGTTACGCTAAAAGCTTCGATCTAATTTTTCTATAAGCCGCGTTAGATTAATATTTTCTTAATTACCGGAGTCAAGTGTCATTGTGGATTCAGACAATTTATCTTTCAATTCCAATTTCCGAACATCCATTTTCTCCCCCAGTAATTACCGTTCATAATTTGTAACATATCCCGTCTTCTTCATACTATCTGAATGAAATGGAATTCAACTTACCACTCATTACTATGATGCTCCCTCGCACTTCAGAATCTGAAACGCAAACTATAATTCTCGAATGTTTACACTGTTCATGAGGACGATAACAATATGATGGGTATATTAACTCTGAAATGTTAGTAATCTTAAGTTTGAAGTTCAATGGGGATGAATTATTGAACAATTATTCACTTCACAGATAGCTAGTCTTGGAAATTCTTGGCTTCCAGATTTATTTTGCATAACAATAGGACGATTCGATGTCGACGTATCGCCTCAAACCCTGGAAATGTCACCTGTAATGGTTGGCGGAACATTGGCATCAACTCGTGCTATTGTGACGCGGAATCCATCCAGAAGCAAAGAATTCATCAATTAGGTTGTCAGATATTATAGCAGCAAATGATTTATGCATCATGTTCGGCTTTAAACCGAATTCCTCTACTGTTCAATGTGTTATCCCTATCCCAAGTTACATTCCGTGCAGCGTAAAATAATTTTTCAATCTCCGAAGAATGTGAGAAACGTGAGTCTTCTACAACTTCCGATTCCCTTTATTAACTAAATATTTGTATGTTTAAATTTCGACAACATTCAACAAGTGAAGATTTATTGTTCTACATTGTGATAAAAATCAACATCGACATTTTGAAGAAATTGGCTAAATATTTACAGCGTTTATCTTACTCGGTTTCCGTAATTTGGAAATAACTACAATCTACAATTATGATTTGTCTTGTTAAATTAGACAAAGTAATAAATGATCTTTTTCTAAGCCAAAAGTAGTATATACAATAGTATATTAAAGAACGAGTTTCCTAAGACTCGTCTTAAAGCACGAATTCAAGTTTAAAAAACGAGTGGCGAAGCCACGAGTTCTTTTAAAGAATGAGTGCTTCAAGGTCTTAGGAAACGAGTTGTTTATACTATTTTTTGTAATTTGCCCTTTTTATGCCGTTTTTAAACAAAAATGTTTAATTTAGTCCATTTAGGGATTTTTATGGTGGTTGGTAACATCTTAATTTTGAAAGTCAAAATTTGATTCAGTGGTTCTGTGATCGCTTTTGTTTCCGTAATTTTAGTTTCGCCTCTACTGGAAAGAGCAATAACACTAGAAAACGACTATTAGTACAAATATCTAAACCATATTGTGTATTAGCTGAAATCAATTCTTCCACTGGACACGTCGATGACTTTCTCTTCTCGAGTTGTTGATGCTCGACACTGTCATTTAAACTGACATAATGATGACAAGATAATTCCGCATCAAGCTCGCCATCCTAAAAATGTAAAAAGTTCCGTGCTTTTTTTGGATATTAAGACACGGCAAGTGATGACGTTGCGTTCGTTAATGGGTCTATTAGAAAATCAAAATGGAGGCAAATTACAAAAAGTATATTTCACAACTGATAAATCAAATAAATTGAGCTGTCTTTCTCTTAAATTATTCTAATCAGAGGGCGTTATGTCAAAGGAGGTTGCGAAAACGGTGAGTTGTTATTATATTACAAAAAATGCCGGGAAATGACTTTTACTTGTCGGTGCTACAAATGAGCTGACAGTAATACGAATGCGCCTGAGTATACTATGCAGAACACTCAGGAGTATACGCCAGCAGCATTGTATCGATCATAGAACAGTATCGATGCAAACCCTTTCCAAGCAAAACTGTAGACACTTTGAATATTAAAGGGGAGTCATTTCGACAGGTAACTACGTAGGTACTTTGTATAATGATTAAATGAAAGAATAATAATCACGTCGTTTTTATACCATTTTTAATAATAACACGAAAAGGTTGCTATAGTTTCAACACCGAAGTGCCATTATTAAACATATACAAAAGTTTGAATGAAGTAAATAATAAACAGTTCAAGTATAAATATGAAGTAAAGTACAATAGGGTTAATGGAATTTGTACAATTTAGATTAAGGGATCAACTGAATATCCAAAACAGGTAGATCCCAGAAAAATAAACAGTGTAAATTAAGAAACATTACAATTTAATAATTATTAATTGAAAGACAGAGGAAAAGATCACTTTGGTATAGCTCTAACTAATCATTTAGGATATTGCTATAGGAGTTTTTGACACCTTTGGTGCTGTCCTTGAATTACGTAATGCTTCAAGATGGTGACGAGGGTCGAGAGTAACATCACGCAGCGTTACGAGGGGAGTAGGATATGTTAATGTGTTCGTTATATAACGGTAAAATATAATTTACAAAATATTTTTGAAGTTGCTTCTGGCATACATATTAGTAAAATCCATAGACCTATTATCCTAAGGAGACGAAACATCTCATTCATAAAACCCCATTTGACTTGTCGCAATGATTACATGAAGTATGACAAAGAAAACCAACGGACCTCTTTGTCGTCGAGTCATAATTACTCCTTATCGGCAACGCTGTAACTATGATTGAAAACTTGGTACCACTTGTAATGCAACACCGCTTCGAAATACCGTTTCGAAATAGCTAAGAGAAATACGGAATTGTCAAATTGCGTAGTACAGAACAAAGTCCCTATTCATTGCGTTGCGCGGCGTTGTCGCTTTGTGAACAAATGATGCAATGGAATGGAATAGTTCTATATTTAAATATTCAAATATTCTATAATTCGATTTCATATTCCAGGTTACCATAATTTATGGAATATTTTCCAGAGAAAACGACATTTCAACAGTATTGCTTCTAATATAACCAATAAATAATGCTATGAACCTATGGACGTTCTTATAATAATTACAAATCTCAATCCGGCACACAGAACAACTAAACCGGCAACAGCACA
This sequence comes from Endomychus coccineus, assembly GCA_958510875.1. Lineage (NCBI taxonomy): Eukaryota > Metazoa > Arthropoda > Insecta > Coleoptera > Endomychidae > Endomychus > Endomychus coccineus. Next base: position 104,908,305 of record OY294069.1, on the reverse strand, counting down.
TTCCATACGACCATACTTGTAATATACAGCGGGCTGAGTGGCCTGAAATTTTGGCAATGTCTGATCGTGTTTAAATGTAAACAAGCCTGTCTCCTTAAGATAATAGGTCTATGGTAAATTCACTATATAAACAATACAAACAAAAACGCTTGTAAACCAAAGGAAGAACTGCTGCAATCATCATCAAGGTTCGAGCTGCCGCCAAACGATCGCGTGAAATATTAGCGATGATGGTCGAAAATTAATTGAAAACACCTTCGCCTTTAAAAATTACGATATGAGAAACAAGGAGGTTAAGTACTGCGTTACGTAAGAACTATAGGGGGTAAAGGTTTGCGTTACGGGTGCGTTACAAGGGGGGAGGGAGTATCCAGAATTGTCCAATTTTGCGTTACGTAATTTAAGTACGGCCTCTATTATAAATCTATCGATTATCATGTAATTCATTTGAAACCTTTGGTTTAATTATGTAAAATACTCAGGCTATCTGGAGTGTAAAAAGTGTGACGTCTTTGTAGAAAATGATCAGCAAAAGTTGAGTCTGAAAGAACGAAAATGTCTTTGGTATCTAAGATTAGTTACGACAAGTTCTATATCTATATAAAAGTTATCCCAGTCTGGTCAAATTAGCTTAGAAACTCCAGGTTTAATATATTTATTGGTTTTGTCTCCAGCATTATATAAGATGGCAGTTTATTTTGTAGATTGAAACTGATTTCAAAATTACGGCTTGATAAATGTGATGATGATGAAAAGATAAATTATGTTAAAATTATGTGTTTCATGTACGTGTAAATATTGTAAATGTTAATTATTAGTGTTTGCGGTTCAATAATTTTATTATTTGATCTACTGAATAGCTATTCGTTTTATTGGCTCCAAGTAACCACTTTCTATAATTGCATTTTCCTAAACACTCAATAGCAGCGCGTCAATTTTCATTATTTACATCATATTCATAATACCCCGGTACCTATGATAATTGAAATTAACTATGAGGTCAGTACGCTGTGCATATTATGCTCAATGGGTTAAGACGGAGCGAGCGAGTTAGTCGAAAAGAGGAAAGACTTTGCTTGCTATACGTTCAGCTCGTCCTAATTGAATTCGTGTAGTAGTATATCGAGCGAGATTCTGGGACAGTTCGATGGCATGTCCATCCGCCACCAGCCCGAACTTCTTGTGGGGTGTTGTCAATGACCAGAGGCTTCTGCAGAAGAAGTTGTCGTCAATAACCAGAGGGTGTGCCCGCCTCACGTGGGTCTAATTAATGTCACCTTGATTATAGGTGAAGGTGAGCCTAGCCTCGCCCATAATAATTTCAAGGTGATTTTTATTTCTCACAATTAGTTTGAAAATATTAATTTTTATTTTGTCGAGACTTGTTATTTTCTCATTTGTGTTGATGTTAGTAGAGGTCACAAAAGGTGAAATAAATATGATATTATTATGAATTTCAATATTCTTATCAAGACTTGCAGGTTTCTTATCTCTGTTGACGTCAATGAGGGTTCAGAAAGGTGAAACAAATATGATATTTTATGATTATCTCTGGCGAGGTCACAAAGATCAAACAAACAAATATGATATGAGATGTTATAATTAGGATATTGCATGGAAGTCACATTCAAATTATTGAATATGTAATTTGTTTTTATTGCATCATCTTTTCGTGATAAACAAGGTAATCTGCATTCTAATTTTGACTTATTGCATAAAATTTTGTTTTTATTGTATCATCTTTTCGTGATAAACAAAGTAATCTGCATTCTGGATTAGTTCTACTCGTTGATTCATAGATGTACGTGCACGTTTCAAATATCTTTGTTGTCTCCATTTTATTTTTCATAAATTGTTGAATAATTGGAAAGGAATAACATTTTGTTCAAGTTAGAAGGATTGAATTTAAACTAGTATAAACAGTCTACTATTTATAAAGAAGTAAATTCGAAACAATGCCAATCCCGGTAAAATATAAGTGTAAAAAATGTGGTGGTAAAACAGACCATCCTAATCTGGAATGTTTTCCTTGTGCACATAAAAATTATGTAAAGAGAATCTATGGTGAGAAACACCCGAAAAGACCGATTATAATTACTCAAAAGACTGAATGATGTACTTTAGTGATAATTTGGATAAGATATATTGGTAGCTTTTCGTTATGTAATTAACTTAAAGAAGTTTTTGAATACTGTATTGTTAGGTTTTCAAATAATAAAAAAATGAAAACATTCTATTGTATTTTTATTTCTGAGAAACTTTTAGTTACAGAATTAAATATAATATCTGTTTGAAACATAGAAAAAAAAGTTATTAAATAACTAATAATAATAATAATAATAATTGCTCGATTTTACACTTACATACTAATATTACCTATGCTTATGTTAATAGGGTTTACAAATGTCAATGTGGGACACTTTAGTTTTATTGGTACTGGCATATTTTTTCGATATTATCAAAATTTTGAAAGAGAACGTTGAAACACAAAATTTGTAATGTTGGTGGTGGTGGTGGTGCTGAACTTTTTTTATAGTTGTCTTCACCCTTTCTCCCAAAAAGCATTTGAAGCACCTTAACTTGAAGGAATTGGGAGTATCTTTCCGGATGTTACGCAGATCCATTATTTCACACCTGTATGGTATAAGTGCGATCCGATAAAAATCAATTTCAGAACGTTGTAGCACTCTGAAACAATCTTGTAGATACGATCTCGGTTTCGGAACGATACCTGAAATTTGGTGTGATAAAAAATTCAATCTTCTATGTTTATATATGAATTCGTTTTCAACATTCATATCAATTATCTCCCAATCTTCTTCAGGTGGATCGAAATCTCCTCCGAAATATAAAATATCCACATGATCACAATTGGTTGAGGTGACTGTTGTTGCTTCTCCAATAATGAACGTTATAAATTCCCCAGCGATTATCCAATTTTTAGATGGAAATTGTAATTTTTCAACGTATTTCATCAAACTCGGACAACATACGCTTACGAATTTTTTTGCATCGTAAACGCTCGGTAGCACACTGCGAACAAAACTGTTGTATAATTGGGACAATGACAACGACGACGACATCCTCACAAACTGTTTGATCATTATTACTTTATATGAATTTTCAAACTATTTCATTTAATGAATGTTAATTTTAATTCTTCCTCTTGTTTCTGGAATTGTAATAGTTCCAAATATTCTTATTGTAATTATTATTAGATTTTACCCATCGATGATAATCTTTTCCAATAATGTCATTTTCTTTAGCCTGTTTATATATTTTCTCCATTATTATCCAATCCTCATCCAAAAAGGGTTGTGCCTGATACAAAAATGAATGTTTTGCTACATTGCCAGCAAACTCATAACGTAGTTTATATAATTGATCTGTATTGTATATTATCATAACGAAAATGATTGTGTGTTTTGATAAATCGGAAATATACAGATTTTTGATTGATACTAGAGGGGAGAATCTTTCATTTCCTCCTTACACTGTAGTTCATCTACGAGAGCGTCTATTGTTTTTTGTAGTTGACGAATACAACTGAATTTGTAGCAGTTGGAACACAACAAATTTTCCTATCTTGGATAGTAGACTTCCGCGGACAGCTAACCTTGAAAAATCTTGTCTTCCGGATGGATTCCGCGTCACAATAGCTCGACTTGATGCCGATGTTTCGCCAACCATTACAGGTGGCATCTTCAGGGCAGGCTTGAGGCTTGAACTGAAAGTTCCATCCGGAAGACAAGATTTTTCAACAAATTTTTCATCAAATTATCCAACTCTACTTGTTTTCTCTGGTTCTCAGTTAATTGTCCTAGATCTTTATCATCTTCACCAAAAAAATGATTACTAATATATGTTATCTTTGTTTGCTTTGGAATATCTTCTTCTCTCTTTAGATCATCATTATTATCTTCAACAAAAAGAATTCCATGTTGATAAAGCGGATTGGTGCATTAGCAGAAATATTTTTGACACAAGTAACAATAATTTGTCCCATTCAAATTTTTTTCCAACTGATATGGTTTAAGTAGATAAACATGACGAGTCCTCGACCAGGATATCCGGTCTCCACTTCCGGTCTAGCTGTCGATGTGCATCCGGTGTGAGCTTGTCCTTATCAGTTTTGAAAGGATGTAGGTGATAAGGATTTTATTTGTAAAGAGTATACAGGGTGTGTATAAAAAGTGTGTCACATGTACAGAGTCACGTGACTAACACATGACAGCATGGCGGCCATAAGGTCCAGCTGTCATGGCGACCATAAGGTCCAGCTGTCATGGCGACCATAAGGCCCAGCTGTCATGGCGACCATAAGGTCCAGCTGTCATGGCGACCATAAGGTCCAGCTGTCATGGCGACCATAAGGACCAGCTGTCATGGCGACCATAAGGTCCAGCTGTCATGGCGACCATAAGGTCCAGCTGTCATGGCGACCATAAGGTCCAGCTGTCATGGCGACCATAAGGTCCAGCTGTCATGGCGACCATAAGGACCAGCTGTCATGGCAGACCTAAGGTACAAATTGCTTCGTGCAGATGTCGCAACCACATGACAGCTGTCATGACGGACCAAAGGTACAGACTGCTTCGTGGAGGGGGCTCCGCCACCTCTAGGGAACAATCTCTACCTTTGGTCCAAAAGTACAGGCTGCTTCATGAAGATGTCACCACCACGTGACAGCTGTCATCGAAGGTACAGACTGCTTCGTGGAGATGGCGCCACCAAGTGACAGCTGTCATGGCGACCATAAGGTCCAGCTGTCATGGCGACCATAAGGACCAGCTGTCATGGCAGACCTAAGGTACAAATTGCTTCGTGCAGATGTCGCAACCACATGACAGCTGTCATGACGGACCCAAGGTACAGACTGCTTCGTGGAGGGGGTTCCGCCACTTCTAGGAAACAATCTCTACCTTTGGTCCAAAGGTACAGGCTGCTTCATGAAGATGTCACCACCACGTGACAGCTGTCATCGAAGGTACAGACTGCTTCGTGGAGATGGCGCCACCAAGTGACAGCTGTCATGGCGGACCTAAGGTACAGACTGCTTCGTGAAGATGTCACCACCACGTGGTGACAATATTTCATCATAATAAATTTCATTAACGAAAACAGTTCACGTAACTCGATGACTTTAGGAATTCGCATTTGCATCAATAATGATTCGAAATCAATAGCATCTAGAACATAATATTTCTTTCGTGCATCAGTCTTATCACAAATTTCTAAATAGTGTATATGCGGGTTTTTCCTCAACAATCTTGTTATAACACCCTTTTCAGCATGATATTTTTTGCCGCGATAACCTAACCAATCCAATAGATCTTCATTCATCAGAACGCGTTGGTTTAGTTGAATTTTCCAAAATAAATAGTTTCTTTTATCGTTTCTTATATCGATCCCAAATTTTAGACACACTTCATTAACTGTTAACTAAATAAGATTGTTGGTGGACCATGTAGCCACATTTGAATCACGAACGCACGCTGCTAAGTTCATTCTTATAACTGAACATTTTCTGAAATGATGCTCTCTTACATACGTGAGAACGTGAACGTGAATAGTGAGGGTGGGGGGTAACTCTCCGTTTCGATGTCATTGCAAACATTGATAACTGACTGATAACGTCACTAGTTGTTTCAATTTGTTTCATTTCCAGCAACCGACTACCATAGTTTACAAACTATGATCGTCGGATGTTTACATCACCACCTACCGTTTGAGAAATAAAATATCAAATATAATAATAATAATAACATTTATTGGGAAAGATACATTTTGATAGTACATCATTTAGAACTAAAATTGTAACCTTATGATCCATGACATGGTTCTTCACACCAAATTCCGAACTGATCCTGTAATCGGAGAATACTCCATTATACGATCGTTAATGATGATGCAATAAGCCCTGGTGTTTTTGGGGAAATTCAGGAAACTTTCCATCTCTAGTTTGACGTCAACTGTTGATGACTTTATAGCATCGTTTTGTTTTGAACAGTCAATCACAAAAATTGCTCTATTCTTGAATGCTATATAATCTAACATGGGCTCACTTATTATTTTATTTGAAAATGATTTCTGGAAATCATAGTACATCTGGTATGCTTCCACGTATTGCTGGTCGGTGAAATTCAATTTCATTGCTTCATATGGATAACACTCTGAATTCAAGTATAATTTCACATTTAGCAAGTTTATATTATCGAAATATGCACTGTGCTTAACAGGATTATTTTTTCGATCAGTTTGGAAAGCTAGAATCACATATCTAGGACGTTCCAAATTCATTGATGTTTTAACAGCCCAAATGTCACGAGTGCTCTCCTTCATCAACGGATTTTCATGCAGATCCCAACTACGGAATGGAATCAAAATAGGCTTCTCAGCACTCAAATTCCCCAACATTTGGAATTTAACTTGATCACTTGGAAACACATGTCGCACTTTTAATGCTATCGTCTTCACATTTATTTTAGCCGTTTTCGTGCCTGTGCTATTAGTATAGCAATCTTTATCGGTTTGAGACCTTATCAAGCGCAGCTTATGTTTTCCACTCAAAACTTTGTTATAGTCATTGAATAGGCCTAGTAGAAAATTCAACGGTATCCATAAATTGATTTTATTATTGTAGACTGAACTCAATACATCCTTAAATGACCATCCAGAAATAGCTAGAGGTATAGATTCATGTTTGGCATATGTTAGATAAGCTCTGATGGTGCTGACAATACCAGGATCACGTACTTTGTCTATCTCTCTTCCATTCAATTCATAACTGATATATTCGAAGAGAAACGCTCCGAAATTATTCGTTATTTCACATTCACCATCACCACTTGCTTCTGGCTGGAATTCTGCCTCGATGAATAAAGCAGACGAGGCCAAATCTACCAACACATCTTGTGGATTGATTAATATCTCAATTTCATCGCTGTTGCCAAAAGATGTTGTGTGGGGATAGTAGGTATGAGTTTCTTCTCGGATGATGTCTTCATTGAAGTTTGGCTCGTTGAATATTTGAAGTTTTTCCGACATTGTAACCAAGGGACTTCAAAAAATTGATATTTTCCAATGATAGTGATGCAGAAGCAACCTTCTCCCTTGAACTCGTTGTAGATAATGACTGATGACCACTATGGGTATGTCTTTTATTGCTGAAATTCAAACCCATGTTCTCAAGTGATGGCTACTGCAACAACAACCTTCTCAGATGAATTCTTTTCATATAATGAGTGGTGGTGAGTATTGGATTATTATTTATTGTTGGAAGCCATAATCCCTAGCGGTCTCTTTCAACTCCAACCGTATAATAATTTCTTCTCCACGAAAATTCACCCGTTTCCAATTCTGATCTAAAATATTCAGTGTGATGTTATCGAAGGACGTCTTGCTGATGACCGGTAGATAAATAAGATTCTTCGGCTCTATATCAATGGAAAACCCAGCTGGTACAAGAGGTGAGAACTCATATATCGTATGAGCTATCTTATTGTTATAACATGCTCCTGCGGTTAAGTTACACTCTACTCGTATTGTTTGAACTTTGATTATGTTTATAGGTCGATCAGATACGTGTAGTTCGCGAGATGTCAATTTCTTTTTGCTGAATCCCAACAGTTCGCTTATACTATCTTTAGGAATAAAATTCACTTCAAAATCACTCTTCAGCTCTGTGTGTAGAGTGTTGTTGTTAGATTTTATTGATAATTTCCGGTCACGTTCTTCTTGCTTCACTCCTATCCCACAAACTGCACTTTGTATGAAATCCTCGATGTCTGTCAACTTGTAGGACCCCGTAGGTATAGTTACTACTTCTTCCTCACCCTTCACATTTTTATAATAAAATTTATTAAAACCTTCTTCAATGTTCGGAATGCTATTGTACGTATGCAAGCCAACAAGTGCGATAGAATAATATGAATGAGGATCTAGTTCTATAGGTGGGTGGAAATCTACAGATAAGCGGGAGCTCTTACCCGTGATAGTGAACGTCTGAGACATCATTGATGAAAACTTTACCAACAATCTGTTCATATACTAATAAATGCAGGGTTGGTCGAGCACAACTGAAGAGTTAGAGAGGAAATCTAAACATAACTGACCACAATTATAAGTGTTATATTGTTGAAAATTATCGTGATTGAATAGTATCTTACACTTTTTGAAATAATCCACTAGTTCGCGAGGGGGGCGTAAATTGCCAAAACTATCATAATATAAAACTGTATCACCGACTTTATTAAACTCAACCCAGTGAGTGCCTCCATTGTCCGAGCTATCTAAATTAACTATTCCACGCTCGTTTTTCCATGGTCCGTTGGATGGCAGTTCATCACGCATAAATACTCCTCTAAAATGGGGAATTTTCAGAGCTTTTGCTAGTTTTCGTAGATCGAGATCGGTCAGAGGTCTTCTGGGTAGGTTTACTGACAGTTTTTTGGATGTTTATTCAAATATAGACCAAGACCTTTGCGATACTTTTTCAAATATAGACCAGATCCTTGTTTTCCCAAAGCTATAGCTTCCATTGTTTTATTATGTCTTTCTGTTTCCTCCAAGGTTTTCCGAGCTGCTTTGCTGTCGTTGACGGCCTTAGCGATGCCTGCACCACCTCCCGCCAATGCTCCAGCAGCTGATAAGCCGGCAAACAGAGGTATTAAAAATGGTAGAAATCCTCCAGTCTTTGGAATAGGAATTACTCTTGGTAACCGAACATTTTTCCGACCACCTGCTTTTTTGAATTGTTTTCGTGCAACTTTCAACGCTGTTTGGGATGTTTTCTTCAGATTGGATGAGTCAAACTTATTCTTCATAACTTTTCTCACCCCATCAACAATTGCACTTCCGAACCCAACCTTCTTTCTTATACCCATCCCCAATTTCCTCTTTGCCTTCATAATTTTATTCACACCGAAAGCGGCAATCCTTTCTCCAAATTTTGTGTCTTTAGATTTGACACGTTGCCAAGCAGCGTTCTCTAATATTTTATCCGCCTCGTGACGTCCTTCCAAACTAGCGTTTCGCAGATATGAAATATCGTGTTGGCGGCAAGCTTTATCGAGTGGATTGATACCTGAATCTCCTCTTCTCAACCGTTCTTCTAATTTTGTACCGGGACCACAGAATTGATAACCAGGAATATGAAGTTCAAACGGGAGCTTGTTTATAAGTGTATTGAGAACACCTTCTCCTACGTACGCTTCCATACAGACTGATGAGAATTCAAGATTGCACCGTTATTTAACGAGGGGAGGGAGAAAGACCAAAGATCTCAAAATGATATTTTTTATTAATTTCAAAATTTTCTCAATACTAAAGACTTAAGTATAATCTTAACAATATATGTTTCAAATATTATAATCTTCACTCTTGATTCACCCTCATATTCACGGAATTTTGTTCTATTATAATAACCATACCCTCGAGTCAATAATATTCCAGCTATTTGTTTGTTCCTAATAATCTCCAAATGGTTAATGATGGGTTCATTGAACGAGATATGAACTATTGATCCAACTGTTGTGATTATTATCTAGACCCAACCATTTCACATACTGTTGACCCCTCCTCTTTCGTAATATTTTTTCGACTAAATACACATCGGGTTGTTTTGTTTTCTGTAATTCTTCCTCATAGAAACAGCCGCTGATTGGTGCGTTGGTCATATCTTCTAGTAGATATGTGACCGGGTTGGTAATTTTTACTTTGATGATTTTAAATAATTCCGTACTCCAATTGGGCGTAAATCCCTTCTCAAAAATATGTTCAGCCTTACTTATTCGTACCACATCTCCAACGTTGTATTCGTGAGGCAGAGCTAACTTGATGTGTGTGTAGGATCGCTTCAATATTTCGCTCTAAATCTGTTTCGTCACTTTTATTGGAGCCATATTTATAGTACTATGTTTACGTTTATTATATTTTTCTGTGGTTTCTTCAAGTATATCAAGCCATTTGTATTTCCCGCTAAGACTGAAATGTTTGTGGAGCGATTCCTTTAACGTTCGAATGACACGTTCAGCAATGGCTGCTTTTTTCACACTATACGTATTATAATGATTGATATTATGTTTCTTCATTAGATCGTTAAAGTGTTTATTGAAGAATTCTTTTCCCTGATCGCTTTGCAGATTCCTAGGCTTAGGATGTCCTTCTAGCAATATAGAACTGACCGCTTTCCGAACCTCTTCGGCTGATTTTGTTTTCAGCGGGCGTGTCCATAGAAATTTCGAGAAACAATAGTTCATAATCAAAATGTATTTGAATCCTCTATTTTCACGAGCGTAATTACCCATTTCAGCCAGATCCATTTGCCACAAATCATCCAAACCTTTTATAATTGTTCTGGGTCGTTTGAAATTCTTACTACTCGGCTTATGAAGCTCATGCACAACTTGTTCACTACTCATCTTATCAATGTAGAAATCTAGTGAAGAATTAATTTTTTGGGTATATTCACAGGAGTTGGAGATATACGTTTCACAGAGCCCTGCTTTGTTGTTGTGGATGATGATGAGGGTCTCTTCTTAGAAGGTTCCACAGATGTCATCCGTCGTTCTAGCGCCTCCACTTTACTAGTGATGTCATTTAGACGCATGTTCACACTGTTAAATGTGTTATTGATCTCTTTCAATTCATTTCTGTTTTCCCTCACACTATCACTGATTGTTTTATACTCTGATTTTATATAGATCCCCATTCCATTATATTTATTCTGAATGTCCATTAGATGTTTATCAATGTTGAGAATAACCCTCTCATTCGTTAAGTTATGTTCATCCAGATCCTTGTTGATATCTTTGATCAAATTATCAACCCTAACATTGAAGGTATCTTTAAGACTGGTTTCCGTTTTCAGATTCAGTTTGTGTGTTAATTTATCAACATATACTTTATTTGCAACATCTCCATCATCATTCGGTGATTTTACATTGCACAATCTACGATTTTCCATATCATAACTTCCATCGCTCGTTAGGAATAATCCTTGTCCGTGAACTTGTTCGAAATTATTATTAAATACATTTGTATCATATATCCACATGGAAGAGGAGGCTCTGCCAAACTTATCCATTGAAACCATCTTTATAACTGTGATGAATTTGTCTTACACCTGGTTTTTGTTCAATTACCCCTGCCTCTATCAATTCTTCTATTATAGAGATTATCTCGTTGTGATGATTATGGTTACCTGCATGCGAGGATGCAATAAACTTCGTCTATCCACAATTTCGTTAACGTCATCACATTAAACATATTCGATAGGTTTCTCGTTATATTCAAGCATATCATTTTTGATATATGCACTTCCAGTGTATGTTTTGGCTCTGGGTCTTCTCATGGAATTAATCAAAGGTTTCAGTACATTTTTGTATTTTACAATGTTTCTTATTCGATCAGCTGGATCGTTATTACGTCTATGGGCACTAGTCATTTCCATCATTTGACTGTAATTTTTCCCATCTTCCACAGTGTAAGTATCAGGTAGAACATCTCTGTAAAATATCAAATTATACAGTCCTGTGGTACCCTTGAACGGAGTACCCTTGATAATTATATTACTCTCACTATCAATCTCTGTAGGTTGATTACCCATGAACCATTTGTCTAAAGTTGAATTATATTGCAAACCCATTTTATCATCATATCTCTTAACATCATCATCCAATAGGAATCCTTCCAAGTAATAACGTGCTAATGTGGGGTATTGTTGCAGAAACTCCTCTGTAGCCTCTGCATTATCTTTCTCATGTTTTCTGAGTTCTTCACGAATCTGATCGATAGTAGGTTCGAGGGTAAACACATCCTCCTCAGTATTTTGGGGGTTATATACGAACTCTTCCCCTTCAGTTACAATATTTGGGATTGGTATGTCCTCCATTTGTGTTGCTGTAGAAACAATACTTTTAGGTTTAACCAACGAATTTTGTTTGATTATTTCAGCATTTTTCGCAATTTCCTCCAGAGGTTTAGATACATTCCTGAACATATTATCTAGAATCTCATCATTTTCAGCTTTACCCAATTTCACAGCCATATATTTTTTCCTCACAACGTTTGCTAACTCCCAAATTTTTTTCTTCAATTGTTGTTTTTCTTTAGGCATGTTACTCACACCCACGTCCATGCTGAGCGGTTTGTCTATTTCAAATGAAAGTATATATACATGTTAGATGTATATATAACTATCAAAACCTTTGCGATAACGTCCTTTGTTCATATCACAGTCTTTGTTTATCATAAGGAATCCATATTTATTTTTCCAACATACGCTACATATCTCTTTGAATTTCTCGAGTGACATGTCGGTACTTACATGATCGGTGAATATATGTTTCAAATTGAGTTCATCCTGTTTGAAAATAATCAAGCAATTGGCATTGTCGCGCAATCCATGTTTTGGACATTTAGCAAAAGATTGACAAAGATAGAAACTATCAATTGAGTTGTGTCTCCCTCTTGAAAAATAAGCACGAATTTTCTCCTGTTTCTCAAACATCACGTCATCGAATATTATTATCGAATTAGACCTCGTTTCTGTGGGGTCTATGACCTCATCACTTTCGGTACAAGGAAAATATCCAAGCCCCTCAATTTTCTTCAATGTCTCCTTCAGTAACTGGTATTTTGGTTGGTGACTTTGAATATATGTACACGTTTTCAAATTTCAGGCCGTTAGCATCTAACAATAGAGGTAACATCACATTTGTTTTCCCACAATTACTTGGACCACAGATTATTGTTCGTAAAGTATTTGGCAGCAAAGAGCTGTGACGTTGTGATTGTTCAATATTTTCAATGCTTAGTCCTAAATTCATAATATTCAAAGAGTCTTTCTGCTTGACAATCTTCATGTTGTCTAGAGGAGCATCGAAATCATACTGAAACATATGTTAATAAGCATTTGTTTATATACTAGTTGATGATGTTATATTGTGTATGTCCGATCACGCTGTTAGGTACTTCTGCGCTTCTCTCAAAATCAGGTATCAAATACGTGTTAAGTAGGTATGAATGATGGAGCACGTGCTAAACACGTGTCTGAGTATTGAAGCATGTGTCTGAATACATGTCTGAGTAGAGCATGTCTCTGAATGTTGAAGCACGTGCTTAACACGTGTCTGATTATTGAAACACGTGTCTGAACATGTGACTGAACACGTGTCTTAATGTTGAAGCACGTGTTGGAGTGTTGAATCACGAGATAAAACATGTGCATGAATGTACTACCTATTCACTTTTTACACCTTATGTATTCAACAGTCTTATAACTTCAATTTTACAGTGTGATGAATAATGAGTGGATATCATTATTATTACTCGCATTTCATTCCTCATCTGACCATCATAGTTCGTGAACGATGATGACGTCATCATCGTTCGTGAACTATGGTCGCCGGATTGAATCAGTTACTGTCATCGGTTCGAAGCAGTGACGTCATCATCGTTCGTGAACTATGGTCGCCGGATTGAATCAGTTACTGTCATCGGTTCGAAGCAGTGACGTCATCATCGTTCGTGAACTATGGTAGCCGGATTGGAACAATGAATGCCTCCCGTGACGTCATCATCGTTCGTAAACTATGATCGCAGGATCTTTAATTCAATAAAATTAACATTCTGCATATCAAGACTTTTCATTTGATACCTATAAAGCTATGGTTGACATTCATAGATCCGTCATGACAGTTCGCGTGACAGATGCTTCATGGATCCACCACGTCACACCCTCCAAGACGCGACATGACACCTCGATGAAGACCTCCCATGACAGACACCATGACAACTCTTTCCACCACCATGATGCTCTATGGTTTTGAGTTGGGTTAGCTCTATAACCTTCAGCTCTATGGTACGTGATAGCCTACATGACACGAAGCAGTCTGTACCTTTATGCGGTGACGTCACACGTCTGCTCTGTGATAGCAGCCTGTCATCTTGGATTCGCACGAGTCGGACGAGCCGAACTGGTGGCGCCACCTACACGAAGCAGCCTGTACCTTCAGCCCACCATGACAGCTGTCACGTGGTGGTGACACCTACACGAAGCAACCTGTACCTTTGGTCTGCCATGACAGCTGTCACGTGGTGGTGACACCTCTACGAAGCAGCCTGTACCTTGGGGTTGCCATGACAGCTGTCACGTGGTGGTGACATCTTCACGAAGCAATCTGTACCTTAGGTCAGCCATGACAGCTGTCACTTGGTGGCGCCATCTCCACGAAGCAGTCTGTACCTTCGATGACAGCTGTCACGTGGTGGTGACATCTTCATGAAGCAGCCTGTACCTTTTGACCAAAGGTAGAGATTGTTTCCTGGAGGTGCCGGAGCCCCCTTCACGAAGCAGTCTGTACCTTGGGTCCGTCATGACAGCTGTCATGTGGTTGCGACATCTGCACGAAGCAATTTGTACCTTAGGTCTGCCATGATAGCTGGTCCTTATGGTCGCCATGACAGCTGGACCTTATGGTCGCCATGACAGCTGTCACTTGGTGGCGCCATCTCCACGAAGCAGTCTGTACCTTCGATGACAGCTGTCACGTGGTGGTGACATATTCATGAAGCAGCCTGTACCTCTGGACCAAAGGTAGCGATTGTTTCCTAGAGGTGGCGGAGCCCCCTCCACGGAGCAGTCTGTACCTTGGGTCCGTCATGACAGCTGTCATGTGGTTGCGACATCTGCACGAAGCAATTTGTACCTTAGGTCTGCCATGACAGCTGGTCCTTATGGTCGCCATGACAGCTGGACCTTATGGTCGCCATGACAGCTGGACCTCATGGTCGCCATGACAGCTGGTCCTTATGGTCGCCATGACAGCTGGACCTTATGGTCGCCATGACAACTGGACCTCATGGTCGCCATGACAGCTGGTCCTTATGGTCGCCATGACAGCTGGACCTTATGGTCGCCATGACAGCTGGACCTTATGGTCGCCATGACAGCTGGACCTTATGGTCGCCATGACAGCTGGACCTTATGGTCGCCATGACAGCTGGACCTTATGGCCGCCATGCTGTCATGTGTTAGTCACGTGACTCTGTACATGTGACACACTTTTTATACACACCCTGTATACTCTTTACAAATAAAATCCTTATCACCTACATCCTTTCAAAACTGATATGGACAAGCTCACACCGGATGCACATCGACAGCTAGACCGGAAGTGGATACCGGATATCCTGGTCGAGGACTCGTCATGTTCATCTACTGGTTTAATTTTCCGGTTTTGTTTCAAATAACCAATATTATTTCCTGCTCGTTCTCGATTCATACAAATTTCTTCTAATTTATCAATCTGAGAGAGAGAGAGAGAGAGAGAGAGAGAGAGAGAGAGAGAGAGAGAGAGAGAGAGAGAGAGAGAGAAGCGGAGAAATTAGATATGCATATAAAATTATAATAAAACAGAAACACCTTTTCACTTTTTCCCAAAGAATTCTCCAATTTCAATGAATCTAGGTTGAGTGATCACTGAACTATTCTGCAATAAAAAAAACATATAATAACAATAAACTTACACAAAAAATAATAAAAAATCTTACATTCTATATAGTTGCTATTGTTATTACAGTGAGAGAGATAATCAAGACAAAAGATGTTTCAACAAATCATTAATCATTAAATCCCCATGGAATAGTATCTGTGTATACATAATTCACAATTCTTTTATCGTCAAAGGGATTTGAAGCAGTTTTAATTTGACTAACAGTAAATACCTCATGTTTTTTTGAAACAATCATATTTTGTACAACATCAATATTTGTTTTATGCATTAAACAGTTATTATAATCTTCAAAAGTTATTTGTCGTAATGATGCTGATGTTATACCTCTTGATTTTTTTGTTATTCCAAAATTTGAATCAAATTGTTCAATAAAATCTTGAATGTACTTATTTCCAACTAAATTCGCAATTTTCTTAAGTTTTTCATTTTTGTCAGAATTTAGTTTGAAACAATACAGTTTGGAACGCAATCCAATGAATTCAGTCATGATAATACCATTGTTTTCATCCTTCATCAGTCCTATTACCTTTTTATTACAAAGAGGAATATTATAAACATTGTTAATTTGATAGTCTGACGTATCAAACATATGAATATCATCCTTGATACATTTGTAAATATCATCAACATAAAATTGATATATTAAACTATCAGTATCAGTGTACAATAATTTAACATTGTTTTGAAAATTTTCTTTGATGTAATTATAATGAAAATCATATAAAATAGTTTTTGAAATATCCAAAATTGCCATACCTGCGTATATGAGCTTATTAAAATACACTTTTGATCTTTTCATTTCAATTAATATCATGTTTTCACCAAAAATTGTAACGTTATCACAATTTGGTTAGGAAATGTAATAATTTGCCCCATACGTTCCTATCCATCTAGTTACCAATTTCACGTCTTTATATTTTATCACATTTTCGATAGTTTTTCCACAAGGAGCATTATTCATTAATTAATAAAAATTCTTTTCAAAATCATTCGAACTTTGTTTCCTCAAATTGGTATTGAGATCTATATATTTCTTCAACCATTGTGATTGTCTAAATTTCAAACAACGATGAACTTTCTGCAGTTTCAATCCCAATTTGAGAACTTGCTGTAAATTTTTATAATGAATCATATATTTTCCTTTATTATATAGGATAGTTGACAATTTTGGAATTTCCGAAATAGCTACGGGTGGAACTAAATGTTGAGGACAAAGTGGTAAATCTTTATGATAATTGAACAAACTTTTAGGATAATGAAGATCTACTTCCAGATATAACCAAATTCACTAGTATCACTTATATTGAGAATGTTTTCTGCAGAAATATCATAAACTGCTACCCACGTATAATCTCCAGTTGGAAGAGGATAACACATTGCTGCACCATAAAGATTGTTAACATCAAAATACATTAAATAAGATGATTCTTCTTAGGAATTATAATCATTCATATATTTATTGTTAGCTTTTCCATATCGGTTTGAGCATTGTGATATTCCTCCTCTGATTCCTCTCTCAATAAACATAATCATATTCACGTCAGTAATCAATTCCAATTTTACCTGTGTTATTTTCAAGCAACTGTCAAGTGCCAAACCGGGAGTAGTGAAATAATGCAAACTATCTAAACCATACGTAATATAACAAGTTTTTGTAAAATTCTCAAAAATATCCGTCAATAACAAAACATCCGTTTTCAAGTATAATTCTGAATATTCTCTTAAATTTTGAATTTTGAAAACCTTCCAAACATTCTCGGCATGCTGATAATCGCTAAATGAAATTTCCGACTGACTTATTTTACTATAAAATTTTTCACGAGAAGGTAAAATGTTGTCTTGTAATTTCTCCCATGAATCTAAGTATTCATATGGAAAAACACCCTTCCTCGTGACCAATTTGAATTTTTCAATTTCATTAAAATATTTTTTTGTTAAAATTTTTTGTTTGGCATTCAAATAAGATGACAACTTTTCCAAACTGCTCGGCATGAATCGAAAACAATCAAGAAACCTAAAACATATATTGGATCTTGCAACATACTTTGTAAAGGAAATATATTTCTCCTTATTAACAGGTAGGAAAGACAAATTTCCTTTTATTTCCGTACTGAGAGGTTTAATAATAAAGTGACTGTCATATCCACTGAGGTTATGGAAAATTACAGGAATCGTGTTTACATTTTTAAATTGTAAATTACAATTTGAATGTGCAGGACCTCGATATTTCTCAGTGAAATGACAGTGATTTCTAACCTTTTCTGCACTAGATAAAATTGGCTTTTCACAAATTTGACAAATTACTGAAGTGTCATACGTATATCTATCATGTGAAGACATTCTTATAGGTACAGCATTTGAAAATATTTCCATCAGTTCAAAAGCAATATCTTTCAGTTGTTTCACAAACCAGATTTGACAATCTTGACCAGTATAAGAGGAAAATTTAGACAATGAGTCATCATAGGAACATTTTAAATAATAAGCGATACTGAATGGTTCGTGTTTTTGATATTTTCTGGTATTGGAAATAGTATGATTCATCAAAATACTTTCCAAATCTGCATGTATCACAAAAGGAACCTCAATTTTATGAGAAATTTTTTTAAAAGATAATATTTTATTGTTCTCTTTTGGAAGAATAATTTTTGTGTTGTTTACATTTTTACATTCATCAGAATGTTTGTTCAGATTTTCTTGACTTATAAAATGATTTAAACATCTCCCACAAAAGTATTTTTTATTCTTCACACCTGTTTATGTAACAATCGAGATAAATCCTTTATATAGGTAAAATGGTAAATTGTGTTTTCCTCATTCACTTTATCAAAAATCATAAGTAAATTGATAGTTGAAGGAAATTCAGTTTTACAAGAGTCAAAGGTAAAACTTCCTTCTCATTTTGTATAATAAAAATATTTATTGACAAATTATTCAATGATTCAAATTTTGAAATATCTCCCAAAGAAATTGGAAAATTGATACCCTCATATTTCAAAACTTTACTAAAATGAGGGTAAGAAGAAACTCTAGAGATATTTTTGTTTGCTGGAGCTGGAAAAAGTGCTGCTACAACTGACCATAGGAAACAATAAATATCATTATTTTCAATATTAATAACACTTTTGGTGTTTTTCACAAATTTTGGCAATTTCAAGTAAGTACCGAACCCAACAGTTATTGGATTATAACAATTTATGTTAACTTTCAAATACCAAATCTCCAATAGGGTATATCCACTGTCCCTTTCTTGAAATTCTTCAAGTTTTGTTAAAAGTTTATCACTCACAAACTCTTTATACCAATTTTTCAATTTTGTACTTGATTCGATAACATTATTTTTAGTGGTGAAATGTTTAATCGATGTTTCACCAGATTGCGGCTTGATAAATAATCCAACAAAAGTTGTATTCACTTATAAAAGAGAATTTTGAACTTCCTTCTTAATCCTATTTGCAAATATACGAAATGCTTGTTTGAAAAAAACATGAGGTTCCTTTATTTTCAAATTTATTATAGCCCCCGTTTTTATACGATTTTTGAAACAAGATTCAATATCTTCCCAAATCAATTTCCGATTGGCAATAATTTTGTTCAATTTCAATTTAAATTGTTGTAAGTAATATTTCAAAATAGTCAAATTAGATTCAACAACTGCAGAATTATTTATACAATTTAATCTATTCCTTAGAGCACTTTACAATTTGAAAATATTTCTTTTTAAAAAACCAATTTGATTTAAATATTCATCTTTTGTCCTAATTAATCTACTCACCATTTCAATTGAAACAACCATATCGATTGAAACACCATCAAGTGTATGGGAATTCGTTCCACTGTTTGTTCTTGCCATAAAAAGAACTTACTTTAACTTGAACTTGATGCTTAGCTGCTTGCTTGTTTGCTCCTACCGAACTCGAACTGCGATCGTTGTTCACATGCTAAAGCTATTTGAACATATCCAGTATTGACGTCAATCTAAATTTTTATTCAAGTGCTGATATGCAAAACTATTCCCCAAACAGCATATGTGATTGCATCATAAATAAAAATGTACACGTGCATGCATGCAATTGATGTATGTTGTTGTTACACAAGTTAGAGTTAAATGCATACCATTTGATAAATATGTGCAACGTGTTGTTGTTATTGCATCATCCTTAACGTCTTACGTGAATTATAAATAAATGCATTGGGAAAGTACACGGATCTAATGTGTAGTACCGGTTCGCTGATTCAGAATTGTTAATAGAAAAAATGTATGCATTGACGTAGTTTGTTTTGATCCACATGTTGTATAAAATGAGAGGGAACTTCAATATTCTACATCAGTTCACAATGGCAAACATTCCATGTTCAATAGTCGTATTCTCCGAGGATCAGGTGAATTTCCCCATATCATGGGTGAACGTAGTTTCAAAACATTCGTTCCAGTAAGTACTTTTTCATTTATTGATTTTTATAATTTCTTATAACAAATGTTATATATTTTATCAAGTCTTAATTAATATATGTTCTAACCAAATGTGTACACATCTTATGAATTTGTTAATTTCAATGGGTTATCTTGTTTAGTACATGGAATCATAGAAAAATAATTCTTCAAGTAAAAAAGAAAAAATGTTTGATATGATTATTTACTTCACAATTTATAATTATTATAAATTCATAACAACTCTATACACAGATTATTGTTTGTTGGTTTCTTCAGTTTTAATACATGTTTTTGTTTCTTCAGATATGGCGTAAAATCCGTGGATGTGAAGAGTGACAGAGTCCATTTAAATTTAACGTACTGTCCGAGGGCAGCTACGTTAAAAAGAAAATTAGGCAAGCTACTTCTGCGATATATTCGCACGAAACTGGATAATGAGGCGGAATTCAAAATCATGCATGAGATTATGCAAAGATACGGTGTAAATATGATTGGCGATGAAGATGAAGCGGAGGTTTCGACATCATCCTCGTCATCATCATCGCCGTCAAAGAAGCTCTTCAATGGAAAAAGGATGATTCTTCCTCCTCTTACCATTGAAAATGAAGAAGAAGATGAGGAAGAAGAAGTGTAAATATTTTTTTTATCATCTTCTTTTTTCCTGTTTTGCCATTAAAATTTAATGGTATTATTATCAGAATAAATAAAGCACATAAATTACATAATATAATTTTATTATTCCTTTCTATAAATACAGAACATTAAAAGTTAAATTTCACAAGCCACTCATATAAATAAAATACATTTATTTTTGCACACTTGATATTATTCAAATAACTATTAGATTGGTAGTGACGATTACAATCAACTCTAGGATTATCTAAATTATTTTTTGTCAATTCTTCCAAGCTAGGACATTTTAAATCGTTAAAGTCTATAATGTTTGATAGAAATCTATTTAATATAGTCTTTTTCTCAGATCCTTTAACAAACACTATTACATCTTCGTTTTTTACAATTTCAAGTAGCATACTACTAAAGTCTTCTAAATAAATGTAGTCGGTGAGCAGGTGCTGGTGCTGTTGTTGTTGTTGTTGTTGTTTTTGTTGTTGTTGTTGTTGTTAGAATTCCAGTCTAAACCGTGAAGTATTTCTTTGCACCAACCAATCTGACTTAAAAATTGTCTTGAAAGAAACTTTTCTGTGAGTATTGGACGAATTATGAAATGTTCTAATTCGTATGTAAGGATATTCAAAATTGCGATTTCTTTTATTATAAAGTTGCTATCTTTATATTGAAATCCCTGAATGTCAATCACAAACATTTTTATAATATTTTCACTACAATGGTTGAAAGATTGTACTCCACTAAACGATCGTGTATTATTGGACAATAAGCTGATGTTTTACCAGGAATATCTATATTTGTCTCTAGCTTCAATCTAATGTCCACAGCACCACCTTTCAACGAATCGTTCTGACGACTGCAATCTATCACTGCTAACGGTGTTATTTGTTTGAAATATTCTGGTGATATGCAAGATTCACTTTGATGTTTATGATAATATGACTGTTGGAACTGCGCAAACATTTGATATAACAAAGTCCAGTGGTTAGTATCAAAGTTCAAATTTAGGTTATCATATGGATACACTTCCGAATTTAAGTATAATTTGATATTACTCGAATTACAGTGATCAAAGTAGCTGGCATTTCTTGTTTTATCATTTTTTCTATTTGTTTGAAATCCAAATATAACAAAACGTGGTTTTTCCAGTTAAGATGTAGTCCTAATTGCTCATGTATGGTTTTTTGTTTTTTGTAAAAGAGGATATTCCTGCAGTTCCCAAGATCTAAAAGCAATATCGAGGTCTCTGTTGTTATCGATATATTTCAATAATTGTAATTTTTGAACGTCTGCAACTGATACATGTGGCATTTTCCATAAAATTTTCTGTAACTCAACTTTATGTTTATCTGTTGCAACTGTTGTATGTTTTGAGTTCAAGTCAGAGTTACTCCGTATCAACATCCAATTCTTGACGTATATTCACAATAATTCTATTGAAATCCTCTGCAAATCCCATAATACTTTTCAATGGTATACACACACTGAAATTACTCTTGTCATCAGCAATTTTGATGGGTTGATCTCCAATCTCCCAACATGCATTTTTCGAACGTTTATTATCATTGTCTGTGTATGAAACATATCCCTTCATCAAAGATGTAATTCCAGGATTTTTAACTCTATCTATAATAGTACCACCAAGTTCAAATCGTATTTCTTCAAATACAAAAAGTATTCCATTGTTGACGAAAATCACGGTTGGTGAAGGCTTACCGGCTTCATCTGTTAGTGTTCCTTCAAGATATAAGTAACTCTGAGAAGGTAGCGTGTATATGTCTTGTGTTTGAATTGGTATTCTCATATCATCGTTATTATTCAATGTTGTAGCTGCATACGGTTGATGAGTATGGTACTCTGAATTTATTATTGAATTATCAGAATAGACTGATTCGTCAATTTTCAAAATATTACTATTTATTTTTTTCAGCATATTTACACGAACAACGTAAATATGTTATAAATTTTTCAATACCAATTCTAATATTCAATTTCAGATTACACCAAAATTCTTGGATTTTATCACTGATGTTGACTGTACAATAAAACCTAGGTCACGTAACATTTTTCTGCTCTTGGGTGTTAACGCTTTAAGTTGTCTTTTAGAACTGAATTTGTTGCATTCCGTTTCGGGTTTCATATCTCCCCAAATATCAGTTGCAAAATTTGAATCGATGTTATATCTAAAAACCATTTCTTTCTCTCTCACTTAATTTCTTTTAAATGTAGTCTGACCGTTATCACTTCGCCTTTAAAATTGACCAAATTTCCATCTTGATCGACAATTTTAAGCACAATCTTATTAATATCACGTGTGTTGATTGGTAAATAAATAACATTCGAAGGATTTTGTACAATCTTATAACCAGGTGATACGTTAGGATAGAACATATTAACATGTGGACAGGTTTACCATTATTATATGAATTTGTAACTAAATTACATTCTACACCAATCGCATTCACTTTAAAAATATTGATGGGATAATCCGAAATATGTCTGATGTTTCTCTCCAATTTTGTCTTCTTAAATCCTAGTAATTTACCAATACTATTAGGCAAGGTAAAATCTATGTCCTTGTTGCACTTTAGTTCGCATTTCAAAGTGTTCACGTTAGCTTCAAGATCTACGAAAGTTTTTTCTTTAACTTCTTTTTCCACATTAATCAAATGATGATTGATATATATTCTAATGTTTTCAAATTCGTAAGAACCTTCTGGTATTTCTAGGAAAACTGTCTCATTCAAATGGAATTTATTGTTACTTTTATCAACATTTGGTATTGAATTATAAGTCACAAAGTCAATTAGTCCTAAAACATAATTAGAACAGAAAAATATATGTTTGAAGAAATAATCGATTTTCGGTCTGATAATGTAAATGTGTAGGACATGTTCATCTACAAGATGATGGAACTTGAATAAAACTAATTATATAAATATTTGCTATCTATTATTCAAAAACTGTAAACACAAATGACCACGTTATAGCTATTATACATTTGATAACGATCGTGGTTGTATAAAATATTACAACGACCTCTAGAATTGAAATATTTGATAGCTTCTAATGGAGGTTTTAAATTTCCAAAACTATCGAAATAATAAACGTTATTCACAAATTTTTTGTAACAACACCAATGTGTACCTGGTCCATTAATAACATCCATATTTATTATGCCAGCTTCATCAATATGTATTGTTTTTGGTAATCTATCCCTCGTAAAAACTCCTCTGAAATTGGAAATTTTCAATTGTTTTGCATAGTTTAGTATATCGATATTTGTTAAAGGTTGTCTAGGTAATGTTATCGATAGTTTTTTGAGAGGTGCTGCTGCTGCTGTTGTGGTGCTAAAAAAAGTCCCAAACCAGTCTTGTAAAGTCTCATGTACACACCTCTACCCAATGCAATAGATTCCATTGTTTTGTTGTGTCGTTGTGATTCTTCCAATTGTTGTTTTGCACTTTTAGCGTTTGACACGGCTTTTGCAATAGTAGCGGCTCCACCACTCAAAGCACCCAGAGCACTCAAACCAGCGAATAATGGTATCAAAGGTAAAAATCCTCCTGTTTTCGGAACCTTAATTATTCTCGATTTAGGTAATGTTATTTTCTGATTGGGCTTATTGGAAGCTTTCAACGCTAATGCAATCGCACTTTTCAAATCTCTTGGTTTATGATGAAGCATACATTTTTTTATACGATTCGTTAGAGTAATAAACGAAATATTTCTTTTACTTTGTTTTTTATTGTTTTTTCTTCTAGGAGCCATTTTTGTAGATGCTGTTCTGACAAAAATTATTTTACGTATGTGAAAATGAAAAATTAATTATATTTAAAACAATTTTGTATTGGAATCTGGTTTAATAATTTTAAACGGTACATCATTATCATTGTCATCATTATAATCATCATCATCATCAGAGTTCACTTTTCGTTTTTTCGATTTAGGAGTCCATTTTTTTGGTATAATATCATTCACAAGAGGTTTACGAATCAATTTTTTTGGAATAATATTGTTTGCTTTTATTTTCTTAATTAAAATTGGTTTGGAATTTTTCAATATTTTCAAACACAACTCAAGATTTTTCAAATTATTTTCCAACGCATTTTTAGACTTTCTCATCAAACCACTACATCTTCTCAATATT
Organism: Endomychus coccineus; assembly: GCA_958510875.1. Taxonomy (NCBI): domain Eukaryota; kingdom Metazoa; phylum Arthropoda; class Insecta; order Coleoptera; family Endomychidae; genus Endomychus; species Endomychus coccineus. The sequence goes on along the minus strand of OY294069.1, from coordinate 104,883,575 downwards.
TCAGAACAATTTTTTGGAGGTTCATCATCATAACCCATTCCAAGTTTAACTTTTGTTTTCATTATACCCGCTACACCTAATGAGTTTAACTTTTCACCGAGAGATGCACTACCATAATGAAAATTTTCCATCGCTCTTTTAGCTAATGTAGTATCTGCTTCGTGACGCTGAGTTAAATTTTTTCCTTGTGAATATGCAATATCATGTTCCATACATGCTCTATCTAAATTGTTAATAGGTTTATCACCACGATCTAACCTTTTTTGAAGTTTTGTTCCAGGGCCACAAAAATTATAACTAGGTAAATGTAATTCAAATGGTAAACTATTGATCATATTATTAACGTATCCATTTCCAACGTGATACTTCATTTTCAGTTGTATAGTGTCAAAAATGTTTAGATAAACTATTTAAATATCCCAGTAACGGAGGTTTATGTATTAGTTTCATGTTGAACGTCATCATGAAAATTACTAAACAAAAAATCACACTACCTGTTAATAATCATGATACAGAAACAAAGAAGAATCATAAACATGGTATATCATTACCTTCAACGATAAGGGCTATCATTGTTGGTCCTTCAAACTGTGGTAAGACAAATGTAATGATCAGTCTGATTGAACATGAGAATGGATTAAAATTTGAAAACGTATATTTATTATCAAAGTCTCTATATCAACCGAAATATAAATATTTAGAGAAACTATTAAAACCAATAGAAGGTATTGGATCTTATGGTTTTAGTAATAGTGAAAATATATTGGAACCTTCAGCGGCTAAGAAAAATTCGATATTTTTATTTGACGATGTGTCCTGTGCCAACCAGAAGGTTATTAGAGAATATTTTAGTATGGGAAGACATAATCACATCGATTGTTTCTACTTATGTCAAACTTATGCAAAAATACCTAAGCATTTAATAAGAGATAATGCCAATTTATTTATTCTCTTTAAACAAGACGACCTAAATTTGAAACAGATATATAATGATCATGTGGGGACTGATATGAACCATATAAATTTTTATGTATTGTTAAAGATGATGCTATCGATAAAGGAAGATATAGGAAGTGTTTTGATAATTTCATACATCTATAAACTATTTTATAAAAGAAAAACTAATGAGAAACTATTCAATAGATGTTTGAACCTGTTCAATACCTGTTTGAAGCTGTTTAATAGCTGTTTTAAGCTGTTCTTAAGCTGTTTAATAACTGATTGAAACTGTTCAATATTTGGTTAATTCGATATATATCAATCTACTTTATTCAAACATACTTAGTTTGAAATATTATATCGTAAAGTGAAGAACATCATTGTCAATATGAATATTACACAACGACATATAAAACAAAAACTAATGAAGAAACGTGAAGAGATAAAAAATAAATTGGATGTATTAAAACATGGTGAAATTCTCAAGGAAAAAATATTTTCATCGATAACTAAACATTTGAAAAATATAGAAAATAAATTAGATAAGAAAACTGGCGATATTTATGCAGATTTTAGCGGTGATGGTGAAGAAAGTGAATATTTTTCACCAAAAAATGAACAGTCTGATGATTATCTTAATGTTCCTATTGAAAATACTGATTCGGATGTAATAATTTACATACTCCTAGTACATCAAAGCGAATATTTTCTTCAACACCAAAACTTGATTCTAGACAACTACCAACAGACAGTTTCAAACAATCAATAATTAAAGAATTAGAAGAAGATGATGATGATGATTACAATGATAAAGTAAATATTAATAGAACTAGAAATGATGATATAGCCGAAAAATCATTCATTGACTATGACAGAGAAATTTTCAATTGGGAATTCAAGTTTAAAAATGAATGGTACAGACATAGTAGTAAAAGGTAAAACATATACTGGTACTAGAGGATTATATGAATTACTTTTTAAAAAACAACCAAAATATTATACATTAAATGATAAAAAGGTGTATAATGAAATTCTAAGAAAAACAGCTGCTATACATAGGTATTATCAAACGAATAAACAAATTGATGGATGTAGATCGCAAAAATATGAGAAAATAATTGCACCAATGTCAGGACGTGGTTTATTGATGGAAGTAAACGATAAATCTATAGATTACGTATTTTGGGATGACCCAAATGAACTTATAAAACGTTTACAATTATTAATTGCTTCACAAAACGCCGGTCACACTGGTCATACAAACGGGATCAATTCCATTGTGGAAGAATTACGAGAAGCAGAAATCATTGAATAAAACAATCATGTCTAAATTTATCACGGAAGCAAAAAGACAAGTTGTCGAAGAAATACATAAACCTGCTAGAATTAATATGAAAAGACGTAGAGGTATTTTGAAATCGTTAAATGACTTATATCAGGCAGATCTTGTTGGAATGATTCCATACTCTAAAGAAAATAAGGATTACAAATATATATTAGTTCTAATTAATTGTTTTTCCAAATATGTTTGGGCATTTCCCATTAAAAACAAGTCTGGTGCTGAGGTATCAAATAACATAGAGGAAGTTTTGAATATAAAACCACCAAATAATTCACAAACGGATATGGGTAAAGAATTTTTCAACAAGGAATTCAAACAATTGATGAAAAAATATAAAGTAAATCATTATAATGTATTTAGCGAGAAAAAAGCATCTATAGTTGAAAGAGTTAATAGAACATTGAAGAATATTATGTGAAAGGAATTTAGCTTGCAAGGTAACTACAAATGGTTGGATTTACTACAAAAAGTTGTCACAAAATATAATAATACCAATATCATATTAAATTTGCTCCAACAAATTTGAAATTTTCATTAGGAGATCATGTGCGTATTTCAAAATTTTGAGGGATATTTGATAAAAGATACACCCCTAACTGGTCAACGGAAATATTTTCAATAAGAAAAATTCAACTCACAAATCCAGTTACATATTTATTAAAAGACTCAAGAACTGAAAATATTCTTGAAGGATTCTATGAACAACAACTACACAAGGTTAAATATCCAGATGTATATTCGGTGGAAAAAATTTTGAAAATAAAAAATAAAAAGGTATACGTCAAATGGCTGGGATTCGATAATACTCATAACAGTTGGATAAACTCTGACAATGTGGTTTAATGTGAAATAAATTATTATTATTATTTGAATGTTTTTATTATAAACTTCCATGCAATATTCTAATTATAACATCTCATATCATATTGTTTGTTTGATCTTTGTGACCTCGCCAGAGTTAATCATAAAATATTATATTTGTTTCACCTTTTGTGACCTCTACTAACATCAACACAAATAAGAAAATAACAAGTCTCGACAAAATAAAAATTACTATTTTCAAACTAATTGTGAGGAATAAAAATCACCTTGAAATAATTATGAGCGAGGCTAGGCTCATCTTTACCTATAATCAAGGTGACATTAATTAGACCCACGTGAGGCGGGCACACCCTCTGGTTATTGACGACAACTTCTTCTGCAGAAGCCTCTGGTCATTGACAACACCCCACAAGAAGTTGGGGCTGGTGGACAGAGGCGGATGGACATGCCATCGAACTGTCCCAGAATCCCGCTTGATATACTACTTCGTGTAAATCAAACTGTTATATTCATTTTATTTGTCGAATTTACTTTTCGTTATGCTTACTCCGTCTTACGCATGAGCCCGTCTTAATTTATTATGGAAAAGCGCCCTTTGTCGGGTGCCGCAATGGAATGCGCTGACCCTTTGTTTGGTGCCGCACCGGCAGATGCGACCGACAGCGAACGTGGTGTTGTGCTGTCTCTTTACAATCGGCCAGATATATAGCGCGCACATCGACGCGTAATACAGCGAATAGCGTCGGCCCGTCGGCTAAAGGCTCAAGGAACTACTTAGAATTTAAATTTCGAGCATCACATCTAGTTTGTGTTAAAAATTCAAGTGAATATTAATTTTAGGCCGCTACACGAAACATACCTTGTGCCATATATAACCCGATTCAACAGAAGCTAACGATCATTAAACGGGCTAATTTAGTTCTATATGGAGGTTATTTCTAACTTCATTTTATCACGAGGTATATCGTATACCCGTGTATGTATTATGAAAATGTTACAAAGGATGGAACTTCTTGTTGAATGTAGCACCATTGATTCGTTAATTCATTAGAGCACCTAGTGATTATAAGTTTCAAAATTTGCCGAGCTGTTTTAATATTTATTTCATCCTGTTGAATTAACTTTCTATGTATTATTTTGATTTACACGTTTCCATGTAACGTTCCATTTTTAATGGAAGCATGAACTTGTAACGGAGCCTAAATTTTGAAAATCATTTAATTTAGATCAGGAAGTGAATACGGATAATACATATAATCTCTGTTTGAACAGTTCATTATTTCAATAGATATGCATGAATTCCGAATGTGTATTCCGTGATTGTCACTTTTCTAAATCTCCGTAATTTCAAATGAGTGTAATTATTCAAACAGATGAATCAAATTCATGCCCGTTCAAAATTGCATTTAATTCCGATGAAATATGTTGGAAAATAGGGGTCTGGCCAAGTTAACACATCAAACTTTGTGCAACCTTGTGTATAAAAAGGGCGAACAACCAAAAAACTCCTAAAACACTTGTGTAGTGTGCAGGGAGGAACTGGTGTGATATCATGAGCGCGAATTTTAGATCTAAAAAGTAGCGTCACTTTTAAGCATTGTTCGGGACATAAGTAAAAAACCCTTGGCACAAAATAAGGAATTGGCGGAGCAGACCTATCCAGAACCTCGGGAAACATATAAAAGCCGTGACCGATAACAGATCACTCTCTTTTGTGATCTAGATTTTCAAGAAGTACAGTGGCTCTCTTGTGTTTTTGAATTTCAATCAGTATCAGTGCTCTTTTGTGATTATAAATCAGAACCGTTCAGGTGAAATTAAGAAAAGAATCGAAGTTAATTAAAAATCCGAGTTTGAGTCAGATTTAAACTGTGAAGTAACAATAGTGCTCCGTTTAAGTGAATTGTTTCAGAACGTAAATGATAGCAAATAAGTTTATATTTTGGGCATTACGATATATTGATTTCCGTAATTATTGTAATTGGTGAATGTTTATACGATACCTGAGTTCCGTAGCATTCAGTATTTTGAATTGTCAGATTTGAGTTTATCCCGTCATAGGTCAGACCGCGCACGATTTGAATGCGCGCGTGAATTGAAATATTCAAGTAATTGTATAGTGTGTACAGAGTGTGTATGTTGAAAGACAGGGGCGTCTTTGGTATATTTGTGCACGCCGTGCCTGTACCGGAAGTATAAGCATATCTTAGACGACCGAACCACCAACGGCTTGTGCACGCTGTGCCTGTACCGGAAGTATAAGCTGGGGTGGTTGTGTGATTGAGAATCGTAATAATTCCCGTAATACTATGAGAACTCCTCGGCCGTGGATATAGGGGTTATTGCAGATACGATAGTTAGCACTTGTACACGCTGTGCCTGTACCGGAAGTATAAGCCCTAATTGTCTACATTCTGGATCTGTAAAGTATATGAAATCTACACTACCGTGCGCTCCGTGAAAGCTAGTACAAAGGTGGGTGAGGTGACAGAATAAACTCAATCAGAGTCATTATCCGAAAATACCGTAAAATCTGATATCGTACAATCGGGAAACTAGTGCAAAACAATATTTTCCAAACCAACCGAATTTATAACCGAATATATCGTAGTGTGATTTGAACATTTCATTTATTAGTGTTGCTATCTAAAATTTACCAAATACCGCTCATTACGCTAGGACCTGTTCGATTCGTACTTTTCCGCAAATTGATCATTCTGAATCATTTTTCAACCGATTCCGTACCGCTGAATTGAATTTAAATACCGAACACATCGTAAAGTAGATATGATGAAAGAGTTTTCATATACCGTTTGAGCTTCATAACATTTTTCGTCTGGGTGAAATCTTTGTAAATAATACCGTTGCATTTATATTGATTATTCTGAAATTGTACTTATTATATTTATTATATATTTTAATATTTGGAGATCCCCGTTTTATTGAATTATTTCTGCTCCATCTTCAAACGAGCTAAGTTTTAACCAGGTATCAATTGTAACTAAAGCCTACAATTTTGATACTGTTTTCTGCCCATTGGACTCTGGTTATACTTCACTATAGCTACCCTAGGGACAAGGCTATCTATAGATAGCAGAGTGACAAACCTTGTGGTGAAGACCCTAGCAGAAGTCTTCAAAAAGGAGTTAACCTTTAGAAAAATCTGGCGCCCGAGGATTTGAAGCTTACGCAGTGAGCAAAATACCCAAAAGTCGCAAGGTACACGTCATAAACTTGTGTATCTCTCAATTTCAATTAATACCAGCTACATGTTTTTCATACAAATTATGTAAAAATGAAAATTGACCCGCGTCTAGTCATACTGTCATACTGTTTGGTGCCTTAGAGAGTTGATCTTTTGATTATGTTTTTGGTATGCAGCCACTGCGGTTAATAATGATTTGAAATCCAAGTAATTATTGTTTCAAATAATAATATATCTATATATCATCGAAACATGCAAACATAAATATGAATAATGTATAATTATCAGATAACACTGAGATAAGATCAGATTAGAAATAAGAATAATTCAGTTCAAATGAGATGTGGAATGATAGTTCGTTGAAATTCGTATACCTATGAATATCATGGTCACATTAAGAATTGGCATGAATTGGAATAAAGAGAATTGTGGACAAAATCACGAGATCTGAATATAACAGAAATTATTTCGGATCAGGTGTAATAAGTCTGCCAATATTCTTTTTATAATCGCTGTTATTTGGATGCTGTTTTAAAGGGAAACACATGCATTCGAACACTCACAGTCTTTTATATTGAATTAAATTTGAAGGAATAACATTGAGTCATGTAAAAAATTAGCAATTCAACTTAAATTTGAATCTTTACCGAACTGCAATGCTTTTCAATGATTTCAAATACTGATTCATTCATAGAAATGAAATTTTAATTTGGATAAACAATATTATTATTGTTTCAAAATAAAGGAGAAGGTGAGGACATAATTACACATCCACTTGGTTATCAAAGAAGATTTATATTTGTAGGAATTTCTAAATACTGAATCCCATTTCAATCATTATTATAGTATAACAATTATGTAGGTGTGGGTAGTCCTGTTATTAATTGTAACATATTAGATAAACATTATTATTAATGTAAAAGAAAGAGAGCATATTATGTATTTTGTACAGTTTTTAATAAAATATGTAATGAAAAATTAGTAAAATAGGTTCTCCTTTATCAGGATAAATATGTAGATATATGTTCAATTTTACACAAAATAGATCTGATTATTGTTAGTTTGAATTCGATGAAATCAATAATTTCATCCACTAAATACAATTTGGTCGTTAAATAAGAGCATTGTCCATCATATTTTATTAATATTTCAAACAAAATAGGCTTGCATTGTTATGTAATTAACAAGAAGATGTTTTGAAATACTGTATTGTCAGGTTTTTAAATTATAAAGAAATATAAACATTCTATTGATTTTTATTTCTGAGAAACTTTTAATCATGTTTTGATTGTTGGCACCTTGCAATAAATACGTGGTTGGATTGGGGTTCGGTGTGGTTGACCTTGAAGTTTCGGTTCGACTATGTTCGGCTCATTGCATAAAATTTTGTTTTTATTACATCATCTCGCATTTATTTTACTGACACATGATCTATTTTACAAGTCTTTATACATAGTTGCATCATGATATTGAATATTAACATTATTATGATTTTAAAAGCTAATAAATAATTTGTTTATAATTTGAAGCCAAAGTGTAAAAATAAAGAAGGTGTCTATACGTGAAGACTATAATAAAGTTCATAAAATGATACTTTGAGAATTTGCATACAGACTTGCATGAAAATCAGATTGGTGTCAGGCTGTAGATCGCTCACGGTTTCGAAGGAGAATTAGCAACCTTGAATGTGTTTTGGGGAAAGTGTTGAATATGGGGCATAGAATGTTTATCTATTCTAAAATATATTTCAAATAAAAAGAAGGAGAAAAAAAGTTTATTGTGTTGTATTAAAAGTTTAATTTACATTGTTTTTATTTTTCCAAGGTTTATCGAACAGTATAAATACTAATTGCATTCTCAATCAAAGTAAAGTAAGTTTATAAACAAATAATAATTATTTGTGCAGCATGACTCCACTTGGTTTAAGGTGAAAATACTGAATCATTATACCATTCATAAGATTTGAGGTCAGTCAGCACTTAACTTGTAGCTTAGGGAATTATTTATATAATATATGTTTTCAATTAGGAGAAAAATAAAATCAGTTTTTACTATTATTATTTATTAGTAAATGTAAATTAACATATATAATGAAGAAATATGAGAAAAATAAAAACTGTTTTTACTATTATTATCTATTAGTAAATGTAAATTAACATATATAATGAAGAAATTTAATAAAATAATCATGCGGTATTATCAGAACTTATCCATTATGAATTTCTTCAACAACTTATCGTTTGGCTTCAGTTATGAATTTACTCATTTGATAATTTTAGCTCCACTTAACTCTTCTATAATAGAATTTATTCCATTTGCATGACCCGTATGATTTGTTCTTAACTTCTTTACGCTTTTGTATGAGTCTCCGTTTCAAATGTCTATCATTAATATTCATTTTTACTCTTTAGGAATAGGTCTGTTGTGGTTACAGTTAGTTTCTCATCTGATATTGTTTTGTTAATATTCAATCTTTTTAACCGCTTTTTCTTCAGATCTGGAAACAGCTTTTCAACTGCTTCGAACTGCTTCAAACTGGTCTGATCTGTGAGCGGATGAGTGAATCTGTTTATTTACGAAGAATGAAGTGATTGAAACCTTTTCTGTACCTACCATTGAGTATAAGTAAACGTTTTCAAATTTGAATCATTGTTTTGTTGAGTTTGGTTGACCTTGAAGTTTCGATTCGTTCCGTAATCTTGTTCGTATGAGGTTCGACTATGTTTGGCTTATTATTATCTCTTTGTTTTTATCACATTATCTTTTTGTGATAAACAAGGTAATCTGCATTCTAAATAAGTTCTACTTCTCAATTCATAGATGTATGTACATGTTTAAAATATCGTCGTTGTCTTCATTTTATCTTTCATAAATTGTTGAATAATTGGAAAGGAACTACATTTTGCTTAAGGTAGAAGAATTGAATTCAAATTACTATACACCTTACTGTATTTTTATTTCTGAGAAACTTTTAGTTACAGAATTAATTGACGCAATGCCAATCCCAGTGAAATATAAGTGCAGAAAATGTGTAGTCTTTTCCGTGTGCATTTGAAAATTTGGCAAAGGGAATCCGTGGTGAGAAACACCCGAAAAACCTCGATTATAATTATTAATAACTTTTTGTTATGTAATTAACTGAAAGATGTTTCGAAATACTGTATTGTTAGGTTTTTAAATAATAAAGAAATGTAAACATTCCATTGTATTTTTATTTCTGAGAAACTTTTAGTTACGTCTTGATTGTTGGCATCTTGCAATAAATACGTGGTCGGTAATACTCGGTTTGGTTGACCTTGAAGTTTTTGTTCGACTATCTTTTAATGATAAACAAGGTAATCTTCATTCTAAATGAGTCCTACTTCTCAATTCATAGATGTATGTACATGTTTCAAATATCTTTGTTGTGTCCATTTTATTTTCCATGAATTGTTGAATAATTGGGAAGGAAATTCATTTTGCTCATGGTAGAAGGATTGAATTTAAATCAGTATACTGTATTTTTGTTGTCTCTAGTCATATTACTACAGAAAAAACAATTCTATTTCTGAATATTAACAAAACATGTTTGTTCAAACTTGATTTTTCTCAGTCTTCGTGGCACCGTACTGCAATTACACTAATAAATATCACAGCAACCCTGATTTTATCACCACGCAATAGTGCAATTATACTAATAATAAATAGATAACCGTTTCACCTTTTCTCTGCTATGTCTGAATATTAACAAAACATGTTTGTTCAAACTTGATTTTTCTCAGTCTTCGTGGCACCGTATTGCAATTATGCTTAGTTACATCATCATTACTTGTTTATTAATCTATTCTAAAGCTATAAAAATGCTATTTTAGAGTATAAATACTGAATGCATTCTCAACTGAACCAATTAAGCAAAACAAGAATCATAGCTTCAATACCATCAACTATATAAGTTAAAACAACTCATCCTGTAGATTCCCTTATATATGGTCATAATGGAACAAATATTTGAATCAGAACAATCATATCAACTACGTAATATGGGTGCTGGTAGTTTGGGAAAACATTTCTTTTCTTTCTATACCAAGCACAACCTTTTATGGATGACGATTGGGTGATTATGGAGAAAAATTATAAACAAGCCGTAGAAGATGACATCATTGGAGAAGATTATTACCGATGGGTAAAATCTAATAACAATTATAATAAGTACATTTGGGGTTATTACAATTCTAGAAACAAGAGGAAGATTGAAAATTAACATTCGTTAAACAAAATAGTCTGAAAAGTTGTATACAGACAATTATTATTATTATTAGTTATTAGGTAACTTTTTTTCTTATGTTTCAAACAGTTTTACTAGATATAGAGAGAGGTGTAATGTTATAATACAATAATGATAATAAATAAAAACAAATATTACTTAATTTTTTATTTATTAGAAAAGTCATTGGTTTAATAAGTTTACATGATCCTTAACACAATTCAAACTATTATGTAAATGTAAATTACAATGAGAATTGCTATATTTTTTTTAAAGTTTACTAAATGTAGGACATTTTAAACTATCTACGTCCACAATATTATTTATTAGCAACAATTTTTTGAAACATCTCTTTTAAAAGAACCTTTCACAAAAATAATATTGTTGCAGCAAATTTTTTTCATCAAAAAATTTGTGATATTCTCAGAGGGTAGATATTCAGGATATGAGCTGTCCCTATTTAGACCCTGTATTTTATCAGTGGTATATTCAATGTGTCGCTGAATTCCCATGGAGAACCAATCCATTTTATGCGGTAAATTAATTATGACATGTGTAATTTCACCATTCGGTTTGGTTGACCTTGAATTTTCGGTTCGTTCGGTAATCTTATTCGCATGAGGTTCGGCTTATTGCATAAAATTTTGTTTCTATTGCAATTTTCAACTTTTTCATGAAAAAATTCCATATGGTGCATGTAAATGAAGAAAAACCTCTAACTATAGCTTTATGGGTATCAAATGAAAATTGGAATTTGAGAGTTTTATCAATTCCTCAGATGAAACAAGAGCTTACTGTATAATAATATATTATAAGATTATTGAATATTCGGCCATGATCGGAAATATCCGTAATTTGATTTGATAAGTTTAATCTATCTTTTCAATATTCGACATTCACCATAATGAGGTTGATCGTAATAGATGTACAAGGCTTCAAAGTGCCTGAATTCAGAATAAAAGAAATGTGTATTACGAATGAAAAACAATCAAGTCACTACCTATTCTTTTATCCCAAACCATATAGCGAGTTAGATGAAAACTGTAAGAAACAAATTCGATATCTCGAGAGGAATCATCATTGTATTCCATATGTTAGTGGGTTTATCAAGAATAGGGAATTGAAGAATATTAAAAAAAACATACAGTTGAGATGAATATCAATCGTATATATGTTAGAGGAAAAGGAAAATCGCTAGCCATAAAACAACTTTTAGAAGAAATTAATGGAGGATCGATAGTTGTTATAGATTTAGAAAATGATGTCAACTGTCCAAAACTGATAAATAATTGTTACTGTGCTGTGAATAATAGCTCACATATTCATAATTATCTTATGAATTTACTACCATTGTAAACCGATGATGATGAATGTTATAAATAATAAATTGATTTTTCATTTTCCTCAGTCTCATACGAGAAACAAAATGATGAAGCTTTGTGGAATTTTGCTAAGGATCATATATACTTATTATACCAATGGCTTTTCTAATAAATAAATAAAGTAATATTTGTTTTCATTTATTATCATTGCATGGTGATAAAATCAAGGTTGCTGCTATATTTATTAGTGTGATTGCAATACGGTGCCACGAAGATTGAGAAAAATCAAGTTTGAACAAACATGTTTTGTTAATATTCAGAAATAGCAGAGGAAAGGTTATCTATTTATTATTAGTGTAATTGCATTACATTTCCATTTTAGTTTCATTTGATTTCAAAACGGGTTTGAGTACACATCTGATTTTGCCTATTCAATGTATTTCGATGTTGATAATTTGTATGGTGCAGCGATGAGTAAAAGTCTACCTCAAAGAATTTAGGGGCTTACAGCTTACAGGGGTGATACATATGGCTAACACAATTGGATTCGATCGTTCAAACATACAACAAAAAAAAAAAAAAAAAAACTTCAAACAATTGGAATGAAACCCTCTGAAGTTAACATTAGCATTGAAAAACATCTATTGAATACAGTGTACAGCAATATAATATTAGCTGTTGAGAAAGTGTTAAGACGCAAGGGTGATAAAGTATTTGTAAAGTGGTTAGGTTTTGATAATAAACATAATAGTTGGATAAATGAAAACGATGTAAATTAAACTTTTAATAAAACACAATTAACTTTTTTCTTATTCTTTTCATTTAAAATATATTCTAGAATAGATAAACATTCTATGTTCCATATTCAACACTTTCCCCAAAATACCTTCCTGCCTGATACCAATCTGATTTTCATGCAAGTCTGTATGCAAATTCCCAAACTATCATTTTATGAACTCTATTATAGTCTTCACGTATAGACACCTTCATTTTCACACTTATTATCTATTAGTAAATGTAAATTAACATATATAATGAAGAAATTTAATAAAATAATCATGCGGTATTATCAGAACTTATCCATTATGAATTTCTTCAACAACTTATCGTTTGGCTTCAGTTATGAATTTACTCATTTGATAATTTTAGCTCCACTTAACTCTTCTATAATAGAATTTATTCCATTTGCATGACCCGTATGATTTGTTCTTAACTTCTTTACGCTTTTGTATGAGTCTCCGTTTCAAATGTCTATCATTAATATTCATTTTTACTCTTTAGGAATAGGTCTGTTGTGGTTACAGTTAGTTTCTCATCTGATATTGTTTTGTTAATATTCAATCTTTTTAACCGCTTTTTCTTCAGATCTGGAAACAGCTTTTCAACTGCTTCGAACTGCTTCAAACTGGTCTGATCTGTGAGCGGATGAGTGAATCTGTTTATTTACGAAGAATGAAGTGATTGAAACCTTTTCTGTACCTACCATTGAGTATAAGTAAACGTTTTCGAATTTGAATCATTGTTTTGTTGAGTTTGGTTGACCTTGAAGTTTCGATTCGTTCCGTAATCTTGTTCGTATGAGGTTCGACTATGTTTGGCTTATTATTATCTCTTTGTTTTTATCACATTATCTTTTTGTGATAAACAAGGTAATCTGCATTCTAAATAAGTTCTACTTCTCAATTCATAGATGTATGTACATGTTTAAAATATCGTCGTTGTCTTCATTTTATCTTTCATAAATTGTTGAATAATTGGAAAGGAACTACATTTTGCTTAAGGTAGAAGAATTGAATTCAAATTACTATACACCTTACTGTATTTTTATTTCTGAGAAACTTTTAGTTACAGAATTAATTGACGCAATGCCAATCCCAGTGAAATGTAAGTGCAAAAAATGTGTAGTCTTTTCCGTGTGCATTTGAAAATTTGGCAAAGGGAATCCGTGGTGAGAAACACCCGAAAAACCTCGATTATAATTATTAATAACTTTTTGTTATGTAATTAACTGAAAGATGTTTCGAAATACTGTATTGTTAGGTTTTTAAATAATAAAGAAATGTAAACATTCCATTGTATTTTTATTTCTGAGAAACTTTTAGTTACGTCTTGATTGTTGGCATCTTGCAATAAATACGTGGTCGGTAATACTCGGTTTGGTTGACCTTGAAGTTTTTGTTCGACTATCTTTTAATGATAAACAAGGTAATCTTCATTCTAAATGAGTCCTACTTCTCAATTCATAGATGTATGTACATGTTTCAAATATCTTTGTTGTGTCCATTTTATTTTCCATGAATTGTTGAATAATTGGGAAGGAAATTCATTTTGCTCATGGTAGAAGGATTGAATTTAAATCAGTATACTGTATTTTTGTTGTCTCTAGTCATATTACTACAGAAAAAACAATTCTATTTCTGAATATTAACAAAACATGTTTGTTCAAACTTGATTTTTCTCAGTCTTCGTGGCACCGTACTGCAATTACACTAATAAATATCACAGCAACCCTGATTTTATCACCACGCAATAGTGCAATTATACTAATAATAAATAGATAACCGTTTCACCTTTTCTCTGCTATGTCTGAATATTAACAAAACATGTTTGTTCAAACTTGATTTTTCTCAGTCTTCGTGGCACCGTATTGCAATTATGCTTAGTTACATCATCATTACTTGTTTATTAATCTATTCTAAAGCTATAAAAATGCTATTTTAGAGTATAAATACTGAATGCATTCTCAACTGAACCAATTAAGCAAAACAAGAATCATAGCTTCAATACCATCAACTATATAAGTTAAAACAACTCATCCTGTAGATTCCCTTATATATGGTCATAATGGAACAAATATTTGAATCAGAACAATCATATCAACTACGTAATATGGGTGCTGGTAGTTTGGGAAACCATTTCTTTTCTTTCTATACCAAGCACAACCTTTTATGGATGACGATTGGGTGATTATGGAGAAAAATTATAAACAAGCCGTAGAAGATGACATCATTGGAGAAGATTATTACCGATGGGTAAAATCTAATAACAATTATAATAAGTACATTTGGGGTTATTACAATTCTAGAAACAAGAGGAAGATTGAAAATTAACATTCGTTAAACAAAATAGTCTGAAAAGTTGTATACAGACAATTATTATTATTATTAGTTATTAGGTAACTTTTTTTCTTATGTTTCAAACAGTTTTACTAGATATAGAGAGAGGTGTAATGTTATAATACAATAATGATAATAAATAAAAACAAATATTACTTAATTTTTTATTTATTAGAAAAGTCATTGGTTTAATAAGTTTACATGATCCTTAACACAATTCAAACTATTATGTAAATGTAAATTACAATGAGAATTGCTATATTTTTTTTAAAGTTTACTAAATGTAGGACATTTTAAACTATCTACGTCCACAATATTATTTATTAGCAACAATTTTTTGAAACATCTCTTTTAAAAGAACCTTTCACAAAAATAATATTGTTGCAGCAAATTTTTTTCATCAAAAAATTTGTGATATTCTCAGAGGGTAGATATTCAGGATATGAGCTGTCCCTATTTAGACCCTGTATTTTATCAGTGGTATATTCAATGTGTCGCTGAATTCCCATGGAGAACCAATCCATTTTATGCGGTAAATTAATTATGACATGTGTAATTTCACCATTCGGTTTGGTTGACCTTGAATTTTCGGTTCGTTCGGTAATCTTATTCGCATGAGGTTCGGCTTATTGCATAAAATTTTGTTTCTATTGCAATTTTCAACTTTTTCATGAAAAAATTCCATATGGTGCATGTAAATGAAGAAAAACCTCTAACTATAGCTTTATGGGTATCAAATGAAAATTGGAATTTGAGAGTTTTATCAATTCCTCAGATGAAACAAGAGCTTACTGTATAATAATATATTATAAGATTATTGAATATTCGGCCATGATCGGAAATATCCGTAATTTGATTTGATAAGTTTAATCTATCTTTTCAATATTCGACATTCACCATAATGAGGTTGATCGTAATAGATGTACAAGGCTTCAAAGTGCCTGAATTCAGAATAAAAGAAATGTGTATTACGAATGAAAAACAATCAAGTCACTACCTATTCTTTTATCCCAAACCATATAGCGAGTTAGATGAAAACTGTAAGAAACAAATTCGATATCTCGAGAGGAATCATCATTGTATTCCATATGTTAGTGGGTTTATCAAGAATAGGGAATTGAAGAATATTAAAAAAAACATACAGTTGAGATGAATATCAATCGTATATATGTTAGAGGAAAAGGAAAATCGCTAGCCATAAAACAACTTTTAGAAGAAATTAATGGAGGATCGATAGTTGTTATAGATTTAGAAAATGATGTCAACTGTCCAAAACTGATAAATAATTGTTACTGTGCTGTGAATAATAGCTCACATATTCATAATTATCTTATGAATTTACTACCATTGTAAACCGATGATAATGAATGTTATAAATAATAAATTGATTTTTCATTTTCCTCAGTCTCATACGAGAAACAAAATGATGAAGCTTTGTGGAATTTTGCTAAGGATCATATATACTTATTATACCAATGGCTTTTCTAATAAATAAATAAAGTAATATTTGTTTTCATTTATTATCATTGCATGGTGATAAAATCAAGGTTGCTGCTATATTTATTAGTGTGATTGCAATACGGTGCCACGAAGATTGAGAAAAATCAAGTTTGAACAAACATGTTTTGTTAATATTCAGAAATAGCAGAGGAAAGGTTATCTATTTATTATTAGTGTAATTGCATTACATTTCCATTTTAGTTTCATTTGATTTCAAAACGGGTTTGAGTACACATCTGATTTTGCCTATTCAATGTATTTCGATGTTGATAATTTGTATGGTGCAGCGATGAGTAAAAGTCTACCTCAAAGAATTTAGGGGCTTACAGCTTACAGGGGTGATACATATGGCTAACACAATTGGATTCGATCGTTCAAACATACAACAAAAAAAAAAAAAAAAAAACTTCAAACAATTGGAATGAAACCCTCTGAAGTTAACATTAGCATTGAAAAACATCTATTGAATACAGTGTACAGCAATATAATATTAGCTGTTGAGAAAGTGTTAAGACGCAAGGGTGATAAAGTATTTGTAAAGTGGTTAGGTTTTGATAATAAACATAATAGTTGGATAAATGAAAACGATGTAAATTAAACTTTTAATAAAACACAATTAACTTTTTTCTTATTCTTTTCATTTAAAATATATTCTAGAATAGATAAACATTCTATGTTCCATATTCAACACTTTCCCCAAAATACCTTCCTGCCTGATACCAATCTGATTTTCATGCAAGTCTGTATGCAAATTCCCAAACTATCATTTTATGAACTCTATTATAGTCTTCACGTATAGACACCTTCATTTTCACACTTATTATCTATTAGTAAATGTAAATTAACATATATAATGAAGAAATTTAATAAAATAATCATGCGGTATTATCAGAACTTATCCATTATGAATTTCTTCAACAACTTATCGTTTGGCTTCAGTTATGAATTTACTCATTTGATAATTTTAGCTCCACTTAACTCTTCTATAATAGAATTTATTCCATTTGCATGACCCGTATGATTTGTTCTTAACTTCTTTACGCTTTTGTATGAGTCTCCGTTTCAAATGTCTATCATTAATATTCATTTTTACTCTTTAGGAATAGGTCTGTTGTGGTTACAGTTAGTTTCTCATCTGATATTGTTTTGTTAATATTCAATCTTTTTAACCGCTTTTTCTTCAGATCTGGAAACAGCTTTTCAACTGCTTCGAACTGCTTCAAACTGGTCTGATCTGTGAGCGGATGAGTGAATCTGTTTATTTACGAAGAATGAAGTGATTGAAACCTTTTCTGTACCTACCATTGAGTATAAGTAAACGTTTTCGAATTTGAATCATTGTTTTGTTGAGTTTGGTTGACCTTGAAGTTTCGATTCGTTCCGTAATCTTGTTCGTATGAGGTTCGACTATGTTTGGCTTATTATTATCTCTTTGTTTTTATCACATTATCTTTTTGTGATAAACAAGGTAATCTGCATTCTAAATAAGTTCTACTTCTCAATTCATAGATGTATGTACATGTTTAAAATATCGTCGTTGTCTTCATTTTATCTTTCATAAATTGTTGAATAATTGGAAAGGAACTACATTTTGCTTAAGGTAGAAGAATTGAATTCAAATTACTATACACCTTACTGTATTTTTATTTCTGAGAAACTTTTAGTTACAGAATTAATTGACGCAATGCCAATCCCAGTGAAATGTAAGTGCAAAAAATGTGTAGTCTTTTCCGTGTGCATTTGAAAATTTGGCAAAGGGAATCCGTGGTGAGAAACACCCGAAAAACCTCGATTATAATTATTAATAACTTTTTGTTATGTAATTAACTGAAAGATGTTTCGAAATACTGTATTGTTAGGTTTTTAAATAATAAAGAAATGTAAACATTCCATTGTATTTTTATTTCTGAGAAACTTTTAGTTACGTCTTGATTGTTGGCATCTTGCAATAAATACGTGGTCGGTAATACTCGGTTTGGTTGACCTTGAAGTTTTTGTTCGACTATCTTTTAATGATAAACAAGGTAATCTTCATTCTAAATGAGTCCTACTTCTCAATTCATAGATGTATGTACATGTTTCAAATATCTTTGTTGTGTCCATTTTATTTTCCATGAATTGTTGAATAATTGGGAAGGAAATTCATTTTGCTCATGGTAGAAGGATTGAATTTAAATCAGTATACTGTATTTTTGTTGTCTCTAGTCATATTACTACAGAAAAAACAATTCTATTTCTGAATATTAACAAAACATGTTTGTTCAAACTTGATTTTTCTCAGTCTTCGTGGCACCGTACTGCAATTACACTAATAAATATCACAGCAACCCTGATTTTATCACCACGCAATAGTGCAATTATACTAATAATAAATAGATAACCGTTTCACCTTTTCTCTGCTATGTCTGAATATTAACAAAACATGTTTGTTCAAACTTGATTTTTCTCAGTCTTCGTGGCACCGTATTGCAATTATGCTTAGTTACATCATCATTACTTGTTTATTAATCTATTCTAAAGCTATAAAAATGCTATTTTAGAGTATAAATACTGAATGCATTCTCAACTGAACCAATTAAGCAAAACAAGAATCATAGCTTCAATACCATCAACTATATAAGTTAAAACAACTCATCCTGTAGATTCCCTTATATATGGTCATAATGGAACAAATATTTGAATCAGAACAATCATATCAACTACGTAATATGGGTGCTGGTAGTTTGGGAAACCATTTCTTTTCTTTCTATACCAAGCACAACCTTTTATGGATGACGATTGGGTGATTATGGAGAAAAATTATAAACAAGCCGTAGAAGATGACATCATTGGAGAAGATTATTACCGATGGGTAAAATCTAATAACAATTATAATAAGTACATTTGGGGTTATTACAATTCTAGAAACAAGAGGAAGATTGAAAATTAACATTCGTTAAACAAAATAGTCTGAAAAGTTGTATACAGACAATTATTATTATTATTAGTTATTAGGTAACTTTTTTTCTTATGTTTCAAACAGTTTTACTAGATATAGAGAGAGGTGTAATGTTATAATACAATAATGATAATAAATAAAAACAAATATTACTTAATTTTTTATTTATTAGAAAAGTCATTGGTTTAATAAGTTTACATGATCCTTAACACAATTCAAACTATTATGTAAATGTAAATTACAATGAGAATTGCTATATTTTTTTTAAAGTTTACTAAATGTAGGACATTTTAAACTATCTACGTCCACAATATTATTTATTAGCAACAATTTTTTGAAACATCTCTTTTAAAAGAACCTTTCACAAAAATAATATTGTTGCAGCAAATTTTTTTCATCAAAAAATTTGTGATATTCTCAGAGGGTAGATATTCAGGATATGAGCTGTCCCTATTTAGACCCTGTATTTTATCAGTGGTATATTCAATGTGTCGCTGAATTCCCATGGAGAACCAATCCATTTTATGCGGTAAATTAATTATGACATGTGTAATTTCACCATTCGGTTTGGTTGACCTTGAATTTTCGGTTCGTTCGGTAATCTTATTCGCATGAGGTTCGGCTTATTGCATAAAATTTTGTTTCTATTGCAATTTTCAACTTTTTCATGAAAAAATTCCATATGGTGCATGTAAATGAAGAAAAACCTCTAACTATAGCTTTATGGGTATCAAATGAAAATTGGAATTTGAGAGTTTTATCAATTCCTCAGATGAAACAAGAGCTTACTGTATAATAATAAATGATAAGATTATTGAATATTCGGCCATGATCGGAAATATCCGTAATTTGATTTGATAAGTTTAATCTATCTTTTCAATATTCGACATTCACCATAATGAGGTTGATCGTAATAGATGTACAAGGCTTCAAAGTGCCTGAATTCAGAATAAAAGAAATGTGTATTACGAATGAAAAACAATCAAGTCACTACCTATTCTTTTATCCCAAACCATATAGCGAGTTAGATGAAATCTGTAAGAAACAAATTCGATATCTCGAGAGGAATCATCATTGTATTCCATATGTTAGTGGGTTTATCAAGAATAGGGAATTGAAGAATATTAAAAAAAACATACAGTTGAGATGAATATCAATCGTATATATGTTAGAGGAAAAGGAAAATCGCTAGCCATAAAACAACTTTTAGAAGAAATTAATGGAGGATCGATAGTTGTTATAGATTTAGAAAATGATGTCAACTGTACAAAACTGATAAATAATTGTTACTGTGCTGTGAATAATAGCTCACATATTCATAATTATCTTATGAATTTACTACCATTGTAAACCGATGATAATGAATGTTATAAATAATAAATTGATTTTTCATTTTCCTCAGTCTCATACGAGAAACAAAATGATGAAGCTTTGTGGAATTTTGCTAAGGATCATATATACTTATTATACCAATGGCTTTTCTAATAAATAAATAAAGTAATATTTGTTTTCATTTATTATCATTGCATGGTGATAAAATCAAGGTTGCTGCTATATTTATTAGTGTGATTGCAATACGGTGCCACGAAGATTGAGAAAAATCAAGTTTGAACAAACATGTTTTATTAATATTCAGAAATAGCAGAGGAAAGGTTATCTATTTATTATTAGTGTAATTGCATTACATTTCCATTTTAGTTTCATTTGATTTCAAAACTGGTTTGAGTACACATCTGATTTTGCCTATTTAATGTATTTCGATGTTGATAATTTGTATGGTGCAGCGATGAGTAAAAGTCTACCTCAAAGAATTTAGGGGCTTACAGCTTACAGGGGTGATACATATGGCTAACACAATTGGATTCGATCGTTCAAACATACAACAAAAAAAAAAAAAAAAAAACTTCAAACAATTGGAATGAAACCCTCTGAAGTTAACATTAGCATTGAAAAACATCTATTGAATACAGTGTACAGCAATATAATATTAGCTGTTGAGAAAGTGTTAAGACGCAAGGGTGATAAAGTATTTGTAAAGTGGTTAGGTTTTGATAATAAACATAATAGTTGGATAAATGAAAACGATGTAAATTAAACTTTTAATAAAACACAATTAACTTTATTCTTATTCTTTTCATTTAAAATATATTCTAGAATAGATAAACATTCTATGTTCCATATTCAACACTTTCCCCAAAATACCTTCCTGCCTGATACCAATCTGATTTTCATGCAAGTCTGTATGCAAATTCCCAAACTATCATTTTATGAACTCTATTATAGTCTTCACGTATAGACACCTTCATTTTCACACTTTGACTTTAAATCATAAAGAAATTACTTATTAGCTATTAAAATTTTATATAAACTTAAAATTCTAATTATCTTGTTATTCATTCGAAAACGATGTTGTTTGTTACATTAATTATTTCTCTCTATCTCTCTCTCTCTTAACCAATATCTGATGCAAGAAGATGTATTTTTTTTCTAATCACATCCCATCAAATGGAAGCGCTATGATATCACATGAATTATCTAGTAGAAATAGAACAATTCATATAGCATATAATAATCTGTTAGAAAAATATCCAGATTTTACTCTTTTTGCACAACGTAATTCAAACAATCGCAACAATATAGAAACTAATAACCAAAATCTGAATGTAGAACATGACCATCATCCAACTCATCTACAACATGTGATGTTGATCTATCACTATGCAAAAACGAGAAAAATCAGCTTCAAGGCGACCTTCATAGAAGTGAATCATTGGAAAATCAATCGAATAACGTACAAAAGAATTGATCGGTGTGCGTTCTGATTTAAAAACGTGCATGACAGTTATTACAGGTTTGAAGTATGAAGTTGAGGTATGTGAAAATAAATGTATTCCTGGTGTTATATCAAAACCTGAATATTTGCATGATACCAATAATTCAAGAGGTTAAGAGTGGCAAAAGTGGCAGCTGCATATACTTCAACAAGAGAAAAATGTTACTGTAAAAACTAAATGATATATCTCAACGAACTGATTGTTTATTAAGATTTGTTGGAGTTGGAAAAGGAAATCGCATCCACATTTTCTGGTTGTAGTGAAGATAGGAGACGAATCACCCCTAAAGTTATTTTATTGAAAAACAATATTATTTGGTTAGATTTAATTTTAAGTGTTCAAAACTTGAAAATAAATGATATTTCTTAACAAAACTGATATTACTTAACATACTACTCTCTAATTATAATGAAACAAACAAAAATGTAACTTATTAAAATGTGCTAGTCTAATTCTATAATGTATATGATACCATGTACGGAACATTATAAATGGACCTGTACCTCCTAGAATAAGACGTCCACTTTGTATAAAAGATTGGAAAACTAAAATCTAAACGAGATTCAGGTTTCATCACCTACATTATAGACATCATCATCAAAAGCTATGCACAAAGAACACTCCAGATTAGAATGGTCTGTTTCGCCACCACATTTTTTTCACTTATATTTTACTGAGATTGGCATTGCTTGAAATTCACTTCTTTATAACTAGTAGACTGTTTATACTAATTTAAATTCAATTCTTCTACCTTAAGCAGAATGAATTTCCAATTATTCAACAATTTATGAAAAATAAAATGGAGACAACAGAGATAATAATAAGCCGAACATAGTCGAACCTCATACGAACAAGATTACCGAACGAATCGAAACTTCAAGGTCAACCAAACTTAACAAAACAATGATTGAAATTTGAAAACGTTTACTTATAGTCAATGGTAGGTACAGAAAAGGTTTCAATCACTTAATTCTTCGTAAATAAACAGCTTCACTCATCCGCTCACTGATCAGACCAGTTCAAAGCTGTTTTCAGATCTGAAGAAAAAGCGGTTAGAAAGATTGAATATTAACAAAAAAATATCAGATGAGAAACCAACTGTAACCACATCAGACCTATTCCTAAAAAATAAAAATGTATATTAATGATAGACAAAAAACAATATAAATTAAACTTTTAATAAAACACAATTAACATTTTTCTTATTCTCTTTATTTAAAATATATTTTAGAATAGATAAATATTCTAGGTTCCATATTCAACACTTCCCCTGAAATACATTCAAGGTTGCTTCCAGATTATCACTAAAGTACATTATCCAGTCTTTTAGATAATTATAATCGAGGTTTTTTGGATGTTTCTCACCACTGATTCCCTTTGTCATTCTCGCAGTTCAACAAAGAGAGTTCCTTGATTTAATATACGTTTGAAGAAATCTGGAAACTTTGAATATCAACCACTACAGACGACATCTCAAACTGTTCAAGTTGCACATGCGTAGATCATTGACATGTCTCTTTGATGTTATCGAAATTTCGAAAGAGGGTGTCCAAGCACAAAATTTGTAATGATGGCGAACTTATTCTATAGTTGGCATCGACTTCACCCTCTACCCCAGAAAACATTCGAAACAGCTTAAAGGTGTGAGAATTGTAAGTATCTCTTCATCATCTCACATCGGTATGGTAGAAGTGCGATTCGATAAAAATCAATATCAATATCATGTAGCACTCTAAAACAATCAAGTATATATGATCCTGGTTTAGGAACGATACCCGAAATGTGATGTAATATGATTTTATTCATTCTTCTATGTTTATATTTGAACTGACCTTCAAAATTCATATCAATTATCTTCCAATCTTCTAGAGGTGGATCGAACTCTCCTCCGAAATAGAAAATATCAAATCACTCCCAATCGTTTAAGGCCCCAACAAGGATAGTTATGAATTCCGTAGCGATTTTCCAATTTTTGGATGGTAATTGTAATTCTTCGAGGATTTTCATCAAACTCGGACATACGCTTATTACGAATTTCTTTGCATTGTACACGGTGGTGAGCACACTATGAATAAAACTTTTGTATAATTGAGAAGACATTATCACTAGTTGATAGTATTGAAGATATGATTCTTGTTTTGCTGGTTTGGTTTAGTTGAGAATGCATTTACTATTAATACTATAAAATAGCATTTTTATAGATTTGGAATAGATTAATAAACAAGTAATGATGATGCAACTAACATAATTGCAATACGGTGCCACGAAGACTGAGAAAAATGAAGTTTGAAGAAACAGGCTTTGTTAATATTCGCAGATTACCTTGTTTATCCCAAAAAGATGATGCAATAAAAACAAAATTTTATGCAATGAGCCGAACCTAGCCGAACCTCATATGAATAAGATTACCGAACGGACCGAAACTTCAAGGTCAACCAAACCGAGTATACACGAGTATTACCGAACATATTCGAAATATTACCGAACTTAGCTGAATCAAGGTTAACCAAACCGAGTATACACGAGTATTACCGAACATAGTCGAAACTAGCTTAAACACCCTTTTTCGACCCTTAACAATGCTATTCTCACCACCTCTTCAGCACACCCTAAGCCTCTGGTCATTGGTGTCAAGCTACAAGAACGAAACTTCAAGGTCAACCAAACCGAGTGTACATGAGTATTACCCGAACATAGTCGAAATATTACCGAACATAGCCGAAAAAGCATCTGGTCATTGGAGTCAAGCTACAAGAAGTGCGGTCGCTGCACGAATACATTGCCGAAGTGGGTAGAAGTGGATGGCTTGTACCCAGAACCGGCCTTACTTAACTACCAGTGTTATATATTATATTTTCAACTCGTCATTTCATCAACTTGATTGTTCGAATTTCGAAAGTCAATTGTTTTATCCAGTCAGTATCTTAACTATCTTTTAATATTCGTCATGTGCAGTAATTTTGTATTAGTACAATACACGGTCGTACATACACCACCGTGGTACAATACAATGACGGTGCCTTTCCCTGTACTAAACAGTCAAATATTAAGGCATCTTCGATGGGAGTGGGAGGCCATAGTGTGAAGTGGAAGTCGGGTTGGTATGCCGCCAAACTTTTATATAAAGGAACTGAGGAACTCTGCCAGTCGTTATTTTTATCTATAAAACTGAAGCTGCCTCGTGTTGGTATGTTGATTTATACTTCAAAAATTGTGTTTATAGGAAAATGTTTTTTTTCAGTAATACAAGATATCTATATACTACATACTGGAGAATGTAGAACATCCAGAAAGGTCTGGGAAGAAAGTCGAAAATCCTCATAAAAATCTGTTTCCTCTAGGTATGTTTCACATTTTTTGTAAATGAGTCATACTTTATTCATAATTTGCAATTTTACAGAACTACCAACGGTGGATGAGGTTTTCATAGATACCAACAACAACTATATGTTTTGCGATAGAAGTTTGAATACTTCATTAGAATCTAATCTTACTGACTTCCAAAATAATGAACATTATGAAATGAGCTACCAATCACCGAGTCAGTTTTTTGGTAAGTTGAAGAAAAGATCTGAACTATATTCCAAGTATATTTGCTTCCCACACCCTCCCACTATATTGGTCATCAAAAAGTTTACTAAGTATTGGCAGTTTTTGAAAGAATCGAAATCATTATTGGTTATCAGTTTATATCAGTGTTGGAAATTATATGAAGTATAATTAGTTTGATACTTTCCAGGTATTATACTGACGTACAAAACGTACAATGCAAAATGATACTCATGGAAATAAATATGCGTATAAAACAGTTTATGCAATAATATAATGTATTAAATACTATTGAGCAAATATGCAGCATAGCCTTATATTATAAGTATATAACCTTCACTTCGCACACAAGGCGTTGTCTATCCCTGAAATATCACCTTTTGATTGCTAATTCTAATAAAAGAGTTCACACTGAACTGAACTAAATTAGTTCAATAAAATTCAAAAGTTCGACTTATTCAGTTATTAATAAGTTTCATAGTTTGATTTATGAATTTGCAATACAACGCGTTTATAGACCTAAGAACAACTTAAAACACCATTTAGGCAACACTTTCGATAAAATTTCTGACTTTGACAAATCCAGAATTTATAAAATTGATTGCGAGTCATGTTGGTATAACTTGGTATAAAGAACATTTTGCCCATGTTAATAAAATTAAGTGTTAGCCGAACATATTTTAAATACAGCTCACACCATTTTTAAGAAAGTTTATCAGTT
The DNA here is from genome assembly GCA_958510875.1 of Endomychus coccineus. Taxonomy (NCBI): domain Eukaryota; kingdom Metazoa; phylum Arthropoda; class Insecta; order Coleoptera; family Endomychidae; genus Endomychus; species Endomychus coccineus. The sequence goes on along the minus strand of OY294069.1, from coordinate 104,857,044 downwards.
TTAAAACAGCATGTACAAATATCTAGGTAATTTAGAAGCGATCTAAATGTATAAATATAAACTAAGCAATTTATTAAATTCCAATTTATCTTCAGGTTCAGTTCAATTAGGTATTTAAGCAGGCACATTTTGATTCCTACTTCAGTTTACTGTGATGATGGCTACTTGGTAACAGAAAGGTTCTCAGTACTTTTACAATATTTTTAGTGGATAAAGGTGTTTTCTTATTAATAGAGCAAGAATATTCTCTTAATTTGGTATTAATGAATAACTGCGTTTTGATTTTTAAATGCTGAAGAGTATAATTATAATTTCATCAATGAAGGTTCAATTATGTTTATTTTCATGAATATAATACATACATATCTATCTATATTGAGTTAGCTTATATTATAATATTGTATTAGCAAATACTAATAAAGTAATAAATGATTTAAAATTTCATATTCTTGAGAATCGATTTTATTCTAATTCAAACATTATCAGTTGCCAGATACCAGTGAATCTCATAGTTTGAGCATCAACACCCTTGCATATTTCAGGAGATTTAAAATAATCTGTTTTTGAATGTGTAGTACCTGCTTAACAATCTGGCCCTACCTAGTGTATGAAGAAATTAATTTCACACAGCCAACTACATTCAACAGAAAATCGATAATTTGGAATGTTCCATTCAGAAATATATTGATTTTATGGAGAAAATATCAAAAATAGTCTTCCCAATTTTGTTTTCATATAAGAGTTCAAATTAAAATTCGTCACGTTTCTGTCTTATTTTAATTTCCACATTTGTCAATTTTTAAATATATTTTGACTGTAAAATGAGGAATTAGAAAGTTAAAAATTTCCCTCAAATCTATATACTCCATAAAAAGAACAATTCTCCTTGGCTTGGAAAATAATATCAATTTAACATATCCATGAAGTTAACAAAATACCGTATTTCATATTACAAAATTCTGAAGAACTGAAAAACTTGTCAACAAGATGAAAAAAAGTTTTGTATAATATTCTGATAGACAGCACTGACTTGCAAAACTGCTATGTATTGTTGTTTAAAGTCTTTGTGTGAATGAAAAAAAATTTCAATTCAATGTTTGTTTCATAGAATTATGGACATGCATGAAAACAAACTGATTCCTTTGTCTGCAAGAATTGATTGTATGTTCCTCAAACTGTTGATTTTTAAGTACCTACTAATTTAAATCCTAATTGTTTTCCATAAATGCACTAGCATGAAAACAAAATTTGGTTAACATTTTTTTCTTATTCACAAGAATTGATTGTAACATGTTTCTTGGACAGTTGATTTTTAAGTACCTATACTAATTAAAATCCAAATTTTTTTTTCATACATGCATTTACATGAAAACAAACTTTGATTGAAGATAACCTGTTCTGTCTAGAAGAATTGACAGTATGTTTTCCAGGAATGATTGAAAGTTAATTTAATCACTGTTTGATGAGGAAAAATAGGGAAGTGAAGATTCAATAATAATCGTTAATGCTATATTCGAAATGATAAAAATTATTGTTTCTAACTTCGGTTTTGACCTTTTCAGAAAAAGATGAGGAATTTGATAATTCCGATGCTGATCCAGACTGCAAAGTAGAATTATATTCGAAATAATAAAAATTATTGTTTGTAACTTTTGGTGTTGACATTTTCAGATAAAAATGAGGAATTTAATAATTCTGATGCTGATCCAGACTACAAAGTAGAATCTAGCAATTCATCAAGCTCTGATTCCCAAGAAGATACGTTAGAGATAAGGCAGATAAATTTTAGCAAAAATTTATCTCCGACATTGACCAGTAAAATATTGCGAAAAATTGGAGCAAACCTGACAGTTCTAGTAAAAAATTGCTTCCTCCTGGTATGTTTCACAACTTTTTTATAAAAGTTCTGTAAACGATATTTTCAAACTATGTCAGCCATGAATTTTGTTTTCTGCTCCCACGTTAATCTACACAGACGTTTTAAGACTTAAGCTCTCATCAATTATTGAATAACAGAAATCACTTACTCACTACAAAAGAGCTACCTAATATGTAACTATAATAATATATAACTTTAATAATATTCTTAAGGTAGATGGTTATTGGATTTTACCTAATTGAGTTTATCGGAAAACGGAAAAACCTAATTATACAAATTTAACAAGGACGAATTATTAAGTATTAATCGTTCAACAGAATATCGGACTTCTTTTATTTATTAATTTCTGGGGATTTCAGAAAATTTAATTTATTACTTTTATTTTGAAAAAAATCTTGAAATTATCTATAAAGTTACGATTTTCCAAAATTAAATGTTCAAAAGTTGAATCTGATTTATTATTAATGAAACATTCTGGAAAACCACTTTAATGTTAATTTCACAAGATTTTCAGAAAAAAATAATAAATAAAATTTTCTGGAATCCCTAGGAATTAACCAATATAAAAAGTCTGATATCCTATTGAATGATCAACAAATGCTTAATATTAATAAGTTACCCTTGTTAAATTTATGTAATTAGGTTTTCCGTTTGATACCAGTGTATCATTGGATCCATGGGTTAAACCCAATAGGTAAAATTCCAATAACCAACTACCCTAAGAATATCATCAAAGTTATATATTAGGCAGATCTTTTGTGGTGAGTTAGTAATTTGTAATAATTGTTTGAAGACGCTACGGTGTTAGCAAAACTATAGTCATTTATTCAACTAGTGAAAATTGAACATTTTATTTTATTCAAGTTTAGAATGAATTTTCATCACTTAATGGCTGATTCTATTTAATCTCATCAATTCTATATCTACTTTGAAGATAAAAATCAATATTGAACATAGAAACACCCATTAGCACCTACTACACACTATTTCACTCCTTCATCAGTTACAGTATATTACTCCTGAGATGGATATTCTCTCCCTTTTGGTTTAGAGACTAGAAAAAGAAAGCAATCAGAGGTTTTGAGTACGAAAAAAAAAGCAAACAGAATGTTAACTAATTTGAATCCACTTGATCATTGCAAGCCCTCTTTCATTTCACTCAAAATCCCAACCTTGCCCTCTCTTTATTGATAACTCATTTACTTCGGTACATATTAATTTCCAAGACATCAAGCTCAACTCAGCATATCACTCTTACCCTACATCTGGCAGTTTAATCAGGCCATTCATGTTTCGCTTGTCTAAATCAATGAGAATATATCCATTTATAACACAAGCTACCTTAACAAGTAAAAGACTCGCTTCTAGATTTTATTATTTAGTAGTCCACCAGACTTTTTTATATCGAATGCTTTTTACATTTTCCTTGAACCGCAGTTAAATAATAATTATCTATCTGTGTTTGAAAAATTATTTCTCAAATATTCTCATATAGGCTTGATATGAAGGAATGTAGGTGAAATTTTGTCTTGAAACGAAGTGAAGAGAAGTCGATAGGCTTCATTTCTTTGTCCTGACAATTCTTTAGAACTACTATGAGAAATTTGTGTCGCTATTTTAAAAAAATTCTCAAGTTCAAGTTCAAGTAGTTTCAAGTTTTTGGCAGGGAGAATGATAATGTGGAATCACTCCCAATAAAAAATGTGTAATCTTATGAGTCCTAAACTTTTCAGAAAATGATAGGGACTTCAATAATTTTGGGCAGATCCATACTATGAGGTAGAATGTAGAAGTTCATCAATTGATGTTTCAGAAGAAAATAGATTTAAGATGAAGGAGATAAATTTAAATGAATATTCAACTGTGCCAATGCCCAGTGAATTCATGATGAAGAATGGACTTGTCACTTCTATACAAAAAGGATCTCCAAATTCAGTTTTAATGGTTGATTCAAACTCATTTTCCCCAGTGTTAATAGATACGATAACACCATCTGGTAAAGGAAAATCGAAAACATATTTTTGCTTATTTTGTAAAACACTGGTGACAAAGTTCGGGAGGCACATTCCACTACATCATGACAATGAATACCCAGTAAAGAAACTAGCCATCTTGCCGAAAGGTACTATTATTTAAATATTCTCATTGAGTAACTTTTGGTAAGAAATAATCGCCCTTATCCACTAAAAATACTATTAAAGTATAGAGGTCCTTTCGGCCACCAAGTAGTCATCATCAGAGTAAACTAAATTATAAATCAAAATGTGCCTGTTGAAATACTATTCGGGGATAATAATGTAGACAATGGGTTACCATCAGCTGGAGATAACTCGGAATTTAATAAATTGCTTTTTCGTTTATATCTTTCCATCCCTTCTAAATTACCTAGATATTTGTTTGTACTGCGTTTTAAAAGTAATAAACTTTCTTGAGAAATGGTGTGACCTGTATTCAAAATATGTTCGGGTACCGCTCGGGCAAAATGTTCCTCATAACGAGTTAAAATGTTGCTTCTAGTTTGACCCACAGCATTTTGAACACAACTTGCAATTGATTTTGTAAATCCTAGATTTCTCGAAATTGGAAACTTTATCAAAGGTGTTGCCTAAACTGTGTTTTAGCTTGTTCTTATATCTATAAACTGGTTGTATTGCAAATTTAGAAAACAAACTATGGAATTAATTAATTACTGTAGAATGGTAAGTGGAACTTTTGAATTTTATTGAAGTATTTGAAGGTTATGGCTCTAATTTGGTTAGTTGGTCACATTCCAATTTCCTTTTTTGTTCAGAAATGAAGTTATTGATCAAAGATTTGTGCTAACCATTGTACAACGCAATTTGCAAAGTTTAACACTTTTAAAACGATACAGACAAATATCTAGGTAATTTAGAAGGGATGGAAATGTATAAAAAAAAGGTATTTATTAAATTCCGATTTATCTCCAGCTGAGGGTAACTCATTGTTTACATTATTATCCCCAAATAGTATTTGAACAGGCACATTTTGATTTGCAATTTCGTTTACTTTGATGAAGGCTACTTGGTAGCCGAAAGGTTCTCAGTACTTTAATAGTAGGTGATCATTTCTTATCGATAGTGTTATATCATATTATATCGACAGTGTGAACTCTTTTACATTCTTATTGAGTGTTGATTATAAGGTTGAGGTATAGGATTGAAGTGGGATATATATATACATATATATATATATATATATATATAGTGTTATATCATATTATATCGACAGTGTGAACTCTTTTACATTCTTATTGAGTGTTGATTATAAGGTTGAGGTATAGGATTGAAGTGGGATATATATATACATATATATATATATATATATATATATATATATATATATATATATGTTTCTTCTTAGGTTCTCGCGGACGTAATGTGTAGAACTGGATTCTCGGGTATTGATCCGCGTTGTGTGGTTTCGGTCCTCAAAAGGACCAATTTCACGACGTTTCGGCAAAGTCGCATTTGCCATCTTCAGGTGATTCGACCGTAGAGTCTGGAAAATCTAGGCGAACTAAGTTCGCCTAGATTTTCCAGACTCTACGGTCGAATCACCTGAAGATGGCAAATGCGACTTTGCCGAAACGTCGTGAAATTGGTCCTTTTGAGGACCGAAACCACACAACGCGGATCAATACCCGAGAATCCAGTTCTACATATATATATATATATATATATATATATACAAGTTTAAAGTTTCTTTGCCTAATTGGCCACTATCGTGTATGTAACTTAAGAGATATAGAATTAAATTTTCTCCTTTTGAGGACCGAAACCACACAACGCGGATCAATACCCGAGAATCCAGTTCTACACATTACGTCCGCGAGAACCTAACAAGAAACATATATATATATATATATATATATATATATATATATATATATATATATATATATATATATATATATATATATATAGAATTAAATTGTCTGAATTATGAAGATAACTTAGATAATTTAACATAGGATTATAAAGATGAATAAACGTAAAAGATTGAACCATAGGCGGGATTCGAACCCACATTTCTGGATTTCTAGTCCAGGGTGTTTACCAATTACACCACTTCGGTCCTATTAGATTTTTTATATTTTTGTAAATATAAACCTCTGAAAGGATAGTAGATCATTGATAAACACAATGCGATTCGATGCCCTACCATAGATCAACTATTCACGCACATTCATCTAAAGTTTAGTCGTTTTTTGAAGTAAGGATTGTAGGTTAGTACTGCTATGGTTGGCAGTTACTTGACAGTTCTTATTCAAATGACAGCATCCTGGTTCTTATATATTTCAATAGAACTGACTGAGAATTGTTCTGGTTAATTATAAACAAGTTTAAAGTTTCTTTGCCTAATTGGCCACTATCGTGTATGTAACTTAAGAGATATAGAATTAAATTGTCTGAATTATGAAGATAACTTAGATAATTTAACATAGGATTATAAAGATGAATAAACGTAAAAGATTGAACCATAGGCGGGATTCGAACCCACATTTCTGGATTTCTAGTCCAGGGTGTTTACCAATTACACCACTTCGGTCCTATTAGATTTTTTATATTTTTGTAAATATAAACCTCTGAAAGGATAGTAGATCATTGATAAACACAATGCGATTCGATGCCCTACCATAGATCAACTATTCACGCACATTCATCTAAAGTTCAGTCGTTTTTTGAAGTAAGGATTGTAGGTTAGTACTGCTATGGTTGGCAGTTACTTGACAGTTCTTATTCAAATGACAGCATCCTGGTTCTTATATATTTCAATAGAACTGACTGAGAATTGTTCTGGTTAATTATAAACAAGTTTAAAGTTTCTTTGCCTAATTGGCCACTATCGCCTATGGTTCAATCTTTTACGTTTATTCATCTTTATAATCCTATGTTAAATTATCTAAGTTATCTTCATAATTCAGACAATTTAATTCTATATCTCTTAAGTTACATACACGATAGTGGCCAATTAGGCAAAGAAACTTTAAACTTGTTTATTATTAACCAGAACAATTCTCAGTCAGTTCTATTGAAATATATAAGAACCAGGATGCTGTCATTTGAATAAGAACTGTCAAGTAACTGCCAACCATAGCAGTACTAACCTACAATCCTTACTTCAAAAAACGACTGAACTTTAGATGAATGTGCGTGAATAGTTGATCTATGGTAGGGCATCGAATCGCATTGTGTTTATCAATGATCTACTATCCTTTCAGAGGTTTATATTTACAAAAATATAAAAAATCTAATAGGACCGAAGTGGTGTAATTGGTAAACACCCTGGACTAGAAATCCAGAAATGTGGGTTCGAATCCCGCCTATGGTTCAATCTTTTACGTTTATTCATCTTTATAATCCTATGTTAAATTATCTAAGTTATCTTCATAATTCAGACAATTTAATTCTATATCTCTTAAGTTACATACACGATAGTGGCCAATTAGGCAAAGAAACTTTAAACTTGTTTATAATTAACCAGAACAATTCTCAGTCAGTTCTATTGAAATATATAAGAACCAGGATGCTGTCATTTGAATAAGAACTGTCAAGTAACTGCCAACCATAGCAGTACTAACCTACAATCCTTACTTCAAAAAACGACTGAACTTTAGATGAATGTGCGTGAATAGTTGATCTATGGTAGGGCATCGAATCGCATTGTGTTTATCAATGATCTACTATCCTTTCAGAGGTTTATATTTACAAAAATATAAAAAATCTAATAGGACCGAAGTGGTGTAATTGGTAAACACCCTGGACTAGAAATCCAGAAATGTGGGTTCGAATCCCGCCTATGGTTCAATCTTTTACGTTTATTCATCTTTATAATCCTATGTTAAATTATCTAAGTTATCTTCATAATTCAGACAATTTAATTCTATATCTCTTAAGTTACATACACGATAGTGGCCAATTAGGCAAAGAAACTTTAAACTTGTTTATATATATATATATATATATATATATATATATATATATATATATATATATATATATATATATATATATATATTTGTATGTTTTCTTGGTATATTGGTTCCTATATATACTGATAATGAAATAAAAATTCTCTTTTGACGTTTCGACAATGTTTATTGCCTTTATCAAAATTGTTAATTGAATTAGTGTTTCCATGTAATTTAGAAAAGAATAGATGATTTCGATTAATGAAATGCGTCTGCAGCCGACTTGTGTTTAAAGATCGAATTAAAACTGCAGAAAACATTGGATCGGTTGTGTGTGAAAGAGTAATGTATGGCTAATTACAATTTGAAATAGATTGAATTTGATTAAATACAAGACATTTTAAGATTGTACAATTATAAATATCTATGAATTATTGTATGAATTAGTTATTCTATGATAAGCATTTCAGATCTATTATAATCGACTATTCAAGTTTAAGATAATTCTATGGAATTTAACCTCAAAATTGTTACTCCATAGTGTCATAGTTAAATGATACTTCATCTTTTTTAGGTTGAATTTTAAATAGACAAATGCAGTTTTAATTGGATCTTAAAACACAAGTCGGCTGCAGACGCATTTCATTAATCGAAATCATCTATTCTTTTCTAAATTACATGGAAACACTAATTCAATTAACAATTTTGATAAAGGCAATAAACATTGTCGAAACGTCAAAACAGAATTTTTATTTCATTATCAGTATATATACGAACCAATATACCAAGAAAACATACAAAAATTACAAATGGTTCAAGAATATCAACAAAAGATCTTCTTAGGTTCTCGCGGACGTAATGTGTAGAACTGAATTCTCGGGTATTGATCCGCGTTGTGTGGTTTCGGTCCTCAAAAGGACCAATTTCACGACGTTTCGGCAAAGTCGCATTTGCCATCTTCAGGTGATTCGACCGTAGAGTCTGGAAAATCTAGGCGAACGAGAATTCAGTTCTACATATATATATATATATATATATATATATATATATATATATATATATATATATATATATATATATATATATATATATATATATATATATATATATATGTATATATATATATATATATATATGTTTCTTCTTAGGTTCTCGCGGACGTAATGTGTAGAACTGGATTCTCGGGTATTGGAAAATGGAAAATTTTCCAGACTCTACGGTCGAATCACCTGAAGATGGCAAATGCGACTTTGCCGAAACGTCGTGAAATTGGTCCTTTTGAGGACCGAAACCACACAACGCGGATCAATACCCGAGAATCCAGTTCTACATATATATATATATATATATATATATATATCCAAATTCATATTGACGATGAATTGACAAACTAATAAAAATGTAAATTGGAAACATCTGAACAGTTTCATATCATGTGACATGTTTGTGTTCTCTCCTGTTCTAAAATCTGCTCAAAGTCAGATAGAAGGTATTGTCAACTCACCATATGCTGCTCATTGGAGGTGCTAGGGTGGTGCTCTTCACTTTCTACTGAAAATTATATCTTGCCAAAAATTAAATATAAAGGAATGGTGAAAATAAAATTCTTCAGTCAAATATTTTTATTCATTTCTTTTTCTTTTTTAGAACTTACTGAATCTTGAACTTGTTTTCATTTCAGGAGAAAATTACTATCGTCAGACTTTCAGCCCGCCCAGTTTGAATTTTTTTCAAGCTATTGGCCTCATCCAACATCAATAATTATAGATCAGAAATGAAAAATTTCCTTTTTGGGACTTTTTCATTGTCAAGTTAAATATAGGATTTTTATAATATGGAAGTTTTCACTTCGTAGTAAGTTCATTCTTTTATGATGCCAATATTATCTTTTTTCATATAGATATTTTAGACAACTGAGATTCAAAAATTCATGTTATCAGCTTGAAGTTACTGAAATGCATCAATAACTGCATAATTTTGCCTAAAATTAACTGGATGTGAGATATTCCATTCTGAAAGTTGCTCTTCATTTATCAAACTTCAAATTCATAAAGTCAATTTGTATCAATTATAACGGTGCTTTATTTTCCAAGAATAACTTGTTACTGAAATATATCTAGTGGAGACATCTACAATATCAGATTGTCCATGTCAACTTTAAAAAGGTATAACCCCATATATTATACTCTGTTATCCAAAACGCATTAAAAAATGTTTAATATCTTGGCTGATTTCTGCAAAACATTTTTTAGTGATTTTGATGTTTGATGTTACGAAAACATGATTATTGTCATTATTTCTTTTGAAGGTTCAAGAGAACGTTATGAGCTGATAAGTGTTTTGAGGAAGAGAGGGATCTTTTTATTTAACACGAAAAATCAATATAATGATGGCCATTTGATTGTGAGTCGACGACCACAAATCATGGAGAAAAAAGGAAATGATTATGAAGTATGTCCATCTTGTAAGGACTTCTATTCAAAAAATACAATCAGGAGACATTATAAAAAATATTTTTCGGAGGCTGAGAGAGGGAAGAAAAATGTCATGCCCCTTTTCCGAGCAGTTCGAGGCCAAATTCATAAAAAGGCTAATAGCATATTGAGAAGTCAAATATTGCCAAGAATGAGAGGAGACTGTTATACAGATATAATATGGTATGATGAGCTGGCTATTGTATATGGAAATAACTTATGTAATAAATACAGAAAACCACATCTTCAAACAATGATTAAGATTAATTGGAAGACTATTAATTGCCTTAAAGAATATTAATACAACAATCGCAGATTTCCCATCAAAATTTCAACCAAAATACTATGATGAGATTATAGCTGCAGTCAATAAAGTGGCAATTCTTGGCGAGGATAATAACTATCGTTCACCAGCAAGTGCCTTTTCCTGTGGCACTTTATTGAAAAAATGTGCCAAGCTTCTGGTTAATGAGTGTATTAAAGGAGAGGATGGAGAGAAGTTGAAAAAATATAGGGATTTTCAGTCCATAATAGAAGAGGATTTTGCTTCATCTGTTAATAAAACTGTTGAAGAAAATCAAAAAGAAATGAGGAGACACAAAAAAGTTAATTTACCTACAATGGATGGTGTAAGGAAATTTCTTGATTTGAATCGAAAGAAGTGTTTTGATTTTCTCACTCACAATCCATTTGATTTTGGGATATGGAAACAGTTGTTGGAGTACACTCTGACGTCAGTTCAGATGTTTAACAGGCGGAGAGCTGGAGAAATCGAGAGAATGACTATTGAGGATTTCAGATCATATGAAGCTGTTAATGAAAAAGTGGACAGTGAAATTTTTAATTCCTTGACCAAAGAAAATAAAATGTCAGCTAAACAATATGTGAGATTTGAAATTCGAGGAAAATTGGCAAGAGATGTAGCAGTTTCACTACATATCAATTTAGTTTCCTGTATTGGACTAATATTCAAAAACAGGGACGAAGCTAACATGTCAAGACAAAATCCCTATGTTTTTGGATTGCCAGGAGGAAGAGAGAAATATCTGAGAGCATGCACCGTTATGAGAAAATTTTCAAATTCTTGCGGGGCACATGATCCCCAAACATTAAGAGGAACCGAATTGAGAAAACATATTGCAACACATTGCCTTTTGTTAAATCTTCAAGGAGAGGAAGTAGATGACTTGGCTAATTTTCTTGGGCATGCAAATAAAATTCATAAGGAATACTACAGGATGCCAATTGTTACCAGGGATATAGTAAGAATGTCTCGACTGCTTGAGAAGGCTCAAGGAGAAAGCAATATGGATGGTGAATTAGGATTCTTTCCACTGAGAATATATTTTTTTAACCATACTTCTTTATAATGTGTATTATCGATATTTTATAGATTATGTTATATAAATTCTCGGGAAATAGGTCACACTAACACATATGCTTATTATTGTAGTCGTAACGTATGTGTCGGTCTCACGACCATCACCAGAAGCCGTATCAATGTCTCAAACGGGATTTCTTGAAACTAATTGTTTCAAGCACAAAGCATCCTAATCGCATTAATTTCAATTAAAAATGCTCACGTCGCCGAAAACACCAGAAACACGGGTAATCGAAATTGTAACACATTGATGTTTCAAGTATATGAATATGTATCATGAAGCCACTGCATAGCAATCTACTCCTAATGATCGTCTCATGCAATGTTTGAATCAGACTGAAACCAAATTATAATAAGCACAAATATCTACTTTCGAACCAGATGTTGAAGATTTTTGAGGCAATAGGGAAAGTTTGTCCGACCTTACTAAAATTATACTTTTAAAATTATTATAAAGACGCATGTAGGAATTGGCGAGGGTTTTAATTAATTAAATTAGTATAAATTTGACTGAACGTCTGTTCCATGATTTACAGACTTGGAATCACGTTTTATGTGAACTATTTCCAGGATAGATCTTTATAATAATTGGTTTCTTCAGTTATCATATTAACATTTTTGTAATCGAATTGCTGGTTATTATATTCAAAACTTACTTGAAGACGAAAATAATAAGCATATGTGTTAGTGTGACCTGTTTCCTGAGAATTTATATATAATTCATACCAGGGTCAAGAATCATTATTAATATTTTATAGAGTAATCCATAAATTTCTAATAACAATATTATGAAATGTGTTAATAATTTAATTTACTATGTTATCTTTTCAACAGAGTTGAATGATGTAGATACCTCAGTGGTTGAAGACTTCTCTGCAAATATAAACCATTCTAATCAAATCTGTTCTGATGGAATACATCATTCCCTTTCAATTGTTGAGGACAAACGCGGAATGAAAAGAAACGGTGAGTTTTTTATATTTTGACTACATTAGACGTTTAAAGAACATCACGTGAGTCAGCGGTTGGAAGCACAGGTATTGGAATTTTTCCTTAAAAGTTTAGCGGTTATAACGAAAGACCAGACTAGGCAAGGTTCCACAACTTCACAGGAGTGGTATGAAGAAGCTTGACAATAAAGGTAGACTAGCTTGAGTTTGTACACTCCGCTGACCTGAAATCTTGTTGGAATAACATAGACCATGGAAAAGGGAGAGATCGCCCACCTTTCTACGAAGTTCTGGAGAGGTCAATGGTCACCTATTAAAAGAATACCTCTCTTCTGAATATAATCTATGACCTTTGACGTTTATTTGGGAGCTGAACAAACATGGTAGAGTACTGTACGACAGGTCAAGCATATGCTTTGTAAATTATGAGGAGCAGCTGGGATGTGAAGTAGCTCTTAGAACGGAATTGAAAATCAAGTTTTTGTGAAGGAATTTTTTTACAATGGACCTCACATGATCGTCCCATGAAAGGGTGGTTGTGATCGGAGTAGATATTAAGGTTATCATAGGAATAATTGTATCTGACATCATCATATTGAGGATTGTGGAATCCGCCTTCCTGGAGAAAATACAACCTAGAAATTTGGTTACATCAAACTACTAGATTATAATATTCTCATTCCTTATTTCTAGTTCAAAAATAAGGTTTTTATCGCTTTTTCTAAACATTTAGAGATTAAAATTAGTATAGTAATATAACAACTGCTGTTATAAAACACTACAAGTTTTCAAACTTCTCGAAAATTTTAACAAGAGAAATGTTTTAATTTAGCATGGAAATTTTTTACTTTTTGTAAAATTGAACAGCTTTTTGTAAAGGAAACACATTTTATAAAGATGTGAACTTTGACAGGAGCAAATGTAGTGCGGCGAGTGGTTACCCTCTCGTATTTTATTCTCTTTTGGTCGACTATAAATCTGATTCAGCATTGGTGGTGAATAGAGACCTGAAAAATGGTGAACTACTTCTCTGAATGTAATATCTGTAAAGTTTACTTCGTCAAATGTGATAAATAAAGTTTAGACAATAGATGACCTATTGTCACAACTCTATTTATCACATTTGACGAACTTTCAAACATGTGATATTTATTTCAGTTTCAATAACTGAAAATTTTTGGATGCAGAATTTATAATGAAGAGTGTTAAAGTGTCCTGAAAACGGGATATCCAAAAGTCTTATATCATTTGGTGCAAATTCCTTACAAAAACTAAAGTATTTTTTATATCTTAATTTGAATTGCAAAGTCTGATAGTACCATTCTATTTCTATATAACCTTAAGAAAGTCTGTAAGAACAAGTTACTCTATTCTGAAAGGTTCCGCTCCTTTTCGCTGTAAAAGAAACTCCACCACATAAAAAAACTACAAACCTCATTCTCAGGCAGACAATTTTCAAAATGGATCACATAGTCTAAGTTCCTGTTGAAATTAGGGATTTAATTAGATTATTGATAAAGGAAATAAACAAACACTGCTTTTATAAATATATTATCAGAAACTTGACTGCAGCTTAAATGTCGAAACTACAGTTACATTTTGTGACGAAATTGTTGTTAATTAGTGGAAACTTGATTGAAAGTATTTGTAAACTCTAGCTTTGTGTAAGGAATAAAACAACATGTCTCTAGCTATTACTCAACATGACTACTCTTTATTATATTTAGGTAGCATAAGACAACTGTACAACGGAGAACAAACATAATACCGCATTACAAGTACAGATGTCGCTGTATACATTATTAAATACAGAACAATGAATTTCTGATATTCACAACACCTCCACTTATCATAAATTCATTAACACAACAGAGTACAAACATTAATTATTATCTAGACCTAAACCTCTTCGAAATCTAGCATTTTTAGTATTCAGTAAAGGTTTTGTTAAGATGTCAGCTACCATTTCATTTGTGGGCAAATGCTTAATATCCACTACTTTATCAGTTAACGCATCCCTTAGGAAATGATATCTGATATCTATGTGCTTTGATCTATCATGAAAAACTGGATTGTTTGCTAATCTTTGAGCACTTTGATTATCATTATATATTACTATGCAATCCAATTTTCCAGTCAAATCATATAAGAGATTTTGCAGATATATGGCTTCTTTAGTAGCTTCACTGAGAGCCATATATTCAGCTTCAGTAGTTGACAATGCTACTGTTCTTTGTTTGCAACTTTTCCATGATACACATGCCCCAGAAAATTTAAACACATATCCCGTATATGACTTATGATCTTTCTTATCAGACCCCCAATCAGCATCAGCAAACCCAATTAAGTCTGATTCATCCTTTGTGAATTTCATGGAAAGTTTCAAACTACCTTTTAAATATCTCAATAACCTTTTTGCACAATGCCAATGTACACTAGTATAGCAATTATTATACTGGCTGAGTAAACTAACAGCATAAGCGATGTCGGGACGAGTCATTACAGCCAAGTACATAAGACTTCCGATTAATTCCCTATATGGTAAATTATTATTACACATTTCACCTTCGACATTGCTCAAATTTACACTATTATCTGACGGAGTACTAACAACCTTAGAATCTACCCTGTTAAAACGTTTTAGCAAATCATTAATGTAATCTTTCTGATAGTTATAACATTTTCTTTATAATCCTAAACAATTTTTAGCCTCACCTAAATTTTTAATCTTAAAATGTGAACTCAGGTGGATTTCTAGAAAGGTAATTTCTTTTATGACACTCGAAAATATAAAGAAATCATCGACGTATAAGGCTATTATAGTTAATAAACCATTTTCTTTTCTTTTTACATACAAACAAGGTTCAAATTTTGACTTTCTGTAACCTATATTCAATAAAACTTGATCAACCTTTGATTCCAAGCCCTACTTGATTGTTTTAAACCATACACTTTTTTAATTTAAAAACTTTGTTTTGGTTATTTTTCAATATAAAACCTTCTGGTTGTGTCATAAGAACATTTTCTTTCAACACACCATTGAGAAAAGCTGTCTTAACATCTAAATGTATAATTTTTAAATTTAATTTCAGGGCTAGTCCAATTAAAACTCTAAAAGTTGAGTGTCTTACAACAGGTGAAAATGTTTCTGTGTAATCAATGCCTTCTTTTTGAGTGTAGTCCTTTGCTACTAATCTTGCCATATAATTAGTCTTACCTTCACTATTCGACTTCACTTTAAAAACCCACTTACACTGCACTACTGTTGAACCATCTTCTGGTTGGTCTACAAGCTTCCAAGTTTCATTCTCTTCGAACGAATTTATCTCTTCCAACATAGCTTGCCTCCACTTGTTCCCATCTGGTCTGGAAAGCGCCTCTGTCACGGTTCTAGGAAGATCAGCATTTTCTGATATTTCATTATTTGTCTTTGTACACATATATGTTACATAATCATCAAATGACTTCTTCTTGTGCATTCTTAACGATCTTCTTGGAAACTCTTCCAAAACCCTTTTCTCTTCATCTTCTACAGCTTCAGGGACATAGTCACTGTCAGATGTGGTACTTTCATCATTAGAAAAATCAATTATCTCTTTTGTTTCATCTGTGGTTGATTCTTCAATCACCTCCACTGGATCGATTAACTCTTCAACACAATTCTCATTTGAATATACAAAGTGTGCGTTGAGATTTTCCATCTCTACTTGTGACAACCTTTCCGGTTTTTGGATTAAAACACCTATAGCCTTTGGTAGTTTCATCATAACCTACAAGAAAATGTTCGATAGCCTTATGGTCCCATTTGGCTCGATTCACTTTAGGAATGTGAACCATAACCTTACTGCCATAAATACGTAGGTGACCAAGATCTGGCTGTTTGCCATGCCAAATCTCAAAAGGAGTCTTTGATATACCAGCACACATTGATCGATTCTTCATATAGCAAGCTGCATTGCAGCATTCTGCCCATGAAGATTTACTCACACCTTCATCGAACATCATACACTTAGCTCTTTCAACTATCCATTCTATTGTGGAGTATGACTGTTCGTTTTTTGATGTATATTCATTTTTCAGTTCTCTAAAGATATACTCACCTCCGTTGTCTGTTCTTAAGATTTTAATTTTTGTGTCTTGCTGGTTTTCAACTAACTGTTGAAATTCTTTAAACTTTTCGATCACCTCATCTTTATTCTTTAGAAGATATATGAAACACATCCTACTGAAATCATCAATAAAGGTTAAAAAGTATCTAGCACCTCCTAATGAAGTAATCTCCATTGGTCCATTTATGTCGGTGTGAATAACTTGCAATACTTTGTTAGCACGACTTCCACCAACTTTATTGTTTGGTTAATGTACTTGTTGTTTAAATCGCCCAATCTGCGATGCCATATTTCATTGCTTGCCAGAAACGCTGAACTTAAGCCTTGAACATTTAATTTATATACATTATTAATTAAATTTGCTGTTGCCACTAAACACCCAAAGGAATTGTAAATTTCGCAACCATGCTCATTAAAACATACCTTATTTCCATTCTTGATTAATTGTCCAACAGATAACAAGTTAGTTGTCAAACCTGGTACGAATTGCACTCTGCTTAGCAAAATCTTATGTTGCTTGCCAGCTACCTCAGTTTGAAGTTCCAATTCACCTGCACATTCAACCTTGATTTTCGATTTGTCAGGCACTATAATCTCGGGTATGTCTGGGTTTGTTTTATTCATCAAGCATTCTTCCTTAGCTGTTAAAGGAATAGCAGCACCACTGTCAATATACCAATATGTATTACAGAGCTGCCCTGTACTAAAAACTGCACTAAAACCACCTTCAGTTTTGTTATTTGGGCATTTTGACATGTAATGACCATTTTTCTTGCATTTGATCATTTGAAGCATACTATATTTGACAGATCTCCTTGTTTGTTTACAAAGTTGTAATTTAAATTCGAACTACTGCTGTCATTTTTAGTAGACCTGACGCCATCTCTGGTTGACTTTCGGTAGCTCTGTTTGGGACCTTTATTCGCTATAAAAGCTCCGTTGTTTCCTTCTCTACCCCTACCACCAGTGCCGCCATCTGTCTGCATATCTAATAGTTTAGTCTTAATGGAATCCGTTGTAATGTTTATTCCAGAATGTTCGATAGCCATTATCATCGGACTGTATTTTTCCTGAAGTCCGGCTAAAAGTAGTAACCCAATCCATTCTTCGTCTATTTTAAATCCGGTTCGTCTCAATGTCTGCGATGTTTCGATGACTTGATTTATGTAGGTCTCCATGAATTCATGGTTTTCCAATCTGGCGGATATTAAAATTCTTAATAGTCCAATTTTCCTCATAAATCGACTATCATCATATAAATTTTTTGAACACGTCCATACTTCTTGGGCTGTGGTAGTTTCTTTGACGTGTGGATATAACGATGGATCTATCGTTAATATTAACTTGGCTTTGGCCTTTGCTATTAGAGTGGTGTCCTGTTCGGTACCATCAATGCATTTGCTCAAGCCTTCTAGCACAAATACATTTTCAACTCCAAACGACCATTCATCAAATTTCTCTCTTCCGAGAAGCCTAGGCACGCTGTTAAGGTATTTAACCGCCATTTTTGCTTGTGGCACGCACACGTTCCGCGTTGACACACTGTTGTTTTCTATTAAAATTACACTCGAATGTATTTTTCAGTATCTCCTACTGGTAGAGTGAAAAGGGTATCATGGAGTGAAGAAGAGAAAAAAGTGGCGTTGGAATTGTTTCCTTTCCATATCGAGAGTGGGAGTTTGCCATCAACCACCTATTGTTATGACGCAATGAAAGAGAACCCTGTCCTTAAAAACTGAAGCCCCCTACAGTTAAAATCGTGGTTGAGCAATCAGCTTGCAAGAAAAAAAGAAGTTAGAAGGCGGAGAGGTAGACATTTTCATTTTTACTAGTTTTATCTGATCCAATCTTTTTCCAGTTTCAACATTATATTGGTCCAATGAAGAAAAAAAGTAATGACTCATCTATTCAGTGATCATTTGAAATCAAGAAATTTACCATCGCTCACCGAATGTCTTGAAGCAATTGCACATAACCCCATCTTGAAAAACAGATCTAAAGAGACAGTCAAAGCCTGGGTAAATAACCAGATACGAAAAGAAGGAAGTGCATCTGAATCACTTAATTGAAAATTGATGTTTTTCTAATTCATGTTATGTTCTTTTTATTCTTAACGTCGTTTTTGTGGAATATGAAATTGAGTTTCAAATATTTTTGATTTAAGAAATCATCCAAATGATTGAATTGATTGAATAAATAGAAATGATTCTTCCATAGCATGCATGACAAGTTTTAATTCAGATAATATTGATATTGTCGATTGAATAGAATCTGCCATTACGAAATGAAAATTCATTCTAAACTTGAATAAAATAACTATTAAAAGTTTAATTTTCACTAGCTCAATAAATAACGGATATATTTACGCTAACACCATAGCTTCTTCAACCAAATATTACAAAGTACTTTATAATATTTGTTTGAAGAAGCTGTGGTGTTAGCAAAACTATAGTCTCATTTAATTATCAAACCAGTGAAAATCGAACTTAATTTTATTCAAGTTTAGAATGGATATTCATCACGATTCTATTCAATCAACAATTTTAATTTTTCTTATTTAAATGGAATTCCTGGTTTAAATTTCTCAATTCAATATTCATATCGATTCTTATTCGCGAATTCATTCGAATTCAAAAAAAAAGAAACTGAATTTTAATTTTGGTATCACAAAAACGTTTTATAATGTATAATATATTTTATAAACGTCATTCAAAATCGGATGAATGTCAAAAAAACAAAGCCAGGGCCGGACCTAGAGTTTAAGGGGCCCCGGGGCAAGACTAAGTTCGGGGGCCTATTTCTCTATTGAGTTTGTCAACTCAATTTTTTCCAATTTTTGTAAAAAAAAACAAGGCATTATTATTTCTATTCATAAATAATTTGTTTTATTTGTCTTACACATTTTTCACGTTGTATTACATATTAATTTGTAAGTTAAAATATCATCATCAATCATGTAAAGTAGTAACATATTCTTAGCTATAATATTATACGGTACTTTCATCCCTTACATTACAAAATTATGAATTATATAGAGAAGGATGAGATATTCGGGTAGTCATTATAAATCACCTTTAATTCGCTAATATTCAGAAGTTGTTCGATAAGATTTTAGTATTAAAAGATTAAACTAATGCTCATAATCACGATTCGATATTTGAGAAAAAAAAAAAACTTTCTTTTTCTTGCTTTTGAAGAGATAAATTGTTCAATGACTTTATCGAAATCAATTGTGCGCGCTCTCAGATTTTCGATTGATAACAATGATAAGTTGCTCAGCCTTTCTTGTTGCATCGAGCTCCGCAAGTAACTTTTGATTAATTTTAATTTGGAAAACGATCGTTCAGCTTTTGCCGTAGTGACTGGGACTGTCAGAAACATGAGAAGGGCTGTGCAAACATCTGGGTAGCTGGATGACAGTAACGCATTTACAATTATCAAAAAATGAGCTAGTTCTTTTACGACATGTATATCCGAGAAAAGGGTAATTTCGGAAAAAACGCTCCATAAAATGATAAATTCTTTACGTTTATAAAATCTCACACTTCTAACAATACCGTTTTTTTTCTAAGCTCAAGATTTGTACAGAATCTTATAGGTTTAGAGGTAATTATATTAAACAGATTTTTCGCAATAGCTTTTATTATTCTAAATAAATAAATTAATCAGTTAATAAATTTTCACATAACAAAGAACAATGAGACAGCGCTAAAAATGCTTGCACTTCGAAACATTTTTCTGTTTTTGTCCTTCGCTCAGGGGGCCCCCGAGCCCGGAGGCCCCGGGGCATTGCCCCGGTTGCCCTATTGTAGTTCCGGCCCTGCACAAAGCTGTTATGAAATGTGGATAATTTCCACAACATTGCCCAATTGAAAATGGAAAAATGACTCATCATTATTCATTTGAGCTTTGCAATGGGATCAATAATAAGATAGTTGACACTGGACAACAAATAACATTCTAGGGAAATGATGAAGTGGATGTCAGCTGCATCATGATATACATTTTAGTGACGTACAGTAACTGCATGTACGGAAGCATTGATTATTTTTATTTTATTTGAAGTTGCTATCAATAAATAGTATTATGTCTCAAGGATCGTTTTCATGATGAAACTACTCCAACGAGAGGACTTCTATGTCAGTCACCTCTTAGAGCCATCATGGAAGTGTGATGTCGACTCGATTAAGATTATCTTGACAGTATTTATATAAAAATTCTCGGGAAATAGGTCACAATAACACTCTGTTTTAAATTTTCGTCTTTACGTACGTTTCGGTCTCACGACCTTCATCAGAAGACTTATTATGTAAAAAGGGGTTAATTAAAACTAATTAGCACAAGTGTCCATATCGCACAATTTTCAATCAAAAAGCCCACGCCGTCGAAACGAACAGAACCACGAATAATCGAAAATTGTATCGTTAATATTAAAGTATAATTTTTTGTAACAAGAATCCACTGTTCAGTAAAATTCTCATAATATACAAACGCATATTGCTATGGTCTCAAAGCAACTGAAGTTCGAAGCTATTTGTTGATATTTACTCGAAACCAGATGTAGATTTATGACGTACTTGAAAAGGTTTTAGACCTGCATTGGAATTTACTTTAAGCGTTCTTCCTAAAATATACTTTTAACATTATAAAGACGCATGTAGGAATTTGCAAGAGTCTTAATTAATCAAGTTAGTATAAATCTGACTCAATCCCTGGATATCATTCCTATGGTTCACAGAATTGGAATCCCGTTTTATGTGAATCATCTCCAAGATAGATCTTTTATAATAATTGGTTTCTTTAGTCAAAATTTTAACATTTTTGTAATCAAACTGATGGTTATAATCAAAGCAGTGTTTAGCAAGGGCGGTGGAATTTTCTAAGTTATTATTTCTTGTGCTATACTTATGGCCGTACATTCTTTTTTGTAAATATTGTTTAGAGATTCCAGTATAAGTTCCATCACAATCTAAACAATTCAATTCATATACTGTGTGGGTTTGTTTATCTTTAGGTATTACAGGTTTTAGATTTTAGAAATATTTCCCAACACAGTACGTTTATGCGCAACATTTATATCGTACTTTTTCAAACATTTCTTAATTTTTTCCGAGGTCTCCGGAATGTATGGTAAAGTTATATAATTGTCTGTATTACCTATTATGTTATTTTTATATGAAGAACCATTATAGATTTTGTTTATTCTCTCTTTAATGATAGGATTGA
This sequence comes from Endomychus coccineus, assembly GCA_958510875.1. Lineage (NCBI taxonomy): Eukaryota > Metazoa > Arthropoda > Insecta > Coleoptera > Endomychidae > Endomychus > Endomychus coccineus. Next base: position 104,835,093 of record OY294069.1, on the reverse strand, counting down.
AGAACGTTTTTGGGTAGCCATTCATTTCTAGTGTATTACGAACAATTTTTAAATTTTTGGGACGGTCTTCTGCGTGGGACAATTTCACCGCGCGGTCTGTAAGGCTGTTAATGACACTTTTTTTATAACAAGCTGGTGCAACGGAATTGAAATGAAGATAACGTTGAGACCAAACTTCTTTAGTGAACCAAGAAGTTTTTATTTTTCCATCTGCATCATGCCTAATGTTCATATCTAGGAAATTTATGTTTTTGTTTATTTCTATTTCACAAGTGAATTGAAGTTCACAGTGGAAATTGTTGAATTTATTAATCACATATTGAACTTTATCGTTGGGAACACACATAAGGCAATCATCTACATATCGTTTAAAGAACACAGGCTGAAAATCTAATGAATTTATAACGGATTCCTCTAGGCATTCCATAACGAGGTTAGCAATGGTAGCTGAAATAGGAGATCCCATTGCTGTGCCGAAAATTTGTCCAAAATATTGCTCACCGTACTGAAAATAAGTGCATTCTAAACAAAACTTTACCGCATTTATAAAATCCGATTGATCAAGAGGTGTGTGGTTTTTAATCTCTGCCCAAAGTTTTTTGGTGCAATTCAATGCCAAAACGACAGGTATATTTGTAAATAAAGAAACAACGTCCAAGGAAATTAGTTGATGGTTTACTGGTACGGATTGATTTTTATAAATTCATTAAAATGCCATGAGTCTTTCACATAAAATTCATTCGATTCCTATTATACTATTTTATGTGAAAGACTCATGGCATTTTAATGAATTTATAAAAAATCAATCCGTACCAGTAAACCATCAACTAATTTCCTTGGACGTTGTTTCTTTATTTACAAATATACCTGTCGTTTTGGCATTGAATTGCATCAAAAAACGTTGGGCAGAGATTAAAAACCACACACCTTTTGATCAATCGGATTTTATAAATGCGGTAAAGTTTTGTTTAGAATGCACTTATTTTCAGTACGGTGAGCAATATTTTGGACAAATTTTCGGCACAGCAATGGGATCTCCTATTTCAGCTACCATTGCTAACCTCGTTATGGAATGCCTAGAGGAATCCGTTATAAATTCATTAGATTTTCAGCCTGTATTCTTTAAACGATATGTAGATGATTGCCTTATGTGTGTTCTCAACGATAAAGTTCGATATGTGATTAATAAATTCAACAATTTCCACTGTAAACTTCAATTCACTTGTGAAATAGAAATAAATAAAAACATAAATTTTCTAGATATGAACATTAGGCACGATGCAGATGGAAAAATAAAAACTTCTTGGTTTACTAAAGAAGTTTGGTCTCAACGTTATCTTCATTTCAATTCCGTTGCACCAGCTTGTTATAAAAAAAAGTGTCATTAACAGCCTTACAGATCGCGCGGTGAAATTGTCCCACGCAGAAGACCGTCCCAAAAATTTAAAAATTGTTCGTAATACACTAGAAATGAATGGCTACCCAAAAACGTTCTTCAATCCTATCATTAAAGAGAGAATAAACAAAATCTATAATGGTTCTTCATATAAAAATAACATAATAGGTAATACAGACAATTATATAACTTTACCATACATTCCGGAGACCTCGGAAAAAATTAAGAAATGTTTGGAAAAGTACGATATAAATGTTGCGCATAAACCTACTAACTGTGTTGGAAAATATTTCTCAAATCTAAAACCTGTAATACCTAAAGATAAACAAACCCACACAGTATATAAATAGAATTGTTTAGATTGTGATGGAACTTATACTGGAATCTCTAAACAATATTTACAAAAAAGAATATACTGTCATAAGTATAGCACAAGAAATAATGACTTAGAATAATTCCACCGCCCTTGCTAAACACTGCTTTGATTATAACCATCAGTTTGATTACAAAAATGTTAATATTTCAACTAAAGAAACCAATTATTATAAAAGATCTATCCTGGAGATGATTCACATAAAACGGGATTCCAATTCTGTGAACCATAGGAATGATATCCAGGGATTGAATCAGATTTATACTAACTTGATTAATTAAGACTCTTGCAAATTCCTACATGCGTCTTTATAATGTTAAAAGTATATTTTAGGAAGAACGCTTAAAGTAAATTCCAATGCAGGTCTAAAACCTTTTCAAGTACGTCATAAATCTACATCTGGTTTCGAGTAAATATCAACAAATAGCTTCGAACTTCAGTTGCTTTGAGACCATAGCAATATTCGTTTGTATATTATGAGAATTTTACTTAACAGTGGATTCTTGTTACAAAAAATTATACTTTAATATTAACGATACAATTTTCGATTATTCGTGGTTCTGTTCGTTTCGACGGCGTGGGCTTTTTGATTGAAAATTGTGCGATATGGACGCTTGTGCTAATCAGTTTTAATCAACCCCTTTCTACATAATAAGTCTTCTGATGAAGGTCGTGAAACCGAAACGTATGTAAAGACGAAAATTTAAAACAGAGTGTTATTGTGGCCTATTTCCCGAGAATTTTTATATAAATTCATACTGGGTCAAGAATCTTTATATTATTATTTCGGCTGGGATATAAGCCTTAATATGGAAGGAACAACCACCTATCCTAGAGTTTTGAAGGAATACGGAAAGTTAATGAAGATATTGGCAAGAGAGAAGAATCGTAGAATTTATCTGGTAAGATGTAGGAACTTGCAAGTATATCCAAATTTCATTATATCTAAATCAAAGGAGAATATGTTTAACAAGGTGCAAAATAAGAAGGCGTACGCAAAATTATTAAACTCTCTGCATAAAAATTGTTTGAACTTGTGCATTAAAGAAGCATGTGCAAATGTAGCAGAGGTTGAAAACAAAATTAAACTCGTTAAACAAACCTGTTACCAAAATTATGATAGCAACTTTATATCGCAATTTTTTCAAATTCAGCATAACAATTTCGAAAAAAATTTCAACTAAATCAAAGCCATTCAATCTGAAAAGATAAATAATTTAATGAAAGGTGTAGCTTATGAAAAACAGAATATCAATGAACAATGGTTGAAAAATCTAACTAACACAAAAATTCCGAATGAGGTGCAGCACACGTTAAGCTTAGGTCCGAAGTTTGCTTTGCCTAATAATAATAAAAAACTGCCTATTGACAATATTATTGCAAATTTAGAATGCGGAATCAGGAATAAAAATTTAGAAGAAAAAAATGAAATTAGAAACAAAGTTTGTAACATCTTGACAAACAAAAAGAACAAACAGAAAGCAGAAATAGGTATTGCAAAGAATCGTTTTAACTATCATACAAAAACAACAAAAGAGTTCTTAGATGCTAACCCTCACATTTCAGTTTTGAACCCGGATAAATGTAATAAAACCGTCATAATGCATAGAAATGACTATGAAAACAAAATGGGAAACCTTTTAAATGATGAAACAACTTATAAGAAATTAAAATCTGACCCTACTTTATCAGTACAAAATAACATGAATAAATTGATAAATAAATGGCATAGAGATAAGATAATCCCTATTGAATTAAAAAATAAATTAATTTGCCATAATGGGCTAGCACCTTATATCTATGGGCTTCCGAAACTACATAAAAATGATATACCCCTAAGACCCATTGTAAGTAATATTGGAGCTCCTACTTACAATTTATCAAAATCTCTATCAAAATCTATCAATAATATAATAGGGAAAAATGAATTTTATGTGAAAGACTCATGTCATTTTAATGAATTTATAAAAAATCAATCCGTACCAGTAAACCATCAACTAATTTCCTTGGACGTTGTTTCTTTATTTACAAATATACCTGTCGTTTTGGCATTGAATTGCATCAAAAAACGTTGGGCAGAGATTAAAAACCACACACCTCTTGATTAATCGGATTTTATAAATGCGGTAAAGTTTTGTTTAGAATGCACTTATTTTCAGTACGGTGAGCAATATTTTGGACAAATTTTCGGCACAGCAATGGGATCTCCTATTTCAGCTACCATTGCTAACCTCGTTATGGAATGCCTAGAGGAATCCGTTATAAATTCATTAGATTTTCAGCCTGTATTCTTTAAACGATATGTAGATGATTGCCTTATGTGTGTTCCCAACGATAAAGTTCAATATGTGATTAATAAATTCAACAATTTCCACTGTAAACTTCAATTCACTTGTGAAATAGAAATAAACAAAAACATAAATTTCCTAGATATGAACATTAGGCATGATGCAGATGGAAAAATAAAAACTTCTTGGTTTACTAAAGAAGTTTGGTCTCAACGTTATCTTCATTTCAATTCCGTTGCACCAGCTTGTTATAAAAAAAAGTCTCATTAACAGCCTTCCAGACCGCGCGGTGAAATTTTCCCACGCAGAAGACCGTCCCAAAAATTTAAAAATTGTTCGTAATACACTAGAAATGAATGGCTACTCAAAAACGTTCTTCAGTCCTATCATTAAAGAGAGAATAAACAAAATCTATAATGGTTCTTTATATAAAAATAACATAATAGGTAATACAGACAATTATATAACTTTACCATACATTCCGGAGACCTCGGAAAAAATTAAGAAATGTTTGAAAAAGTACGATATAAATGTTGCGCATAAACCTACTAACTGTGTTGGAAAATATTTCTCAAATCTAAAACCTGTAATACCTAAAGATAAACAAACCCACACAGTATATAAATTGAATTGTTTAGATTGTGATGGAACTTATACTGAAATCTCTAAACAATATTTACAAAAAAGAATGTACGGCCATAAGTATATCACAAGAAATAATAACTTAGAAAATTCCACCACCCTTGATAAACACTGCTTTGATTATAACCGTCAGTTTGATTACAAAAATGTTAATATTTTAACTAAAGAAACCAATTATTATAAAAGATCTATCCTGGAGATGATTCACATAAAACGGGATTCCAATTCTGTGAACCATAGGAATGATATTCAGGGATTGAGTCAGATTTATACTAACTTGATTAATTAAAACTCTTGCAAATTCCTACATGCGTCTTTATAATGTTAAAAGTATATTTCAGGAAGAACGCTTAAAGTAAATTCCAATGCAGGTCTAAAACCTTTTCAAGTACGTCATAAATCTACATCTGGTTTCGAGTAAATATAAACAAATAGCTTCGAACTTCAGTTGCTTCGAGACCATAGCAATATGCGTTTGTATATTATGAGAATTTTACTGAACAGTGGATTCTTGTTACAAAAAATTATACTTTAATATTAACGATACAATTTTCGATTATTCGTGGTTCTGTTCGTTTCGACGGCGTGGGCTTTTTGATTGAAAATTGTGCGATATGGACGCTTGTGCTAATTAGTTTTAATTAACCCCTTTTTACATAATAAGTCTTCTGATGAAGGTCGTTGGTTTCGAGTAAATATCAACAAATAGCTTCGAACTTCAGTTGCTTTGAGACCATAGCAATATGCGTTTGTATATTATGAGAATTTTACTGAACAGTGGATTCTTGTTACAAAAAATTATACTTTAATATTAACGATACAATTTTCGATTATTCGTGGTTCTGTTCGTTTCGACGGCGTGGGCTTTTTGATTGAAAATTGTGCGATATGGACGCTTGGGCTAATTAGTTTTAATTAAACCCTTTTTACATAATAAGTCTTCTGATGAAGGTCATGAGACCGAAACGTACGTAAAGACGAAAATTTAAAACAGAGTGTTATTGTGACCTATTTCCCGAGAATTTTTATATAAATTCATACTGGGTCAAGAATCTTTATATTACTTGACAATATTGAATTATCGATGACTATAGTGTAATGGCTGACATTGAGCTAATTGCAGCGATAGGTGCTTTCGAAAATTATGAAAATTAAACGTAGAAATAACACTGTAAACGTCTAATATTTTGTGAATATACAATATACTCTTAAAAAAATTTTTTTTTATTATACCATGAAACGAATGTTTCAATAAAATTGACAACATGATTATTTTTCTTGTATCTTCTGAAGGACGCGAAATACAACATCTTGAATATAGTTGTCATGGTTTTGAAATCAATAAATATTAATGTATCAGGTATTGGTGAAAACGAGTGATTTTCATTTTAGTAACATGATTGCAAATTTTAGGTTCTCATTTCTTCATTGATCGCTTTAAGAACAGTTTTTCGTATCTCCCTGGAAGGTAACATTTAAGATGTGTAAAATGCATGAAGCCCCAATCCAGTTGATACGATTGGGAAATACTTGATCAAAAATCGGGCAAACATGTTTATTGGGAACTCCCTGCATAATAGAACACGATTTGAATTATCGATCCAAATGGTAAAGTATTGTGATACAATGATGTTACACTACCTGGTATTTTGATTACAGATTTAGTTTGAGATTGTGTATGATTAAATTCAAACATAAGTGGAAAATCATCAAAAATATTTTGTGATCATTATACAACACTTCCAAAGTTCTCCCGCTTGCAATAAAAGGATTCGCGTTAGATAAGATAGTTTGAAAAGTATAGATTACGCCGATATCGTTATTAAGAATAAGTTGAATTGATAATGTTTACATTCCAAACGAACCACCTTAAAGCTTACATCTACAGGAATCTACACTAAAACGTTCATTATTGCACAAGACGGCTGAATACTACATATGTTGTCACAATGTAATCGAAAAGAAGTTAAAAATGTATAATTAGTATATATTTTTTCTAAATATACTATCTCTGTTGTGCTGCTGTATTTTATCACGAAGCTCAAAATCAGGAATGTACAATAAATATTTCATTATTCTACAGAGGCTGAATTCTACTTATGTAATAGAAAAATATGAGTAGTCTTAGTTTTGATTCTTTCAAAGTATGCCATCTCATTTGTGCCTTATACTGTATGGTGTCTACTATCTAGTTGAAGCTTACATATCGGGAATCTACAGTTATAGTTTCATCGTTGCATAGAAAGGCGATTCCTAATGCTGTGACAATGTAATCGACAGAATAAAGTTAAAAAATAGCTGAGTTTTTATATGTTCTAAATATGCCATCTCTTTGAGCCGAATACTTTATGGTATCAAATTAATGCTCACATCATCTGGAATCTACGTTTCCTACTTATGCATCAATATGATCGAAAAAAATTAAAAATCCATTAGTAATATGTAGGTCAGTTATTTTTTTAAGTACGCTATCTCGTTTGTGCTGTATACTGTATGGTATCTCGTTGAAGCTCACGTCAACAGGAATCTACACTGTGGCTTTCATTATTGCACAGAGAGGTTGCATCCTACATATGTAACTGTAATCGAAAACAAAATTGAGAAATAATTGAAAATTCATTTATTTTTTGTCAATAAACAATGATAAGGTCTAATGTAGATCGGTAACATTACAAATTAATAATAGCTCAGCACATCTGTTTCGCTCTCTTATGGAGCTAATCAGCATTGGCTGATAGATTTCTCGAAGTTTACAAAAGTTACAGGGAATGTTAGACTGCTTGAGTGCCAGGTGGCGACACCGACCAAAATTGTCACTGACTAATCTAGACTAGAGAGACCTTATCATTGTTATCTGAAAAAAGCCAACCAGTAATAAATAAAAATTCATTTATTTATTGTTGCCTTTTGCCAGATAACAATGATAACATCGGCCAACTAATAGTTCTGAACATGTGTTTCGCTCTCTCATGGAGTTCATCAGCAGAACGAGGAAGTTTGCAATGTTACTGAACGATCAATCTCTCGGAGGTATAATAACTGATTAATAGAATGCTAGAGACAATCGAAAATAGGTAACGCCATCTACGAGTGGAAGTCCCACCAACAGTTACGGAGGTTAGATTTTTGAGTGCCAGATGGCAATACTTCGTTCTGCTGATGAGCTCCATGGGAAAGTCGGTCCAGTACTATTTGTTTGTAATGTTACTGATCGATCTAGACAGATACTTTTTCTTTAAAAAATGTTTGAGTTAGTGTTGGATTTTATTTTTTCAAACTATTCTCATTTGTTTGTGCCTCATACTATATGGTACTTCGTTGAAGCTTACATTATTAGTAAAGGGCGGAATATATGCAAAGTGCATATATTTGCATATTGTGCATATTTTTATGTTTTTCGTTTTATCAAAAGATTAAGTGCGACCCTTGCAGATAATTGAAATAATTCAAAAGGTGGGTAGGTTTTATTGTTATAAAATTATTGCCGGCATTTATTGGATGTTTAGGAATTTCTAAGTAATCAGCTTGCCTAATTCACCGAACAGAAACAAGATCAGAAGGTTCACTTGAAACTGGTGGTGCCAAGTCGTGTTCGGTGGTAGTAAGTATTGTCACCGAACAGAAACTCATGTTCGGTGCGCGAATGAATTCATAACCAAACTTTCCTTTTTCGGGGTCTAGTTGGAATGCGGCGGCTTGCTTTTATAGTTCTGACTTCAAAGTACCGACGCCAAGTGAACCTTCTTTTCGGTGCCTAATTGGAGAGCAAATGTGGTCTCTTCTTTTGTATTTATATTGTATAGTTTAGTTTGTCGATAGATTCCAGTGTGAAAAGAGTGATTTCGAAAATATTTATTTCAAACTCCTAAAATGCCGAAAGCCGCATCGTGGATTAAAAATTTTTCTGAGTTGGAGTTTAGTGGGGATAAAGTGTTTTGCAAAGTTTGTGCCAAAATCATTGTTTGTGAAAAGAAGTTCCAAATTGATCAACACTTGAAAACAGCTATGCATAAAGCTGAGTTGCAGAAAAATAAATCTGTGCCTGTTCAGCAGTGTGTGCAAACCGCATTTCAAAATGTCAAACCAAAGAGTGAAAAGGAGGTGTTTCATCAAGACTTATGCAAAGCTTTAGTCACAGCAAATATACCTTTGAAGAAACTGCAAAATACACAATTCAGAGATTTTTTGCAAAAATATTGTAATCAAAACATCCCTGACGAATCCACACTTAGAAAGAAGTATGTGCAAACAGTATACGAAACCGTATTGGAAGAAATTAAAGTTTCACTGGGAGATGAACATTTTTATATTATTGTTGATGAAAGCACAGACTCATGTGGTCGATATATCTCATATCTTATTATTGGAGGGCTTCAAGAAAATGAGCCAGGGAAGCCATATTTAATATCTTCTAAACAGTTAGACAAAACAAATAATGTGACCGTAACTCGATTTATTCAGCAGTCTCTATCAAATTTTTTTTTACCCAATCCAGTTCCAGTAGAGAAGTTTTTAGTGTTTTTGTCTGACGCATCGCCGTATATGGTTAAAGTAGGCCAAAACTTAAAAATATTTCATCCCAATATGGTACATGTCACTTGCCTTTTACACGGGATAAACAGAGTTGCAGAAACTATTAGAACAGCATATCCCTTGGTGAACAAATTAATTTCAAATGTAAAGAAAGTGTTTTTGAAAGCACCTCTAAGAGTGCAGATCTATAGAGAGAAATTGCCAGGAGTTAGTTTACCTCCAGAGCCCGTAATTACTCGATGGGGAACATGGATTAAGGCCGCGATATTCTACGAAGACCATTTTGAAGCCATTAAAGACATAGTTTTAGATTTAGAAGACAATTCACAGTGTGTAGTGCAGAGTCAAGCAGTATTCAAAAATGTAAATTTAGCTAAGGAACTTGTTTTTATTAAGGTTAATTTTGGTTTTATACCAGATGTAATAACTTCGTTAGAAAGTATGAATATGAGTTTAAGAGAATCAATTAATATTGTTGAAACTTTTTCCGACAAATGCAAAAAAGTTCCCGGTGATGTAGGAAATCAAGTAAAAAGTAAACTCGAAGTTATTGTGGGAAAGAATGAAGGCTTTAAGTATTTAATGGAAGTCAAAAATATGTTTGATACTAAACCATCCAACGAAGTAATACCTTGGCCTTATAACTTACTACCCAAATTAAAATATTGCCAGATCACATCGGTAGATGTTGAAAGATCTTTTTCTTTGTACAGACATATTTTCACAGAGAGAAGGCAAACGCTTTTATTGGAAAATTTTGAAAAATATATCGTTATAAATGCATTTTATACTATTTCAGGTTAAAAATTTTACCTATTATATTTTTCTTTTAATTTTACTTAAAATAAATAATTTTTGTAAGAGTCGGCGTTTCTTTATTTCCATTTTTCCATGTTATATTCAAAGCATATAATTGCATATTTTGACAAATAAATGCATATTGTTGCATATTTCAAAGAAAAACTATGCATATATATGCGCATATTTTAACTGAATTGACGTGCATATATTCCGCCCTTTAATTATTAGGAATCTACACTAAAAGTTTGATTATTGCACAGATGCCTCATGGAAAAGAGGGTGATGTTATCTCTGGCCACCATAGTTTGTGAACTATAATAGTCTGCATAAAAAAACATTTCTCCAACTCAATAAACAAATATTGGAATTGTTACGAGATTTTGCTTTTACGACACCATGTTTGTAAAATTGAACACAATATCGTTCTTTTTTATTCGTAAATACAATACACAGCAGGTACGTGAATAGTGTGTAAAGAGAAAAAAAATCACGTACAGAATATCAATCCTGAAAAACATGTGGTATAGACTCTGAAGAGCCTGCATTTTTGAACTGATCCGAATGTTCTAATATCAAATACCTGTCTGAATTTTGAAACACGTATCTGGATTTTCAAACACACCTGTCTGAATTTTGAAACAAGTGTCTGAATTTTGAAACACGTATTAATCATATGACTGAATTCTGAATCAAGTATCTAAAATTTATTTGAAACGACTGTCAATCATATCTCTGAATTTTGAATGACGTGTTTGAAATTTGAAAGAAGTCAAGCTCGTGTCTGAATAATGAAACACCGGTCAAAATGTCAAAACACATGTCAAAATGTCAAACATGAGGGTGTGGGGGTTGGGCCTCGTAGGTTAGATTAGGAGTAGACAACCAAACAAATAACTAGACAGACAGACGGTCACAAAGACTCAGCCAGACAGACATACATACATGCAGATCACCGGACAGACAGAGAAGCAACCAACGAGACAGACATACATGAAACCAGACACACAGGCAGATAACCAGACATACAGACACACTCTGCCCTGGCGCTAATCCATAAGCCTTTTGAACTGGGGAACACATCCTGTAGATCTAGCGGATCTCTCAACCTGTAATGCAGTGTCCACTACCTTAGTGATCTTTGACGAATCAAATTATAAGCGTGAATATATCTATAATGTACAGGCTGAAACCTCAAAAAGGTAACCAGGCTGCTGTCAAAGGCACCTGTAAAGCTCTAAACTACGAACAGTATACAGGCTGCTCTAAAGGAAGCTCTAAATCCGTGCAGGATCTAGTACTTTGTATACAAGCTGCTCTATTAGCCTTGTTGCGAATGTTAAACTAGCCTAAAATGCAGATTTTCACCCCAACCCTCTTTCTCACCCTCAAAACGAACAATTACCGATCCTCATGAAATTTTGTATAACCGACTTTCAAAAAGTCGCTGTCTACATGAGATTTCGGTAAAACTACCACAACCAGACCCTCAAAGCCAATAAATACCAATTTTGTTCGGAAAAACTATCCCACATATACATCTTTGCCATCTCTTGAGCAGACAAATACCAATATTAATGAAATTTTGCAAACTTGACCTCTAAAAACAAAAAAACTATGTTTTCATGGTGAGCGCTTATCTGCTAGAGACTAAATATGATCTAGTTGTTAAATGGGAGCCGAGTATATCTTACACGACTTACAGAAGGAAAATGTACTATTTACAATTGAAAAATCAATATCACTATCGGTCAAGCTTGTAGAGTAAGTATGGGATGTCATTAACATTTTGTTTCATGGCATCATTATTCCAGAAGTTTGGGGGAAGTAAAAATGTAATATGTGCTGAAATATATTGATATAATTCTTACATGCGGCTTTCTTTTTCACATTAGAATGTGAAAATAGAATCTGGAATATAATATATAATATACTTTGTGGACGTATAAGGTGTATAACTTATACGGAGTCCGAAGTGTAGCAGTTCAAAGCAGTTTAGCGATATCCTCAAACTACAACAGCACATTTAATACTGACGTTGGTTTAAAGCTACATATAATTCCTGTTCTAGATTTTTTAATACCAGTATCTAAAACTTTAATTTCACAGAATAGTTTATATTTTACATTGACTGATGGAAAATCATGCAAAATATAACTGAAATGAATCTGCTCAAAAATGTTTTCTTTCAGCTTTCACCCAGTTTTCGCACAAGTCCCAATAGAACTGAGTAATGTATTTTCATTTGGTTGTACAAAAAATGGAATCAGCTTGAATATTTGTTGAAGAATATATTCATCCTACTTATAATGAAGTTATGCTATTTATATAATGTAAGATTATTTTATTAACCGATCAACTACATTTTTAAAAAATAAGCATTTCGTAACAGCACTGACTCTAATGAAAAATACTTCCTGTTTTTACTTGCTTTTCCTTATTTGATAAGTGACTTCAATACCAAAATAGATAGGTTTTTTTTGGTACTATTTTATTTGGATTCGACTGGAATATTTGTTGAAATAATAATATACAATTAAGAACTGTTTGTGAAAGTAGAAACAGTACCTTAGTACCTTATTTTTCTATTTTAAATAATTACATGCATTTTCTTTTCATCTTCCAACATTGCAACAGTTAAGAAATACATTTAAGATAACAAGAAAATCCATCAGAACAAAACTAACAGTGATAAAAGTGAATCTTTTTGGAATACTTCAATTATTATGGTTCTACTGTTCCTTCGCTATATTTGTATCTTCGAATGTTTGATGTATGTTCACAAGAACAAAACGAACTATACCTTCAGCTCATCTAGTACTAGAGGAAAGAACACTTTAATTATTCTTCCTCGGCAGTCGGCACATTTATATATAACTATGCTAAATTTCATAATATCATTCCCTATATGCTCAAAGATCTTAATATGAGACAGTTTAAGTCTAAAATTGAAAAAACACTAATTATGAATGAATATTACTCAATTAATGATTCCATGATGAATGATAAATTTAGTTGAAACCCTTTTCTGAACTATTCTACTGCAATTTCATTTTTGTAATAAGTTTTATCTCTTATGTTATTATCATTTAGTATTTAAAGTATTCATGTAGAATTGTTCAACACATGTATTTCATGTTCTGAATGTATTCTATTATATTATATCATTATCTATCATTAAGGCAACAAGAAAAGGGTCCTACTATAATAGTGTTGGGTACTGTGATTATCTTGAGTACCTACAAATCTAATCAAAAATTAATTTTTTTTGGGACTGTGTCAACTGTCAAAGGAAACAAAACAAAATAATCTTCAATATTTGTCCGTTCAAGGAACACCGGCGATATCGTTAATCCTACATTTTTTATTTATTAAATTAGTGAAAATCAAACTTTTAATAGTTTTTAATATCTATGACTTCGGCGTGGATGTAGTGTAAAATCATTTTAACTCTCAGAAGTTAGGCAATTAAACTCAAATTTACACCAAAAATTTTATTTAGAATTAATACTGACAAATTATTTCACCACACTGGAATTATCAAAGCTAAGAGTTATCAACTGGAAACTTTTTCTTCCAAAATTTCCCTATTATAGCAGCATCAATCATGCGTCTTGCAATCTTGAGTAGGTGCTTAATTTTGACCCACTTGATGCTCTAGTTTGTCAAATGAGGAGCGAAAAGGGTCGAAGAATATTCCAAATTTTGTTTAAAGAAGCAAATTACAAAGGTTTGGTTATACAGAATTTGAAACAAACTAGGTATTGTTGAATAAAAATGTTCTCGTGAATTCAATTTGGTATTTGTATTAAGTGTCACTGTCAAATGAGAAGACATCAATATTATTCCCCACATGGAAAAGAAATGAAAACCCAACGAATTCGGATATGTTCGTTGTGAAAACCGAAGGTAAACATAAAGAGGAGACGAGCACGTGCAAATGACTCATCCCAAAATCGGTAAGACACATGGTCCAATAGCTTCAGGTCTAACCCAAAGACGCATATGCATTCTCTATAATAGATTTCTCATAAGGGGGATTCTACTTGGTAAATCCTTTGATTGAAATGGTTCTCTTTCAATCAACGGTAAAACTTAACACAGCCACCTAGGGGTCATTCACAAATTACGTAACGCTGCTTTTCAATAATTTTCCATCCCCACTCCCCCTTTGTCACGAGCCGTAACAAACCATTGAGTCCCCCCCGTGATATTACGTAACGTGTTATAAATGTACCCCCTCAAATTCTCATTTTGTTGTATCAAAAAATGGTACTGGTGAAAAAAAATTCTAAATAAAAAGTTTGTTTATTGATATTTAAAATCAAATCATCACACTTGTGTCGAGAGATGTGTGCCTTTTTATATGGATACTCAAACGGTAAATAAAAACAGACGATTTGAACCGCCAAGAATTCTACTTCCTCGGCTGCTCAGAAACCGCGCTTAAATTTAAAATACTTCAAGTACGCCCGTTTATTTTAAATGCGATATTCAAATGAAAAATTTATTTGTATCTACATTTTGTTACGTAACGCGACCATATAAACCCCCAGCCCCCCTTCGTCATAAAATGTAACGAATCCATGACCTCGTCGCCCCCAAAACTGCGTTACGTAATCTGTGAATGACCCCCTAGAGGAAACTGGAATAATGTGGTTTCAACACTAAACGTGTCATCTTCAGACGAGAACCTCAAAGAGTTCTATATATAGAGTAGACAACTAAGCCTTTCACTGGTATATTAACGGACATTCTGTACTTCTCGCACATGTACTGCGCTCTCACTCGCACGATGTGCACGCGTTATACTTATTCTTGTATTCTTATACTCTTTGTGATAGAAGGGGAGACCGTGCGAGTGAGGGCGCACTAACATGTGAGAGAAGGACAGAATGTCCGACTAGTTACCAGCGCTTTCCTACGCTTAACACACTACTTGTCTACTCTATATATAGAACTCTTTGAGGTACCTCCGTTTTCGTCTGAAGATGACACGTTTAGTGTTGAAACTATAGTAACGACTATATTAAATATCAGTGACTATTTCACTCATTCCATTTTTAGTGAGGAAGTTTCCATAGCAACTCTCGTTTCACAGCGATAAAACATGCAAGCCGGCAAAACTTAGCAAGTTATTATTTCATCGTGAATTTGTTATTTATGGAACAAAGAACCGGAATTTTGATTAGAAAAGTTGATTTACGCAACATATTTATTTTTTGTCCATTTGCAAAATTACGTAAAAAGTGTGACAGATTGGATTTCAATGTTAAGAATGTAGAAGTCAATGCTTGATATAATATTATGATTAGGTTTATTGACAATCAACACAGTATGATGCAAGCCAACAGCAATAATATTTTATGAGCGCCTAATGGTTTTATCTCAATAAATGTTGAAAATTATTTTCATCAGCTTATAATCACTGAAAAATAGTTGTTTTCTATTTTTAGTAGTTGTAGAGAGAAATATATAGCAACACTCGCTGTCGGTCTGTTGGTGCGGCATCCGACAAAGGGCTACCGCGTTCCGTTGTCGGCACCGACGAGGGAACCAAAGAGTTCTATATATAGAGTAGACAACTAAGCTTTTCACTGGTACGTTAACGGACATTCTGTCCTTCTCGCACATGTACTGCGCTCTCACTCGCACATCGCGTTATACTTATTCTTGTATTCTTATACTCTTTGTGATAGAAGGGGAGACCGTGCGAGTGAGAGCGCACTATCATGTGCGAGAAGGACAGAATGTCCGACTAGGTACCAGCGCTTTCCTATGTTTAACACACTACTTGTCTACTCTATATATAGAACTCTTTGGAGGGAATCCATCATCTAAAGCCGAAACTTGCAGTTCCGCAATATA
Source organism: Endomychus coccineus (assembly GCA_958510875.1). NCBI lineage: Eukaryota > Metazoa > Arthropoda > Insecta > Coleoptera > Endomychidae > Endomychus > Endomychus coccineus. The sequence continues at coordinate 104,819,195 of OY294069.1, read as the reverse complement.
AGCCACTTGCGTAGACCGTAGACCTTTCGAATAATTTTTTAGGAACATTTCTACGGTCCCGGATTTGTTAAACCGGTAGCCATCTTCCTATTAATATGTTTATCTTGATGTTATATTTATCAATAATGGTCTGAACATGGGTAATCATTAAAAATTCGATGAAATTTCCATACACTCTGTATAATTTACAATTAAAATACTTAAAAAAAATTGCGTGTAGGTTACTTCTAAATAATAAGTAATTGCTCAAGGAATTATTTTTATGAAATTGTGCAACGACTGCAACGCGAATATACACACTTCTTAGAAAGCGGCGCCTATCGGTTTGTTCTGAATGTACGTAATGGATTTCAGGAATTATTCTATTTAGGAGGGGCTTCAATTATTATATACTATTGCATAAACAATAATGAACTGACCCATAAAGACAAAAATGAATCATAGAAAATTCCCATTATGTTATCAGTGTTAATGTAAACAACTCTGTCCTTCGAATATCATGCACTGCGCGATGTATTCCTCTTCTTCCAAACTCTCTAACAATGTTGAGTTGAAGGTCCCAATGTTATGATATTCTTTCTGGTCACAAACTCTATATTTTAGTTTACGCCATGAAAATTTATCTACAGCTCACCGGAACATTATTCCCTATCCATTATCCATTTACGATGCAAGAGTGATGAATAAAATTAGAAGAACAGCATCGGCCATCGAACATGTAATGTTCGATGGCATGAATGAAAATGCAGGAATTGAGTAACGAATCCAGCACTATGTGTATTATACTTCAAAAAATTACACATTCTTCAAAACATAACTTTTGTTATAGGTGTTTGCTATAACGTCGCATCTCAGCCTCAGTAGCGAAAGTGAAAATTTAGCGAATTTACAAAAATTTGCTTCTTATGTAGAATAAGTTGAATTTACGAAAGAGTTTTAGCTCCAGATTTTACATGACCATTCAAACTTTCTTCCCGCGTTCTTGAAAATCTCAAATTTGTATTTTGCCTCAGATGGGACGATAATTAATAATTATGTAATCTTGCACTCATATTTTTTATCTATAACCATCGAATAATGCAATCATTAAATATATGATATTCGTCTGTTGATGGTATCCGTGAACTAAATAATAATGACAGTACGATTTCGATTTGATAATCTTATTATTCGTTTTGTCAAATTGAGTGGGAACAATGTTAATGTTACAAGAAAATAAACAATATGTTGTATCTATTATCTGTATAGAATTAAGGAGGAAGTGGTATTATATTAATTATTTATCTTATGATGTGACGCCCAATATCTAACTAGTTTTTCAGAAACATTTCGTACTTTCTGAGAGGTAGTTGTCTTTTCAGAGTTGTTTTCTTCGAATTTGACTCAATGTAGGCTAGGATTATGTGTTGTTATGTCATAATACCCTGATAGACTTATATAAAGATATTGAAAACATAGTCTAAGTATACCAGGTCTGCCGGAGCCTCCCTCCCATCGTTTCTCGCGCTGCGTGACGTCACCCAGCTCCTCCAATCACAGCCTTGCTCTCATCAGCTCGTCGCCGGCACGTAACAACATCATATTATGTCGTCGTGTATGACATTAAATAACCGAAATAAACGACCAATCAGATTGCACTAAAATTTTAAAAAGAGTAGAAGGGAGGCTCCGGCAGACCTGGTATACTTTGACTATGATTGAAAACAATAGAATTAGGATGACACATGTTTCATTAATTATTCGATACTCTTCGTATTTTTCTGTAAAGATAAATGAGATGAATAACAACTATAAATAATATTCAAATTGATAATGTTTGTAAGAAAATGTACAAAAACAAATATACCACTACAGCGAGTCGAACCCGTAGAGTGATAGCAAGGTTCCCTATGTCTTAGACTTTAGACCACAGCACCTACGGTGAAAGAATTGTTTTAGTATCACAACTTATATGATGAGTATACTTCTATAATTGTTTTTGTTAATGTTGTTGTTAACGATTTTGTTGAAATTTGGGCGAAAGCATCTTTAAATTTAATATAAAAGTTTTGAATTGATTCAATTTATACTTTGAGTTATGATTTTTTAATTTTCAAGCCTCCAGAAATAAAAAGGGTGTATTTATCACACGATTTCCTTGAAATACAATACGGCTTGTGACCAGACAGCTAACTTTTTTTTTCAAAATTTGAATATAATAGTACCTTCTGTTTTTGAGTTAACGTGTATAGAAATTTCGTGGAACCAACAAACCAAACAGATACTGCTATAACCCACACAATACATTAAATGACACAAGTGATACAATTTTATTTTGACAAATTTATGACGAATTAGTTTATTGAGAAAATTCCAAACTGATAAATATTGTCAACATTTGGGTGGGCAATACCCAATACCATAGTTAGATCAGGCAATTTTAGACATGGAGTTTAAGAAAACAATTTATTTCATCCAGATATCATAGTCGAAGAAACTAAAATGGCCGTTAATTGAATGAATATCATGAATACAGCATATACATCCGATTATCGAAGGAGTATCTACACTTCCTGGATATTCGTCCGAAAGTTACTACATATATAATCTATGACGTAGAACTTAGTGCATAGAACACGCCAACTGCGCAACAGACGCTTTACTCATAATGCCGACAAAGAAAAACCCGACGCCCGGCGAGACCTACGTTGTTGTTTTTGTATACTTCAAGATGCATGTGGGTTTACTGCGCAACAGACACTCAATATAGAAAGTAGGGATGTGCGATACACTCGAGAGTATCGATATAAGGTATCGATACGGATCGGAACGTAAGATATCGATACAGTAAAATATCGTGAGTTGAAGGATCGATACTCGAAATATCGATACCTAACGATCCGGGATTTTTAGGTTAGGTGAAAAATTGAATAAAATACTCCGCATTATAATCAAGAGAGGAGAATGGAGAAACAAAAAACACAATTGGTTTGTTTAATTTATTTGTGATTATCACGAACAAAAGTGAAAAAAGTAGCCTAATTTAGTAACAGACTAAAGTAAAATACATATTCTAATTCAAATGTCCTACATATTTAATTGTAAAGAACTCAGAAATAGCAATTTTGACAATCTTTCACCAGTCAGCCTATCCCGGCTTTGCGTTATTATATGTCCATCCTTAGAAAACAGGCGCTCAGATGGAACAGATGTGCCAACCACTATACATAAACAAATACATATTTTATGGCAATTTCTCGTAAAAAACTTTTTTCTGGAGATTCAATCCAGAATTTTAATCCATCAGTATTAATATTAATTATTGGATGATTCAAGTAAACCTTCAAGTCCAAGTAAAGCCCACCCTCCCGATTATCAATTCCAGTCATTTGTTTTTTCATAACTAATTCGTTATGAAAAGACCAAAAAGACTTTGTTGAACTTTCGGAATTTTGGCTTTCCTGCAGGTCAGCCTCATCCACAACATTGTTTCTGTTGATAGTGCTTGGGTACAAAAACTATTTATAACATTAATTGTTCGTGCACAAGCACCGACCGATCCGGGAAGATGGTGATACGTACTAAATAAGTATCGATGCACAATATATCGAAGAGTAAAGTATCGATACAAAATATCGTGTATCGCTTCTAATAGGATCGATACTTCTGAGTATCGATACAGTATCGAACATCCCTAATAGAAAGCGACTTAAGAGAACTGTCATGCTGACTAAAGATTATAATCTGAAATTCGTTATTTTAGAAAATCGGTATGAAGTAAAAACATTTCACGATACATGTCCTTAAAATACTACTCTTTTGGAAATTAAACATCTAAATCACTCGTATTTTTATAATTCATTTTCCGTTCTTATAAAGTAAATTGATATTTTGTATAACTGTTGAAGAAAGTTAAAAAGTTTTGATCTCTATCGATACGTGAACCTAATCTTTTGTTCACCGTGAAAAAAGCCTTTTTTACACTGCTACAAACCGTTTCTATAGTAACGACAGATCAAGTTAACTTTAAGGCTGTGAAATTGTATAGAGAGTATTCATTTATAACTATGTAACTTAACCGATTAATTCAAAGTTACAGTTGTGCAAAAAATATATTTATTTCGTATGGGAAAATCCTGTTTCAACTCATTTCACGCATTTATTATAAAAATAACTATTGCATGTCATTAAATAACATGAGAAAGTATAAATAGAACAGTTTGAACCACTGAGTGAAGACATAAAATAGATTGTTATGTCCCATAGCTCCGGTTTTGTGGAGAAGGAAGTCCCTTAAAAGAGAGATAATGACAATGGCGGTCCAGGAATTTTCCTATATACACGTAGAGATGAGATAGTTTGGAAACTTGGATATTCAGTCAGTGGTGTAATAGCTTTGAAATATCATTAATTTATTAATCGAGAGTGAAATGAGATAATGCTATAACCTAAATGGATAGATATGAGACAGACAACTATTGTAAGCACGTGACACTGTCACGAGCTGAAGGTTTTATTGTGTTTGGAATGATTTATTGCGCATTCTGTGAGATGAACATTTATTCAACGAAGATCTAATAGTATTATTCTTTGAATAAATTTTTAGTCCAGTCGAGGAAACTTCTAAAATCGACACCTACATGACCCTGGTAATTTGCTATTCTTACAGGAAAAATCGCTCTGAACTGAAAACGATGATGGTATTACAAAGTTTCTGAGCCGCGAGTTTCTTTGTTAAAAAGAATGTTCAATTTTAAAATTATTTTGCTTTTGGACATCTTACATAGGACACGAAAAATTAATGAATGTATTATCTGCATGCGTCTTGGACCGGTAAATTGTTAGGGTTTTAACAAAGAATTGTTTTTTGCAACTAAGCCATATTTTTTTTTATAATTTGATAAAAATATTGTAATTTGTCCATATTAACCATAATATTTTTAGCATTTCGGTATTTTGCATATTTTGTAATAATTGCTTAAACAATCACGTTGGTATAATGTTTATTAATGAGTAAATATGATTAATGAAGTTTTTGGATCTACAGAGCCCAAGTAATCGATTAATATTGATACCAACAATACCATCTCATTGAAGTTAATGATTTTTTGACCACTTACTGATGTTACAATAAGTAATGAACTGCGGATGAAAATTCAGAAAAAATTGAGGAAAACTAGTGTAAACATGATTGTCATGAAAATGCCAAATTTCAATAACTTGGTTTTTCTAAATGGCACTTCATATTTTGTTGCACATTAGGTATGTTATGTCTTGTTGGTTAGTAAAACTATTATTGATGAAAGTTCCTATTAGCAGTTGTCAAAACAAAGCCTATTGAGAAACTTTGTCCGAGTATGATTCCAAAATTTCTTAGGAATCGATTGCATATTAACTTTTTATAATAATAATGAAATGTGGGTTTTTAATAAGTGGGAATTAAAATATCAAGCTTTCATACGACACTTGTTTGAGAAGTTTTTTACGCTGAATATAATGAGTCTTCATGTATTTCCTGTTCAACTGTGTGGAAGCATTTTCACTTAGTTATTTTAATATTTAATTTAATGTTTTGGTTGTATAGTCTTTGTAGCTGATTAAGCACATTTATACAAACTTCTCTGAACTCTCTGACAAGTAGCAGAATCCAGGGGGTTACATTGGGCGATGCAAATTCCCCGTAGTTAATACAACAGATTAACTCTGTGTTAATACCTAAATATGTTGAATTGTTTTACTCACTACTGAGATCTCAGACTAACATTAATTATTAATTATTAATTACTTATTAAGTCTGAGACATATATGTATAAGCACAGAATTATTATTATTAATTACGTCCATGCTGTGAGACCACGGTCGTGTATACGACCGTGTGTGAGACTATTCAAATTTGGCTGAGTTCATGTGAATGTGCACTGCCACTGATGTGCCGTTCAAGGAAATGATAGGGCGCAACGGCAGGGAGGATGTATTTTCTTACGGTAGCCCATACTCTCATTGACTGCCACTCTCCCATATATAATATCTTTAATATCTAATCTATGACTGCCACTGCGGCTGCATAGAACACCACGGTGGTCGTGTTGAGCTGTTCACTGTTCAGTGTTCACTTTAAATTAAATTACCTATATTTAACGATGGCGATGTACGCATTAGTTAAATTTATCGAAGATGGCATAGTACCAAAGAGTTCTATATATAGAGATGACAAGTTGTATCGTTTGTATATAAAGAGAACGTATTTTGGGAGTCCAGCGTGGTTACCCTCTCTCCGCGTCCCAAGCGATCGAGTCGACTAGTTTTTGAAAGTGAACTTGGGTGAAGCAACATTGTTTCACACCACAATTTCCGTCGTTCAAGATTTTCAGGAAAGTTGTAAAATAAATAGATAATAATACATAAATAACAAACAAATTGAGGTTAAATCACTCAAAAACAATAATATAAACAAAACGAAATAACGAAAATAACTTTATTCTGCTGCAATAGCGTCATAAATGAATAGTCGTCTGCCTCGATCATGCGTAAAGAACGAAAAAAGGGAGACTCCCAAAGTACGGTATGAATCCGACTTGTCATCTCTATATATAGAACTCTTTGCATAGTACACATTTGCTTAGAAAAGGAGGTGAAAACAAAAAACGGAATAGTGAGTGCAAGATATCTCGATGGAAAATATTATCCGGCTATGAAATATTGTCTACATGCGAGTGTTTCAACTTTGAAAGAAATTCAAAAAAATTTAACAAGTCATCTTCCGAAGATTATTGTTAGAAATGAGATTCCCAAGAATTTAAAAAACAAACATTCAACAGGTGAGTTCTTATACATTCTGTATTTTATTATTATTTTATTATTTATTATATTTCTGGTTAAATTTCATATCTGTCAAAATTTAATCAGTATTGGGATAAAATAAACTCTAAAGGACAAAACCATATAAGCTACCATCATATTGTATGTAATAGTAATAGATCTTATTTTATGTATGTGAAGTGAGCCTCTGTTAAACCCAGCCTCACTTCGACTTGGCAACACTGCGCGCTTCTAACACATATTTTACATGAATAGGAAATGTAATACTGACTTCATTATAGGACATATCACTCTCTAATTTAGTCAATTGGAAATAATATGAACTGACAATAGTAATAGATTTTTACTTTATTTCGATTACATTGTTGCGTGAGAATAATTCAGCCTCTCTGTACAACGATGAAACTTTCAGTGTGCATTCCTGAAGATATGAGCTTTCATTTGATATTATATACAATAGGGCACCTACAAGATAGCATACTTAGAAAAAATAAAAACTGAGACTTCTCATGAATTTCAATTTTTTTTTTTCACTTTCTTTTTGCGTGAGGACCCCTTCAACCTCTCTGTGCAATGATCAACCTTTCATTGTACATTCTCTAGGTTGTTAGCTTCAATTTGATACTATACATAATACGGCACAAACGAGATAGCACACTTAGAAAAAATAAAAACTGAGACTTCTCATGAATTTCAATTTTTTTTCATTTTCTTTTTGCGTAAGGGCCCATTCAGCCTCTCTGTGCAATGATGAAACTTATAGTGTACATTTCTGATGATGTTAGCTTCAATTTTATACTATACACAATATGGCACAAACGAGATAGCATACTTAGAAAAAATAAAAACTGAGACTTCTCATGGATTTTTATTTTTTTTTCATTTTCTTTTTGCGTAAGGACCCATTCAGCCTCTCTGTGCAGTGATGAAACATATAATGTACATTCCTGATGATGTTAGCTTCAATTTGATACTATACACAGTATGGCACAAACGAGATAGCATACTTAGAAAAAATAAAAACTGAGACTTCTCATGGATTTAAAATTTTTTTTTATTTTCTTTTTGCGTAAGGACCCATTCAGCCTCTTTGTGCAATGATGAAACATATAGTGTATATTCCTGATGATGTTAGCTTCAATTTGATACTATACACAATACGGCACAAACGAAATAGCATACTTAGAGAAAATAAAAACTGAGACTTCTCATGGATTTTTCATTTTTTTTCATTTTCTTTTTGCATAAGGCCCTATTCAGCCTCTCTGTGCAATGATGAAACTTATAGTGTACATTCCTGATGATGTTAGCTTCAATTTGATACTATACACAATATGGCACAAACGAGATAGCATACTTAGAAAAAATAAAAACTGACACTTCTTATGTATTTTTAATTTTTTTTCATTTTCTTTTTGCGTAAGGACCCATTCAGCCTCTCTGTGCAATGATCAGCTTCTCAGTATATATTCCCCTTGATGTTAGCTCCAATTTGATACTATACTCAACATGGCACAAACGAGAAAGCATACTTAGAAAAAATAAAAACTGAGACTCCTCATGAATTTTTAATTTTTTTTCATTTTCTTTTTGCGTAAGGACCCATCCAGCCTTTCTGTGCAATGATGAAACATATAGTGTACATTCCTGATGATGTTAGCTTCAATTTGATACCATACACAATATGGCACAAACAAAATAGCATACTTAGAAAAAATAAAAACTGAGACTCCTCATGGATTTTTAATTTTTTTTCATTTTCTTTTTGCGTAAGGACCCATTCAGCCTCTCTGTGCAATGATGAAACATATAGTGTACATTCCTGATGATGTTAGCTTCAATTTGATACCATACACAATATGGCACAAACGAGATAGCATACTTAGAAAAAATAAAAACTGAGACTTCTCATGAATTTTCAATTTTTTTTCATTTTCTTTTTGCGTAAGGACCCATTCAGCCTCTCTGTGCAATGATGAAACATATAGTGTACATTCCTGATGATGTTAGCTTCGAATTGATACTATACACGATATGGCACAAACGAGATAGCATACTTAGAAAAAATAAAAACTGAGACTCCTCATCGATTTTTAATTTTTTTTCATTTTCTTTTTGCGTAAGGACCCATTCAGCCTCTCTGTGCAATGATGAACCTTATAGTGTACATTCCTGATGATGTTAGCTTCAATTCGATATCATACCCAATATGGCACAAGCGAAATAGCATACTTAGAAAAAATAAAAACTGAGTTTTCTCATGGATTTTTAATTTTTTTTCATTTTCTTTCTGCGTAAGGACCCATTCAGCCTCTCTGTGCAATGATGAAACTTATAGTGTACATTCCTGATGATGTAAGCGTCAATTTGATACGATACACAATATGGCACAAACGAGATAGCATACTTAGAAAAAATAAAAACTGAGACTCCTCATGAATTTTTAATTTTTTTTCATTTTCTTTTTGCGTAAGGACCCATTCAGCCTCTCTGTGCAATGATGAAACATATAGTGTACATTCCTGATGATGTCAGCTTCAATTTGATACCACACACAATATGGCACAAACGAGATAGCATACTTAGAAAAGATAAAAACTGAGACTTCTTATGGATTTTTAATTTTTTTCCATTTTCTTTTTGCGTGAGGACCCATTCAGCCTCTCTGTGCAATGATCAGCTTCTCAGTATATATTCCCCTTGATGTTAGCTCCAATTTGATACTATACACAATACGGCACAAACGAGATAGCATACTTAGAGAAAATAAAAACTGAGACTTCTCATGGATTTTTCATTTTCTTTTTGCGTAAGGACCCATTCAGCCTCTCTGTGCAATGATGAAACTTATAGTGTACATTCCTGATGATGTTAGCTTCAATTTGATATTATACACAATATGGCACAAACGAGATAGCATACTTAGAAAAAATAAAAACTGAGACTCCTCATGGATTTTTAATTTTTTTTCATTTTCTTTTTGCGTAAGGACCCATTCAGCCTCTCTGTGCAATGATGAAACATATAGTGTACATTCCTGATGATGTTAGCTTCAATTTGATACCATACACAATATGGCACAAACGAGATAGCATACTTAGAAAAAATAAAAACTGAGACTTCTCATGAATTTTTAATTTTTTTTCATTTTCTTTTTGCGTAAGGCCCCATTCAGCCTCTCTGTGCAATGATGAAACTCATAGTGTACATTCCTGATGATGTTAGCTTCAATTTGATACTATACACAATATGGCACAAACGAGATAGCATACTTAGAAAAAATAAAAACTGAGACTCCTCATCGATTATTATGGTACAAACGGGATAGCATACTTAGAAAAAATAAAAACTGAGAGTTTTTATGGATTTTTAATTTTTTTTCATTTTCTTTTTGCGTAAGGACCCATTCAGCCTCTCTGTGCAATGATGAAACATATAGTGTACATTCCTGATGATGTTAGCTTCAATTTGATACCACACACAATATGGCACAAACGAGATAGCATACTTAGAAAAGATAAAAACTGAGACTTCTTATGGATTTTTATTTTTTTTCCATTTTCTTTTTGCGTGAGGACCCATTCAGCCTCTCTGTGCAATGATGAAACTTATAGTGTACATTCCTGATGATGTTAGCTTCAATTTGATACTATACACAATATGGCACAAACGAGATAGCATACTTAGAAAAAATAAAAACTGAGACTCCTCATGGATTTTTAATTTTTTTTCATTTTCTTTTTGCGTAAGGACCCATTCAGCCTCTCTGTGCAATGATGAAACATATAGTGTACATTCCTGATGATGTTAGCTTCAATTTGATACCATACACAATATGGCACAAACGAGATAGCATACTTAGAAAAAATAAAAACTGAGACTTCTCATGAATTTTTAATTTTTTTTCATTTTCTTTTTGCGTAAGGCCCCATTCAGCCTCTCTGTGCAAAGATGAAACTCATAGTGTACATTCCTGATGATGTTAGCTTCAATTTGATGCTATACACAATATGGCACAAACGAGATAGCATACTTAGAAAAAATAAAAACTGAGACTCCTCATGGATTTTTAATTTTTTTTCATTTTCTTCTTGCGTAAGGACCCATTCAGCCTCTCTGTGCAATGATGAAACTTATAGTGTACATTCCTGATGATGTTAGCTTCAATTTGATACTATACACAATACGGCACAAACGAGATAGCTTACTTAGAGAAAATAAAAACTGAGACTTCCATAGATTAAAAAAAAAATTTTGCGTAGGTTTATATTAATTTTTAAGACGGAATGAGCATGAGCGGACGGAGTCCTCACTTGAATCAGTTCACATGGCACATGGTATGTTTTCGAGTAATGACCAAACGGAAAATGCAATCCACTTGAAATTTTGGCATAAAGATTTTAATTTGGTGGTACCTTTATCAGAGCGGTCCGTCGAAATACTCGACGGTATTCGCTCTGTTTCATACGTCGTCCGGTGCGCTTACTATCAGACCGATTGTGGACAGAAATAATATTAACCAACAGGACGTCAGGACGTTAACTGCCGGTCGCATCTGCTGGTGCGGCATCCGACCACGGTATAATATAATGGTAGTGCGTCTCGTATATTAAAAGCGTAGCCGAAGTCAGTGAACTTGCAACTCTTGCCGCCAGGATCGCTACGGAAGAATGTAAGAAGAGCTATACAGCGCACAGATGGTAAATTCGCAATACACAACTGCCAACTGCCTAATTCCTTAAAGTTAGAATATCACAAATCACTGTCTGAATATTATGTATAGTTTTTCCTTAACAATGAATATTACTGAGATAGATAAGACCATATATTTCCATATTTATATTTGATCAATTTTCGACCAAACATCAAACTCTCAAAATGCTTATATTATACCGTGCATCCGACAAAGGGGTAGCCTGTCCCCACGGATCGTAGAGAGATTTGTACACTTACCGGAACGCCCTCTACAATGTCCGAGCAGCCGTTGAAAGAACTGGGTTTGCCAGATGTCTATGTGCTAAATCCACCTTCTTTTTCTGACGCCGACTATTTCGTGGATTTGTAGCTTACTATCATAAACGTATGGACTATCCACTCCCAAGATAGAGCTCACGTAGACAAATGCATGCGGCATTCAAGTGAGCAGAATACGCACATCTAGAGTGAAATAATTCATGATTCGATCATTTGATTCATAGAACTAATAGTAATCGTTGACTGATTAAATCACAAAATAGTCGATTAATCAATTGTTCAATAAGTGTAATATTTCAGAAAATAACTTATTTCTCAACTTTTCGCATGGACGAAAAAATTTCGGTAAACATGCCATTGATATAAATGCCATATTTTTCCCTGACTACTTGCAAATTTCCACACCCACCCAGGAGGTATTGCAGTGTGAGAGCCGAAGCTATATTATGAAAGTCAGAGACATTTTGAAAGAACTTGTAGGTAAACATATACGTTAGCATTAATGCTGGTAATATTGGGTTGACTACCTACTACTACTGGCTGAGGTCATCTCCGGCGCCGCGCCAGTTTGTCGGCTCCAGAGCTATCGGCGATTACGGGGAAGCCACTAATAACCGAACTTCGGCAAGTGAGAACGAGAGGTAGAGCATTAATCTATTATTATTCAACTTTCGTGTACAGAACATCGTAATAAAATATTAATCAGTGCCTTTCTCTATTATTTTCCTAACATATATTATAACAGTCAGCTCTCACAAGGGTGCGTTACCTTTTTTTTTCGTGGGTGGTTCGCCAGGAGCCCTATCATCCCACGTGTGTCGAGTGTATGAACACGAGAAATTGAAAATGACATTGATAAGTGTATCGAAAATTAATCACATTTTATTCCTGCTATTCTAAGACCGGGACAAACCACGTCGTTGAATCCTCATTGTAAAAGGCGTCCTAATGTTCTAAATCGTATTGTTTACCTAATTTATATTACCCCTAGGACAGGGATAGTCGAACCGCTTGACTCATCCCTGTAAAAGGCCTCCTACCTCCCCTCACAGCCTTACCCTTACCTAACACATAAAATGATTTAATTATCTGCTAAAAGCTCAATACTTTCTCGTGATCTTTATCTACATAGTCACATGAGATTTATTTGTCGTATTAAATACCATTAGTTCGATTGAAACAATCGAAATTTGTAAAAAGTGCCACGACATAATCTATATTGGTATTTTTGTAATAACTATCTCCATTTACGAGAGTGTATTTGAAAATTTTTAATTCCAAAAGCCCTAACTAGGCTAATAGGCGATTGAAAATATTAATATTTGAAATCCGCTGCCGTTTCAAATAATTCCGCGTTAATACATACGAATAGCTATGAAACAAAACGTTTACACATTCGTCTATGTATCATTTAATGAGAAGAAACTGCTAATATAAATTTAAACTTTAACATATTCCATGCATGAAAAACATGTGTAGCGTTCATTTAAATTCATATTATCTTGCATATTTAGTGGTAAACAAGGAATCATTATCCATCTCGTACAAATGTTGCACTGTACCCAATCGGTAGTAATATTTAATAAATCTTCGCCGCATATCAAGCATCTATTACTCATATCGCACGAAAAGTTTAATAGATTCTGTCGGGAACATAGAAACATTTTCGTGATTGCGGCAATACTGGAATTACCAGATATTCGCTTTGTGCGCGGAGTGACATCGTTTCGCCGGTAAAGAAGGTAGTGATGTAGACAGACAGTGATGGTTGCCGGCCGGCGTCGTATTGTATGTACCAACCATAGACCTATTATCCTAAGGAGACGAAACATCTCATTCATAAAACTCCATCCGACCTGTCGCATTGATTAGATGAAGTATGACAAAGAAAACCAACGGACCTCTTTGTCAAATTCCTCCTCATTGGCAACGCTGTAACAATGATGTTCCCGTGGCCCTGAAGTCAACCAGGGGCGTGCAGTTCTGAAGGTATACAAATATTACTCAAAAAATATCATACTTTAATTCATTACACTATAAATGAGAAATGATCACCCTTATCCACTAAAAATGGTTATGGGATAAGGGTGGTTTTTTTCCCATTATAGTGCATCCACAGTGTGAACTGTTTTATAGTTTATTATTTAAATCATGAATTGAGAAACGAAATGTGAAAAAATTTTCACGTTTAAAGAACGTACGTTATTTTATGTTCCTTCATACAGGTTTTATAATTTGAATACTGCAACAACAATTTTTATGGGGGAATAATTAGACATTTTGAAATACTTTTATTTAGGATTATAATAATAATAATAGTGTAATAAATACATGTATTCACTGTTTACAAAATAAATAAATGAAGTTAACTTGGAATGACAATGTATTTGAAATGTGAAAAGTAAAGTAGATGAGAGTAGATACTATACTATACACACACATAATTTGATTATAATTTATTGGATTAAAAAAAATGCAAAACATTGATCAACTAAAATCATTTTTATTTTTAAATCTTATATTTAAATATGCACTTCCATGGGCAAACACAAATATGTGTACTGAGGTGACTATAAAATATTCATATTTTAAATACTATAAACAAAAGCAATATTATTAAATACAAGATAGTATAGTTAGACGATATTGGTAATTAGAGAGATATAGATATAAGCTAAGAATATCAGACTCATTTGCTGGTAATTTTCGAACAAATTGATTTGAACAGTTTCATTAAACGAGTAGAGCTATCCGCGTCAAACCAGGAATATTTCATTTTAACAGTGACCAACACATTATAGAGATATATCCAATTGAAAATTGAATTGACAGTTCATATATTTGTAGTGAAAATGAATTTTGATAAAATTAAACAGAAACAGTTTAGCTATCCTTAACAATATATTAGAATTAGGAAAGGGGAATCTGAAAAGGGAGAGCCAAATCTTGTAAGTACCTTCCACCATTGTTATGAATAATGTTAGTTATCATAGTACTGTAATGAATGAAATGCCAACCATAGGGTTGCCAGATGTTCAACTTTGTAAATGATAATCAGAAAAATTATGTATTAGATTTATGAAAAATACATGGAATATGAATTTTAGAACATCTATAAAATAATAGGAGCTAATAATTGCTTAATATTTAGTACTTGATAAGGATTGTAGCCCTTATTACAGTTAAGAGATTTGATTATTTTAACAGAAAACGTATTTCGTACAAATGTTCATTTCCCATTATTGAATAGATGAGTTCTACATTGTGCAGTCGATGAAATTAAGTAATAATTATACAGGAAATAACTATTATGCGGTTTATAATCTTATTTTCAGAATTCTAAGTTTTCTTAAATATGTCTATCCAAATTTCCATGGCATTGACATAAAATTATTCAATATTGTTGCATATAAAAAAAATCTAATTTAAAATACATATTTCATCAAATAAATGATCCATATGTTTTTTTCGTAAGTTGAGGTGGAAAAAATCTACCTCCACACAAATTTCTTCATATTCAAAATCGTTTAAAAAAGAAATACTGTAGAACCAATTACTGTTGGTCTCAAAATTGAACCATTTTTTAATATACTTTATTCCAATTTTAAAAACTAAGAGAAAATAATATAATGTTGAGAATCTAAATTCTTCAATTTTTGTGAAATAATGAAGGCAAACAAATCTTTTGCTCAATCTTTCTTTCTAAATTTTCAGCAAATTTGTTTTCATTTTGCAGTTTTTCATCAAGGCTTATTAAGAAATGTTCAAAAAGCTAGTGGTTAATAACAAATAGGTTTCAGGTATTTCATTTACATTATCTTTAATTTTTAATCAATTTCTTATTTGTATAGAGCAATCATGTAGACTTCCAAAATACGATAACAAAGATTTCCACATTTTGATCATTCCCTCAATGCATGGATCCAAGCTCAACCACTTCGTCACCACAGGGTATAACAACTCTTTGGCTCAACTTTCAAAAATCTTAAGACTAGTGATATTTATGTTATTATTTTGCCATGGCCCAACAAATTTAAAAAATGCAAAATATCTAAAATATATGAGAATTTCTCATATATTTGCATTGAGATATTAACATTTTGTTCAAATGTATGAATCTCATACCTAATATATGAAATGTAGCAACGCTAGCAACGATCTCCCAAAAAATGTGATTTTCAAAAATGGTAGGAATAATATACATTATGATGACACATTCTTGAAACCAATGTTCAACTTGGTAAAAACGAATAATTCAGTATACATAGTTCAAAGATATGGGCAAGAGTACTTAATATATCCCCTTATTACATTTTCAACCTCTTTGAACACATCTGGGGTATATGAAGGCTACTACAGGGATCAAGTTGGTACATATGGTAATTCGAAAAGCAAGGCCGGATTTAAGGGCAAAGACATACTGATAAATAGAGTAATTTTGGGTTATTGTTAATGTGCAATATTTTAAAGAACTGTATGTTTAACGCAGTGGAGTGAAATTTATTTTTTCAATACTGGTCATGCAATACTGATATCAATTTAAAGCCAAGAAGATTAATGCTTAAATCTATATCTAGAACTTTTAATTATCAGTAGTTGTACTGTTTATATCAATTAGTGAACCTCTTGTGAAAATTATGCAAGATGTAATCAAAATGAATTTCCTCAAAAAAGTATTCTTTTAACTTCCACTACGTTTTCATTTAGTTCAACTAACGAGTGAATTTAGTACATAAGTAATGCGTTTTTATTTGATGCCACAAATCGAATTGAATATTTGTTGAAATATTAGATAAATTCTACTACTAAAAATCGTGCGTTGATTTGTATATTTTGATAATCATCTATTTTCAGTGTTGGTTTCCATAAATAATATATATTATTTATGAATTAATAATATCAACTTGAAAATGAAAATCAAATTTCTGTATCACTATCTACATCTTTCAGGTTTACGATCCGGTTTATTTTAATAATCGATAAAGTAAATTCTTGAAATAGCAGCGATAAAAGTGAAACTTTTTGGGTATGCTCCAAATTAATTATTATTAAGGGAACAAAAAAAAATTAACAGAAGCTTTCGACATTCAATGATACACGGAAAAAGTACAAGATAAAAATTGTACTATAAATAGATGTTGTGTTATTCATTTCGGAACAATATAGTTTTTGTATTTATTGATCGTGATCGGTTCTTTTTTGAAAAATCTAGGTTTTTCATGGTTTCATGATGAATTCTTAATTTAAAATAATTTTTTAAATTTAATTTGATTAATTGCATGGAGTGCCCATCTATAGGATCATCATCATATAAATGGTCTCCAAAATTATCAAAAACTGACAGTGGCAAATGCCTCATAGTTTTGTTGATTAAAATGTCATATAAACTTTTTATATTTCTGTTAAAAATATTGGTAGAGTTGTGAAAGAACCGAAAATACTTTTCACCTGCTTTACAAATCTCTGCGACCATATGACTGGATTTAATAAGTTTTCCATATGTTTTCTTCTCTTGCAGAAGGGATGTAGATGTATCACTCTCAAGTAAATTTGAACATTTCAGACATGTCACACATTTTTTAAGTCCTTTTACTACAAAACCAGATATGTAACCTACAACATCCTCCACATATGGAGTAAGATTCCATGCAGCAGATCCTAAATAATCATAATCTTCCAAATCATTTTGAAGTTTTTCAATGAAGGATACATATTCTTTATCTTCCTCTAAATTTCTTCCATTCTGAGTTGTAATAATTCTATTTCCGAAGCCACTAGTCAAAATTGATATTTGTTCTAAATTGATTGTGTTGCCAGTATCAGAAGCAGCTATTTCACTATGAACCAACAACCGTTTGTAGGCTGCTTCAAATTGCCTTGCTGTTGGGTTATTAGTATAACCCCCTTTACTTCTTATGGCTCCAAAAAAATTATTCCAAATGGTCTTGGGAAAGTTAATAACTTAATATGTAGCTCATATTTTTTTGTTCCAAAACATGAATATTATAAATTTTTTTGAGGCTGTCCATACAAATTAAAAGCCCTAAAAATCCAGTTTTTCTTGCCGATTTTAGAATTGATGTTCCATTCAAAGTGAGACCAATGATATATCTTTTCATTTTCTCCATTATATCAAAAAAATGCTCTGCAGTTTTTGGTGAAAGGCATTTTTTGTATGGATATTTGGCAAATACATTCCTAGAATTCAATATGTCAAATAAATTGTTGAAATTCAATATGAATTCTGATGTAGCCTCTGAACCTTGAAAGTTAGGACATTTCAAATCTTCACGAAGAAAGTACATAGCATCACTCACACTCCTGCTCAACGTTTGGGTAGCCAAACGGACCTTCATTTTTTCTCGTGCCCACTGGAGATGCCTCATTCTGACCTTTGTTGCTGCATGTAAACCTTCTATATGTTGAGTTTCAACCAAGCTGGATATATAACTCCATTTTACATCTCTTTCATCTGAATCTTTCAGTCCATTTTGTGAAGCAAAACAATTTCGAACAAGTTTTATCATATGACATGCATCCAGATATATATAAATGTCAGTATTTGTGACAGGATTCTTAAAACTCGTTTTCAAATTCATTGGATTGCTAAAATCTGCACCCAACTTTTCAGCCATTGAAATATTTGTGAAGGCACCATCAAATGTCAACGAAGTTACTATAACACCACTTTCATTAATAAATTCAAGACACTTTTTCACTAATTCGGCCTTTACAGTAGCTGCCAATCCATCCAACAAAAAATATCCAACAGGAACTTTCCAAGTTCTATTTATGCAGACAAGCATAAATACTAACGCCTCTCTCGCTTCTGGTAGTG
Source organism: Endomychus coccineus (assembly GCA_958510875.1). Lineage (NCBI taxonomy): Eukaryota > Metazoa > Arthropoda > Insecta > Coleoptera > Endomychidae > Endomychus > Endomychus coccineus. Next base: position 104,800,585 of record OY294069.1, on the reverse strand, counting down.
TATCTGAGTCCAGATTGGTACCAATGTCTACATAACCAGTAAATTTTTTTCCAGTCCATTCAATCTGTCGCCTTATAGACATTTCGTCCAAGACCAAGTTACACAGAAGAGGTGTTGATGAATTCTTTTGTTTTAAAGTCAAAGCAATTAGTGCTTCTTTGGTGAAACCTGGACTACCATCAATACACCTGTACCATTTAGATATAGTCCCTGAATGAGGCAAACTTCGATTGAAGGTTTTCCTCACAAAATCATATGCCTTTGGAGAATAGAAGGATAACGTTAAGGCAAATGATCTAAGGCTAGGATCATATTTCTGTTTAGTTGGCCCCTTCAAGAATCTTTTGAACAAATCTCCAGCAGTTCCTGAAATTGATGCCTGTAAAAAATTGAATTTATTAATTTTAGTTAAACAATGTGAAGCTGTTATGATACATTTGTAAAAAAAACCTATGTTGTGATCATTTTTATCAGTGAAATTTTAAATAGAAAAATTATTATAAAGGAATATGAACCCCCTAGTTCTATAGACCTATCAGGTCTATGGTCTCAAATTATTTCAGTTTGAGAAAACATGAGATATAGATGATACTAGGAATGATTCGATTTAATTCTCATTTTATTATATAATGAATAATAATAATAATAATAATACTTTATTGCCATGACTTTGTACAAAATATTAGCATTGTCAAGAATAATAATACATAAACATTAATAATGGAATACAATATCAGATATTTTAGAAATTAATAAAACAAATAAGTTAGTACGATCAACAATTTAGAAATGATCTACAGACGTGTACATATAAATGGATGAATAATAAAATTAAAATATCATAAATTTAAAAATTCATCATATGAATAAAAGCAATTTTCAATTAAAAAATTTTTAAGCACTCTCTTAAAACCCAATATGGAGTGACAATCTTTGATGCATTGTGGTAGGCAATTGTATGCTTTAACACATCAGTAAAATGCATTTTTTTCTAAAAAAGTTGATTTGTGTTTTGGTATCCTAAAGTAATCACAGCCTCTGTTCTCATATTATTATATATTTCACTATTTGTTGTAAAGGTTGCTGAACATGCATTCAAAGATGACATTTCGACTTTGATGATTTAAGCACTTCACACTGATATATTTTAGTTTACACTGACACTCTTTTCCCGATTAAATTGTAACTTATCTAAAGCACTTTTCAATTGTGATGCAACTATTTTCAAAGACATATAGTACTTTAAACAGAAATAAAATTTGGTTGCTACCATATAACTCTTTCAGTTACATCTACTTACAGTTATTGTAGATTCTGATGTTTCTGATAAGAGACACTTCTCTTTCAGATATGTCAATAAACTCTTCAATGATGTTATTCGAAGCCTCAATCTTCGAACAGTAGTCTGCAAATTATGGATCCTTCTTCTTTGTTTGCCAACAGTACTTTTTATTATATTTAAATTTCTTCTTCTCTTTTCTGGTGTTGAGAAGTCACCACTTGTCATTTCGCCAATATAGGATCTTTTTCTGCAATATATGAAATAAACATTGATTGGTTTTTGAAATCATTCTTCATAAGGCATGTAAATACCTTTTCTTTCCAAGTTTTGTAGCATTTGTGCCTGAAGATGAAGAAGGGATTGCTAGCCCAATTGGATATTCCACTTCTTCAACGATAGGTGTTACTTCAGGTTCCCTAAAAAAATTCTATAACAATACATCAGAATGGAAGAAACTGAATTGGGTTCAGAGCAGAAACAATAATTACCTATGACTTGAAGAATGGACTTTCCCTGGCGAAGCAACCAAATTTATGCAACAAATATCTTGAGACCTAAAAATGTTTTTGTCTTTGAGTAATATGGTAATGGTATTTTGTTCATTCAAAACTGATCTATGGTCCATTTTGATAATTTCTATACTTTTTTCTTATTTGTTTCTGCAATTTAATTGTTTTTTGTTTCGAAGCACATGGTCCCTGTACATCATATGTGAGTACCCCTTTTTGCTTAAAAAATTATATTATGATATTTTACTTCTTATTTTTTATATTATATTATTTTTTTTTGGGAATTTTGTAAAGGTTCAGAATGAAAGTGGATACAAATGTTTAGGGTACAGTAAAATGTTTATTCAAGGTAAGTGAAACGTTTGTATTAACTTTCTATTCAAACGTTAAAGAAATTGACAATTTGTGGTAGAGGCATCTGTGAATGATGACCTTCTTATACACAAAAATACAGAGAAACACTTACCCTGTAGGTCTTTTTGGAGGAGTATAGTAAATTGTTGAGGCCGAGCTGTAAAATGATTGAAATTACCACTCACATTTTTTGCTAATCACTATATAGATTTAATAAATCAAAGAGGTTTTTGAATATCAGCATAATATATTATAGATTTAAAAATCATATATAAAGTGATGTATTTGTACGCTGGACATGTCTACCAATGTGCACTGGACCACTTGCATTTGGTACCCTCACTCTGTTAGTTGCCCAATCTTGTATTGTTAAGCTTACCAAGCTGTATACTTAATATAGTGAGAGGAATTAAACCTCTTATGCAAATACTATTTTTGCCAACATCAATAATTAATGCAAATTACCTGTCAGAAGTGAACTGAAATTCTGAATGGCGTGGCAGCGGATTTGTATCTGGCTTTATGTACTTCACACCATTTTTTTTAGTTACAATATCACTTGCATCAAAATGATTCGAACATACATAAAGGTATTTGGTCGGACGTCGATCTTCCTGACAGTCAAGGAGAGATACCCAAATTTTTCTCCTTTCCCTATCAGCCGGAAACCTGAAGTAGTAATACAAAAATATACTAAATTGCTTTGTAATATATTGAATGCAATAAAAGAAATTCTTCCATATGAAAAAATCAAAATTTGTCCAACAAAATCTCTAAAATTGTAAGTATGTTTATTTTAATATAGAAATCGCCATATCATCTACGGCACTGGATTTAGTAAGCAATACTAACTTGTGAAACGAAGAATCAGGGCTTAAAATGTCCAGTCTTTTACACACTTGCCACTGACGAACCATATTGTTCAACAATCCACACTTAATTTCACAAATAACTAATAAAAATCACGAAAAACGTTATAAACTGCTTGAAAAGTTGGAACCTCTTGTAAGGCAACGCCGCTTCGAAATGGCTACGATAAATACGGTAACTGTCAAATTGCGTAGTACACAACAAAGTTCCCATTCATAAAAGGTGCGCAACGTTGTCGCTTTCTGAACAAATGATGCAATAATTCGATTGTATATTCCAAGTTACCATAAATAATGGAATATTTTTCAGAGAAAACGACATTTCAACAGTATTGCTTATAATATAACCTATAAATAATGCTATGGACGTTTTTATAATAATTACAAATCTCAATTCGGCACACAGAACAACTAATCCGGCAACAGCACATTCCAGTCGGCCATACTTGTAATATACAGCGGTCTGAGTGGTCCGAAATTTGACAATGTCTGATCGTGTTTAAATGTAAAGAGTTCTGTCTCCTTAGGATAATAGGTCTATGGTACCAACGAACTCGGATATACTAGAGTTAGTCAGTCTATTCGTAACTACGGAAATTTGTATCGCCAACATGACGTGTAGAAATCCAGTACGGATAGAGGAATAGTACCCCACGACATAGGCGTGTATTGTATAGGGTATTTTAAACAGATTTCCAGGGTACCCCACGCCACGGGCGTACTATTTATAAGGCAGTAAGGTACGTTTTTTTTTAAACTGTTAAAACATCAAAAATAAAAACTTTATAACCAATATTAACAGTGTAGCTGTAGACATAGAAGAATGTTAATGACAAATGTGGGTTTCTTCCATGTTTTACAGAAAAAGACTGGTATTTTGGCAATCAAACTGATTCACTTACTGACCACATTTGTATAATAGCAATTTGTATGGTCGTTTCTTCTTTTGCTGATTGCCATTCACCGATTTATGTGTGCGTGCAAGTAACTATATTGAAGCGCAGACTATGAGCTGCTTATTACTTTGTTCATCTACATCTGGGCAATTAAGTATATTTTTATATATTCTTAACCAGTGAAAAACATTTGTTTCTATCGAGGACATTGTTAGATCACAATTATTTAATTTATATTGCAATACAATAATAGTTTCACTTTTTTCACCACTGCATCAACCTATAATTTGGTTTCAAATCATATCTGTATAAGTATATTCATACAAAATCCATTGTTGTTTTTAAACTTTCATATAAAATTGCGAAATTTGGAATTCTTAGAAACTTCAAATTAATTAATCTGACAGAATCTGTTCAATCTTTATTTCTCCACACGATTGCTGGGAAGCTAGATGACACTATGGTGGGAGAGAGACATGTTGGCGATACTCAAAAATGACTTTAGCTTATTCTAGTATATCCGAGTTCGTTGGTATGTACAATTCGTTCGACTAATGTTTACTTTGTATGTAGCTTTGTGTTACTGTTTATGTATTTCGGACTCTTGATAGTCATTGTTACAACCCAGTATATTTGTTATTTTGTTAGGTAGGTATTTCGTGAATAAATCTGTACCTATTAAGTGTTTGTTTATCTAACTACGAACCATCGTAAACCGGGTAGGACGGGTAGTTCTACTTTTGGGTACGAACAGAACATTTGGCGACCGTGACAGGACAGTTTAGAGAAAATACGGGGTTGTGTGTGCGAGCGTTTTGGTGGTTTGACCGTGTTTTTTCATAAAAAACTTTACCACGTTCCACAGGTGTTTCGTATTCGAGAAGTTCGAAAATTTGTCGTAAGTAAATATGGCCGGTAACGTCAACAATTTGAAGAAAAGCCGGAAAGTAATTCGGAGCTTATTCACGAGGTATGTTAACGAACTTGATAGATTACTCAGTGCCGATCCGGTTGATATTGAAACATCGGAGGTTACATTTGAACTTTTAAAGTCGAAGTTCGACGAATTAAAAGTACTGAACGGTGAAATTTGCGAACTTGTGTTAGACAGTGCTTCAGAGGATGAGTTGACCAGTGAAATAGTGAGCTGTGAAGATTACAGTAAGAAGTACACAATACTGAGGATGAAGTTCGAGAAGATACAGGTTGATTCGGCTACTAAACTAGCAAGTGCACATAGACACGGCCCTCCTGATCAAAACTCCGGAGAAAAAACAGGTATGCATAAGTTTAAGTTACCTAAAATTGAGTTTAAATGTTACGACGGGAGTATAAAGGGGTGGTTATCTTTTTGGGCTCAATTTAAAAAGATACACAACGATAACTCTATACACGAGAGCGACAAAATTGAATACCTGCGTCAAGCTACAGTGCAAGATAGCAGGGCTAGGCGTCTAGTACAAAGTTATCCAGCTATGGGAGAGAATTATAACAAAATCATTGAGAGTTTGCAATGTAGATTCGGCAGGGAAGATTTACAGATCGAAGTGTTTATCAGAGAACTTCTGAAATTAATTCTCAGCAATTCTGTTTCCAAACAAAAATGTGACATTGGCATCCTGTATGATCAAATAGAGACACAGTTGCGTGCACTTGAGACATTAGGCATAACTTCGGACAAGTGTTCAGCCATGCTGTTTCCGATTATCGAATCCTGTTTACCTCAAGAACTAATCAGGGTTTGGCAGCGCTCATCGTTTTTTAACGATTCTTCTTTCTCAGAAACTGCAAGCGTTCACTCAAAAGACGAAACCTCTGTTTCCTCTTTAGAAGTTCGGCTTAAAAATCTGATGTCATTTCTTGGACAGGAGGTAGAGAACGAACAACGAATTGACTTAGCAGCAGAAGGTTTCGGTATCAAGGAAGACAGAAAAGAGGGTTATGTTAGGGATAGAAGGTTTAGACAAAATAGTGAAATCCCTACAGCTGCGGGGCTTATGAATTGCGAGGTTGCCATGTGTGTTTTTTGTGCAGGGTCTCATGATAGTGCGAGCTGTTTTAAAGCACAGAATATGTCTTATGAACAACGGAAGGAAACCCTTGCCCAAAAAAGAGCTTGTTATCGCTGTTTAAAGGTAGGACATCAGTCGAAAAAATGTAGAGGGCATTTGAGATGTATTTTATGCAGGCGATCTCATGTCGTTCTGATGTGCCCTGAAACTACTACTGGTACGGGAAATAAGCTAACTAATAGCAAAGGGGAGGGCATTACGAGAGAGGTCCAAAAGGAGCAAACCCTCGCCAACTATACGAGCACCCAGGTATTTTTACAGACGATTCGAGTAACTTTGAGAGGTAACGACAAATCCAGGATAGTGCGAGCCTTGATTGATAGCGGATCGCAAAGGTCGTACATTTTGAAAACCACGGCAGCACAACTAGGATATAGACCCAAACGCCACGAGAAAATCGTTCATTGTCTATTTGGTGGGAGAGAGATTCCAGTCACGCACAACTGCTATGATGTCACGATTTCTAGAGGAAGTTACACCTACACGTTCGAAGTCCTCGATGAGGGAACCATTTGTGGTGATATTGTTCCAGTTCTTCAAGGTCAGTGGACAGAAGAAATGAAGTCAGATCATGCAGAAATCTCGGACGCCGGGGTTCCAGGCCCCATCGAGATGTTACTAGGGGCTGATGTAGCCGGGGATCTATATACAGGAGCACGTAGGGAATTGGAATGTGGCCTATTTGCCATCGAGACCTATTTCGGTTGGACACTCATGGGAAAAATGCCATCAACGAAGGTACGTTCCGAGGTGGTAACGACGACTTTGAATTTGCTCGTTAAAGATGTGTCGATTAGTGATTTATGGGAACTCGAGGTTATTGGCATCAAAGACCCTACCGATAAACGTAACAAGGAAGAGAAAGACAGCGAGGCCAGGGAATTATTCCTACAGACGGTAACGGTGGATAAAGGTGGAAGATATGAAGTTCAACTTCCTTGGATAGACGGACATCCTCCACTCCCGACAAATTACAAAATAGCTCAAAAGAGGCTAGACGCTACCATCAGCAAATTGAAGAAACAAGGACTTTTTGAGCAATATGATACAATCTTCGCGGAATGGGAGAGAGATGGTATCGTAGAAACAGTTGAACCGCCTAGAGATGGGAACTATGACAGGGGTCATTATCTGCCACATCGACCAGTGCTGAAAGAAAACAGTGCTACCACTAAGATCCGGCCGGTATTCGACGCATCCGCACATGATATCGGCAAACCAGCACTCAATCATTGTCTAGAAAAGGGGATTGAGTTGATACCGTCAATGTTATTACGGTTCAGGGAAAATAAGATAGGTGGAACAGCAGACATCCGGAAAGCCTTTCTGCAAATAGGTCTCCAGAAACACGATCGCGATTTCCTCCGATTTCTGTGGGTCGACGCTCAAGGTCAAAAAGTTGTCTTACGACACAAACGCGTGGATTTTGGTGTCAACAGTAGCCCTTTCCTGCTAGGAGCGACGTTAGAATATCATTTGTCCCTGTGTCTGGACAAGGCTTCTAATCTTGATATGTACTCCAGCGAAACCCTCAAAAGGCTAAGCAAAAGTTTTTACGTGGACAATTGCGTTGCTAGTCTGCATGATGAAAAATCTGTATCTATATTCATCAAGGAAGCAACCGCGGCAATGGCCGAAGGTCAGTTTGATCTAAGAGGTTGGGAGCATACCGGCTCTAGCCTTTCTGATAACTGCCCCCTGCTAGGATTAGTATGGGATCCACAGAGAGACGTCTTATCGTTAAATCCTGAATTTCTTTCGTCTGATCTGGGTCCTGAATTAGTGGTCTCCAAACGTCTAATTTTATCTATTTCCCAGAAAGTTTTCGACCCAATTGGCTATACCTGTCCTTCAGTTTTGCTACCAAAATTACTATTGCAAGGATTGTGGAAACAAAGACTCACTTGGGACCAACCCGTGGATGACGTCACTGCTCAGGGGTTCAAGATGTGGGTTAGAGATGTGCACTATTTGACAAAAATTACGATTCCTCGATGGGTGTGGGCTACGAGTTCTGACTCACAAGATCTGAGCCTGCATACATTCTGCGATGCCAGTGGCGATGCATACGCCTGCACTATATTTTTGAGGGCTGTCAAAGACGGAAAGGTTGCGTTTTTTTTGCTGGCTGCCAAAGCTCGAGTAGCACCCTTGAAAAGGTCTACCGTCAAGATGACTATTCCCCGTCTAGAATTGTTGGCCGCCACTATAGGAGCTAGGCTTTATGCGCATGTTGTAGAAAATTTGGAGAAAAGGGTCGACAGTTTTTTCTGGAGCGACTCGTCCACTGTTGTATCGTGGATTCAAAGGAGGGAAGAGTGGGGAGTCTTTGTCTGGAACCGAGTAACAGAGATACGCGATTTGACCGAAGCGGAAAGATGGCGTCATTTACCCGGGATACATAATCCAGCTGACCTTCCATCACGAGGGTGTTCACCCAAACAATTGTTCGATTCGAAATGGTGGGAGGGGCCAAAGTGGTTATATGACGAACCTCGAGGATGGCCATATACGACCATATCTTTGAAAGAAGAAGAAATCGAACAAGAGAAAAGGAAAAATGTAACAAGCACTCTTCTGAATGCTGAGAAGTCGATTGATTGGCATCTCGATTATTTCTCTCAATATAATAAGATCATACGGATGATTGCTTGGATTTTCAGATACGTTCATAACTGCAAAAATGTAAAAGAAAGACACAATGGAGAGTTGACAGTACCAGAAGTCGAAAATGCAGAGAAATTCGTTTTTAAGTTGGTGCAGGAAAAATCGTTTTCGGGTGAAAATGACAAAATCATAAGCTGTCTCAACCCTTTCTATGATCAAGTCGGATTAATCCGATTAAAATCCCGAGTCTCACGAAGAGACGACACAGAGAACTTTCGTTTTCCTATTGTGCTACCTGCTAAGGATCCGGTGGTGAGGAGTTTGATTATGTACATGCATGTTGAAGCCCGTCATGTAGGGACTCAAGGACTTCTAAGCCTGATACGGGAAAAATTTTGGATTCTCGGGGGTAGACGAACGGTACGGTCGGTTGTCTTGAAATGTTTGGTTTGCCGGAAGTTCGACGCGAAACCGTTGGCGGTCGAATCGCCTCCACTTCCATTGGACAGAGTTCGTGACGCGGTCGCGTTTGAAGTGACGGGAGTGGACTTTGCGGGACCGTTTTACTTAAAGAATGGTGATAAAGCCTGGACCTGTCTTTTCACTTGTGCGGTTTATCGCGCAGTCCATTTGGAGTTAGTTATATCTATGTCAACCCATGGCTTTCTTCAAGCTTTGCGACGGTTCGTGTCGAGACGTGGTAGGCCCAAAACGATATATAGTGATAATGGCACGAACTTTATAGGTGCTGAGAATGCTATATCGCAATTGGACTGGGACAGAATTGTGCGCGAAACCTCCGTGAGACGTATTTCATGGAGATTCAACCCACCTACCGCCGCTTGGTGGGGTGGTTTCTGGGAGCGACTGATCGGAGTGCTGAAACCGCTACTGAGGAAAATGTTGGGCCGCGCGTGTTTGGAATACGAAGACTTGTTAACCGTTTTATGCGATTGCGAAGCTGTGATTAACGCTAGGCCCATCACTTATTTATCGGAGGACCCTAAAGACTTTGTCGCGTTAACTCCAGCGATGTTTCTTCGCGACCAAGTAGAGTACGGTCTTCCCGAGTGTGACACTATCGATCGCAATTCTTTGTGTAAGAAGATACGGAAGTTACAAACCTTACGTGAGGACCTTCAAACCCGTTTTCGTGCGGAATATCTCGGACAGTTAAAACTCTCAAGTGAGAAACGGTCTAATCGGAAAATTACGGTCGGTGAAGTTGTGTTAGTTGGTAATGATAGCAGTAAACGTATAGACTGGCCGATGGCAAGAGTGGTGGAAGTTCTACCTGGTCAAGACGGACAAATTCGTCTTGTACGAGTGGAAACCTCTCGGGGCACAATGTTGAGACCCTTACAAAGACTATACCCGCTAGAGTGTGTTAGTGCGTCGGATTTACTTCCCCAGGAGGAGAAGATGCTGACAAGTAAGGAGAGGGTGGATACTGATAGTTTCTACGCTCGAACCGAACCAGGGACGGTTGATGATTCCGATGATACTATGGATGCGGGAGGAATGAGGATAAAAACTACTCGTAGTGGTCGTGTTTCCCGAATGCCTCCACGGTTTCTGTAAGGTAAACGGGGAATTTCAATTCTCGGAAGGACACTGGTATGTACGTTTAAATTTTTGTTTTTTTTGTTTTGGACTTTGGTTTATGTTCACCTCCGTTGTGTGAAAAATGTGTTTTCATAAAAAGACATTCTCGAAAACATTTTTCAGGTGGGAGTATGTCGGGAACATAGAAACATTTTCGTGATTGCGGCAATACTGGAATTACCAGATATTCGCTTTGTGCGCGGAGTGATATCGTTTCGCCGGTAAAGAAGGTAGTGATGTAGACAGACAGTGATGGTTGCCGGCCGGCGTCGTATTGTATGTACAATTCGTTCGACTAATGTTTACTTTGTATGTAGCTTTGTGTTACTGTTTATGTATTTCGGACTCTTGATAGTCATTGTTACAACCCAGTATATTTGTTATTTTGTTAGGTAGGTACTTCGTGAATAAATCTGTACCTATTAAGTGTTTGTTTATCTAACTACGAACCATCGTAAACCGGGTAGGACGGGTAGTTCTACTTTTGGGTACGAACAGAACAGATTCCTCATCATAACTGATCTAAATTGTCTAGCTCAAGACAATCGAAAATAGTGTTACCGTTCTCATATATTATGTTCATCGCAAATTGAACAACGAATACACCGCAATTATAACTATCGCTTTGCACAGGATGATCATTAACCTTGGAAATCCAGTCTGAACCTAAATTTAAACGTTTAGTGAATATTCTAAAATATTTGTTGGTTTCCGCTAACGAACTGCCCGCCGGATTAAAAAATGAAAATTTTTTAGCGTTCATATCGCATAGTACCAAGCACCAATGGTTTTTGTTCTTTAAATATGGCATTAAGCATTTGCTGTACATATTACAGTTAAATTCGACACGAGATGATTTAAAATCAAATAAATTGGCAGAATCATGAGATGTTAATACACTAAACCTGTCTCTGTGATCTTCAGCAATTTTAAATAAATAAATATCTATAAGAAAATTACCCAGCCACATCTTTTTCTCATTGACATGTATCATTAATGCTTCGTAGTCCGAGATATAAATTTTATATACAGGTTGGGCGCCGGGATATACACCGACAACGTAATCTGTGCTATTATAATTTTGATGATAATTTTCGTTTTCGACTAAAGTGTTTTTATTTAAGGTAATTTCCCGCACGGCAGCAATAGTGGTATCATGTTTTTCCGATCCGTCCACGTACATATTTAACAATTTCGGTTGAAAATAGGAATGCTTGGACTTTTTCTTCTTATTCCATTGTTCCTCTGACATATTCCCATTATCATCCTTATTCCCACGTTTTCTTTTGATGGGTATCGCACATCTTACTCTTGAAATATTAAAGCAACATTCTTTATGGATGATTTCTACTACTTTCCTAATTTCCCTTAAAAATCGCGTACATCTTAAATTTCTGTTTCCCAACAGAACATTATTTTTAACTTGCCCGAACCAGTTTTCCACTGGAGCATTACTATAACGCTGGGTCCGCAAAATTTTAGATTGAAGATCGTTTGTTATTATATTGGCCCAAAGAGGTAAATAAGGCAAATATTTCCTCAAGATAATATGAAGCAGTTCTGGACAACGCATTTTCATCATGTTGATCATTTTCTTCTATTATAACGAATTTATCTAATAAATGTTTAAAGTGAATGTAAAATCTGCTATTCCGGTATATCGTAGATTGCGAATTCACGTCTATATCAATTTCACTTGATGTTTCAAAATTATCAGTGGCCCACTTCCTGTTATTATTCCGAATGCTATTCAAGCTATTGATTACCTCTTCACAATTATATCTGTGATTCGTGATAATAATCATGTTATTAAACCAAGTAATTAAATTATTAATGTCCTGTTCATCAAAAACCGACGCGATCGCCTCCTTAAAGAATAATTTTTGTAATTTATTATTGCCACAAAGTTTATTAATGTCGGAAGTTATGATTTTCATGTAATGACAACAACAAATTTTTAAGAATACTGACGGTAAAGTTTCACAATCATTAAAAACATAATCATAACAAATATTTAAATATTCAGTGACATTGTTCAAATTATTCCATTGCATATTAACGGCATTGATTAGTGCAAAACTAAAATCCACCACCACAGTGGAAAATATCGGCCATTTAATATTATTTTTAATCGCAAAACCGTAAAATGCATAAAGCCAGGATCCAATGGATACGGCGTCGTGGTTTGAAGTTACTTGTTCAAAAATCGGACAAACATCATTTCTATTGGGAACTCTAATAACCCCTGCATAATAGAACACGCGTTTCTTTAAAAAACCTGGAGAATGAACTACAGTACCGGTTGCATCTAAATGCAAATTTAAAAATTTATTTTCGTTTTTCACGTAATTCAAACTTTCTAATTGCTCCGAGCTGAAAATGTGGACTGTCAAAGGAGCTATGAATCTGTAAACGTAATTAGAATCATATAAGGACATCTTTAATAGATCCACCGTTTCATCTGCGTCATAATCAAGTTGCGCTAAATGCTCAGATCTAATTTTTCTATAAACCGCGTGAGATTTAATATTTCCATAATTACCCGAGTTAAGTTTAATTGTAGATTCGGACAATTTATCTTTTACTTGGATAAGAAATGGTTTTCTAACTTCCATTTTGTCCCCTAGTAATAACCGTTCATAATTTCTAACATATCCCGTTTTCTTTAAGCCATCTAAATGATTGAAATTTGAATTACCACTCATGACCATGACGTGCCTTCGCACTTCAGAATCTAACACTGTAACTATAATTTTGAAACGTTTACACTGTTCATGAGCACAATAACAATATAACGTGTGTCTCAACCCCAAAATGTCACTTCTCTTACGTTTAAAATTCAATGTGCATGTATTATTGACCGTTTCAAACATTTTTCTAATTGTTAATTGATAATTTATAAGATTATTGCCGATAGTTATGTCCTTCAATTCTTGAATATTCATGTAAAATAAACCTTCAGTTATATCGAGTAAACGTTTTTTGAGATTTATTGATTTGTTATTCAAATTTATCGATCCAAATGGTAAAACTGAATTTATAATACACGTATTATGATACAATGATGTTACACTATCTGGTATTTTGCTTAAAGATTTAGTATGTGATTTTGTATGATTAAATTCAGAAAAAACAATTGGGAAATCCTCATCAAAAATATTTATGTGATCATTATTATTATCATCGACTTCGCAGCTTACGTCTATATCGTTATTAAAAATATTTACGTGATTAATCGGAGATTCACCCATCAATGTGCTTATAATATTTACTTCTGCATCACATGGACTAATTTCAGAATTATTGATTTCATCGTGTCGATCTAAGTCATCATCTAAGAACATACTACTATTATTATTATCTATATCTAAAATTTCTAACTGATAGTTCAGATCCGAATTTACAGAAATTTCTAAGCGGTCTATATTTTCTAAACAATCCTCGTCATAAATTGGTTCCCTAATAAGTCGCGAATTATTATTTCCATCACATACATCTACAAGTGACATAATAGCTAATTTATTTCGATTCCAAATGGTATTGAATCGTTTTCTGTTTAAGGAGGAATTAGTTTTTGAAAACCGTTTGCAGATTAGAGCGTAAATCGAGTTTATCCCTGAATACGAACCATTTAATTTACAACTATCAATTCGGTGGTCTGAAATTATGGCAGCAAATGATTCAAGATCGACTTGAGACATGTTCCTTATCGTGTTCGGTATATTATTATCACTATCCCAAGCCCTATTCCGTGCAGTATAAAATAATTCCTCAATCTCTGAAGAATATCGAGAAATATAGGTCTTTAACGACTTCCTATTCCCTTTGCTACACTTCATTTTTAAATTTTGACAACACTCATTGAGAAACGATTCATTAAATTCTATATTGAAATAAAAATCAACCTCGACATTTTGAAGGAAATTGCTAATATTTAAAGCGTTTATCTTACACTGTTTCGGCATTTTAAAAATAACTAATATCTAAAACTCGAAATTAAGGTAATAGTGTTGATAAAAAACTTCCTCTAAACAATCACCAAGGTAGTATCTTAGATAAGTAGTCACTTGATTTCACAACTGATAAAATAAAAGGACTGAGCTATGCCCGCATTAATACAAAGGCAGGTTGTAAAAGCGGTGAGATTATGTATTAGACAAACATGCAGCGGTTCGCGGTATCTCTTTCATAACTTTTACTTTGTCGGTACAATAAATAAGCCGACAATAAATAATATGACTGCGCATGAGTATACTGCATAGTATACTCAGGCGCACTCGCAGCAACAGTGTATGGAAGCACACACCGATGCCCTTTCCAAAAAAATCCTGTAGATGATTATAGACTCCGATAGTGTGACGTTACTACACATTTCACTGTCGTGCCCTTGGCTACCGTAGATTCAAATTCAAATTTTGAAACTTCATGAAATTGGTCTTCATTTAAATAAGGATCATATAATAAAACCATATAATACAGGTACAATGACTCGTTCGTAACTAAGTAGATTTAAGAACTTTGACTACTGTAATCTTAGACGTGAATAATTCATTACTCCTATTTTGACATGAAAATTGTCAAGTTGATTATTATCACGAATCACAGATATAATTGTGAAGAGGTAATCAATAGCTTGAATAGCATTCGGAATAATAACAGGAAGTGGGCCACTGATAATTTTGAAACATCAAGTGAAATTGATATAGACGTGAATTCGCAATCTACGATATACCGGAATAGCAGATTTTACATTCACTTTAAACATTTATTAGATAAATTCGTTATAATAGAAGAAAATGATCAACATGATGAAAATGCATTGTACTGCCCAGAAATGCTTCATATTATCTTGAGGAAATATTTGCCTTATTTACCTCTTTGGGCCAATATAATAACAAACGATCTTCAATCTAAAATTTTGCGGACCCCGCGTTATAGTAATGCTCCAGTGGAAAACTGGTTCGGGCAAGTTAAAAATAATGTTCTGTTGGGAAATAGAAATTTAAGATGTACGCGATTTTTAAGGGAAATTAGGAAAGTAGTAGAAAGCATCCATAAAGAATGTTGCTTTAATATTTCAAGAGTAAGATGAGCGATACCCATCAAAACCCACTATTGCTGCTGTGCGGGAAATTACCTTAAATAAAAACACTTTAGTCAAAAAAACGAAAATTATTATCAAAATTATAATAGCACAGATTACGTTGTCGGTGTATATCCCGGCGCCCAACCTGTATATAAAATTTATATCTCGGACTACGAAGCATTAATGATACATGTCAATGAGAAAAAGATGTGGCTGAGTAATTTTCTTATAGATATTTATTTATTTAAAATTGCTGAAGATCACAGAGACAGGTTTAGTGTATTAACATCTCATGATTCTGCCAATTTATTTGATTTTAAATCATCTCGTGTCGAATTTAACTGTAATATGTACAGCAAGTGCTTAATGCCATATTTAAAGAACAAAAACCATTGGTGCTTGGTAGTATGCGATATGAACGCTAAAAAATTTTCATTTTTTAATCCGGCGGGCAGTTCGTTAGCGGAAACCAACAAATATTTTAGAATATTCACTAAACGTTTACATTTAGGTTCAGACTGGATTTCCACTGTTAATGATCATCCTGTGCAAAGCGATAGTTATAATTGCGGTGTATTCGTTGTTCAATTTGCGATGAACATAATTATATGAGAACGGTAACACTATTTTCGATTGTCTTGAGCCTAGACAATTTAGATCAGTTATGATGAGGAATCTATTAAACTTTTCGTGCGATATGAGTAATAGATGCTTGATATGCGGCGAAGATTTATTAAATATTACTACCGATTGTGTACAGTGCGACATTTGTACGAGATGGATAATGATTCCTTGTTTACCACTAAATATGCAAGATAATATGAATTTAAATGAACGCTACACATGTTTTTTATGCATGGAATATGTTAAAGTTTAAATTTATATTAGCAGTTTCTTCTCATTAAATGATACATAGCCGAATGTGTAAACGTTTTGTTTCATAGCTATTCGTATGTATTAACGTGGAATTATTTGAAACGGCAGCGGATTTCAAATATTAATATTTTCAATCGCCTATTAGCCTAGTTAGGGCTTTCGGAATTAAAAATTTTCAAATATACTCTCGTAAATGGAGATAGTTATTACAAAAATACCAATATAGATTATGTCGTGGCACTTTTTACAAATTTCGATTGTTTCAATCGAACTAATGGTATTTAATACGACAAATAAATCTCATATGACTATGTAGATAAAGATCACGAGAAAGTATCGAGCTTTTAGCAGATAATTAAATCATTTTATGTGTGGTAAGGGTAAGGCTGTGAGGGGGGTAGGAAGCCTTTTACAGGGATGAGTCAAGCGGTTCGACTATCCCTGTCCTAGGGGTAATATAAATTAGGTAAACAATACGATTTAGAACATTAGGACGCCTTTTACAATGAGGATTCAACGACGTGGTTTGTCCCGGTCTCAGAATAGCAGGAATAAAATGTGATTAATTTTCGATACACTTATCAATGTCATTTTCAATTTCTCGTGTTCATACACTCGACACACGTGGGATGATAGGGCTCCTGGCGAACCACCCACGGAAAAAAAAGGTAACGCACCCTTGTGAGAGCTGACTGTTATAATATATGTTAGGAAAATAATAGAGAAAGGCACTGATTAATATTTTATTACGATGTTCTGTATACGAAAGTTGAATAATAATAGATTAATGCTCTACCTCTCGTTCTCACTTGCCGAAGTTCGGTTATTGGCCCCCCGTAATCGCAGATAGCTCTGGTGCCGACAAACTGGCGCGGCGCCGGAGATGACCTCAGCCAGTAGTAGTAGGTAGTCAACCCAATATTACCAGCATTAATGCTAACGTATATGTATACCTACAAGTTCTTTCAAAATGTCTCTGACTTTCATAATATAACTTCGGCTCTCACACTGCAATACCTCCTGGGTGGGTGTGGAAATTTGCAAGTAGTCAGGGAAAAATATGGCATTTATATGAATGGCATGTTTACCGAAATTTTTTCGTCCATGCGAAAAGTAGAGAAATAAGTTATTTTCTGAAATATTACACCTATTGAACAATTGATTAATCGACTATTTTATGATTTAATCAGTCAACGATTACTATTAGTTCTATGAATCAAATGATCGAATCATGAATTATTTCACTCTAGATGTGCGTATTCTGCTCACTTGAATGCCGCATGCATTTGTCTACGTGCGCTCTATCTTGGGGGTGGAAAGTCCATACGTTTATGATAGTTAGCAAACCCAGTTCTTTCAACGGCCGCCCGGACATTGTAGAGGGCGTTCCGGTAAGTGTACAAATCTCTCTACGATCCGTGGGGACATGCTACCCCTTTGTCGGATGCACGGTATAATATAAGCATTTTGAGAGTTTGATGTTTGGTCGAAAATTGATCAAATATAAATATGGAAATATATGGTCTTATCTATCTCAGTAATATTCATTGTTAAGGAAAAACTATACTTGTATACGGCAAGAACAACTTGTACATAATATTCAGACAGTGATTTGTGATATTCTAACTTTAAGGAATTAGGCAGTTGGCAGTTGTGTATTGCGAATTTACCATATGTGCGCTGTATAGCTCTTCTTACATTCTTCCGTAGCGATCCTGGCGACAAGAGTTGCAAGTTCACTCACTTCGGCTACGCTTTTAATATACGAGACGCACTACCATTATATTATACTGTGGTCGGATGCCGCACCAGCAGATGCGACCGGCAGTTAACGTCCTGACGTCATGTTGGTTAATATTATTTCTGTCCACAATCGGTCTGATAGTTAGCGCACCGGACGACGTATGAAACAGAGCGAATACCGTCGAGTATTTCGACGGACCGCTCTGATAAAGGTACCGCCAAATTAAAATCTTTATGCCAAAATTTCAAGTGGATTGCATTTTCCGTTTGGTCATTACTCGAAAACGTACCATGTGCCATGTGAACTGATTCAAGTGAGGACTCCGTCCGCTCATGCTCATTCCGTCTTAAAAATTAATATAAACCTACGCAAAAAAATTTTTTTAATCCATGAAAGTCTCAGTTTTTATTTTCTCTAAGTATGCTATCTCGTTTGTGCCGTATTGTGTATAGTATCAAATTGAAGCTAACATCATCAGGAATGTACACTATATGTTTCATTATTGCACAGAGAGGCTGAATGGGTCTTTACGCAAAAAGAAAATGAAAAAAAATTAAAAATCCATGAGAAGTCTCAGTTTTTATTTTTTCTAAGTATGCTATCTCGTTTGTGCCATATTGTGTATAGTATCAAATTGGAGCTAACATCAAGGGGAATATACACTGAGAAGCTGATCATTGCACAGAGAGGCTAAATCGGTCCTTACGCAAAAAGAAAATGAAAAAAAATAAAAAATCCATGAGAAGTCTCAGTTTTTATTTTTTCTAAGTACGCTATCTCGTTTGTGCCATATTGTGTATGGTATCAAATTGAAGCTAACATCATCAGAAATGTACACTATATGTTTCAACATTGCACAGAGAGGCTGAATGGGTCCTTACGCAAAAAGAAAATGAAAAAAAATTAAAAATCCATGAGGAGTCTCAGTTTTTATTCTTTCTAAGTATGCTATCCCGTTTGTGCCATATTGTGTATAGTATCAAATTGAAGCTAACAACCTAGAGAATGTACAATGAAAGGTTGATCATAGCACAGAGAGGTTGAAGGGGTCCTCACGCAAAAAGAAATTGAAAAAAAAATTGAAATTCATGAGAAGTCTCAGTTTTTATTTTTTTTAAGTATGCTATCTCGTTTGTGCCATATTGTGTATGGTATCAAATTGAAGCAAAAAGAAAATGAAAAAAAATTAAAAATCCATGAGGAGTCTCAGTTTTTATTCTTTCTAAGTATGCTATCTCGTTTGTGCCATATTGTGTATAGTATCAAATTGAAGCTAACAACCTAGAGAATGTACAATGAAAGGTTGATCATAGCACAGAGAGGTTGAAGGGGTCCTCACGCAAAAAGAAATTGAAAAAAAAATTGAAATTCATGAGAAGTCTCAGTTTTTATTTTTTCTAAGTATGCTATCTTGGAGGTGCCCTATTGTATATAATATCAAATGAAAGCTCATATCTTCAGGAATGCACACTGAAAGTTTCATCGTTGTACAGAGAGGCTGAATTATTCTCACGCAACAATGTAATCGAAATAAAGTAAAAATCTATTAGTATTGTCAGTTCATATTATTTCCAATTGACTAAATTAGAGAGTGATATGTCCTATAATGAAGTCAGTATTACATTTCCTATTCATGTAAAATATGTGTGAGAAGCTTTAAGTTAGAAGCGCGCAGTGTTGCCAAGTCGAAGTGAGGCTGGGTTTAACAGAGGCTCACTTCACACACATTCTTATTTTTAATAACTATATATTTCCAGGTATCACTGTTGAACGGAATGATGTCTGGGACTACATTGAAAATTCAGGTGAACTTCCTATTATTAGAAATTTCTGTAATAGACTTGATTCTTGCTATATTACTTATTGCTATTGAATATATTACTCAAGTAAATCTATTATTCATTTGGAATAATTAATTTTATCTGCATACATAGATTGTGAAGTAGACGATCCACATTACGAGATTACAGATGAGGAAAGTCTCTCAGAAGTGAGCACCGGTGTACCACATAATAAAAAAAGATATGATACTTTGATACTTGTGATCAGGATGGAACTGAAAATAATTTGGGATTCGATTGTAAATCATTCACTAACAATAGAGGTAAGTAAGCAATTTGATTGAATGATTTCATTATAGTCAAGAGTAACATAACTTGGGATATTAATTTTGATTGGAAATTCTGCATGATAAAATAAAATTTTTTGTACTATTATACCTACCATTGTTATGTATTGTTTTCTATAAATTACAATGAATAATTCAATATCACTTTATAACACATTTTTACAAGTTCCAATACCACTTCCTACAGGGTAGGTTAGTTTACACAAAGCATATTGTATTGCAATCATAATAAGGATATCCAGAGCTGTGTGTAGAAACTAGAATATTTGAAAAGCTGTTCTAAAGTAAGTTCATAAGAAACAATATTCAACATGTTACACCAATGATTACCAAACAAGTTTCACAAAATATTTCTCCATTTTTAAAAAGCTTTACTTGGACAATTTTTCAATATTTGTCTTCATAACTAATTATTCTAAGTTATTTTACAGCTGTGAATAGATTATAATTTGTTAGTTACCTTTTTTACTTACCGAAGACAAAATATGTGTTTACATTCATTTCAATTAGGTACTGGTTTTGGATTGGAAAATATTGACTAAAATTTAAAATATCAGTATTTATTCAAATAAATTTGAATTTTAGGCTTCCAGTTACTCAGATTTTGACTCTTGCAAGACCAATTAAAATCTCATATACCTTGAATAAGTTATGATTAGAAATATTTGGAAATTTAATTGCAATGTATTGTATCATTTGCAGTGGTACACAAAAAAAAAAGTTGTGTACAGAATGTTTAAAATTACTCCATTTTTGAGAATCACAAGAAATTTATGTTTTAAAATTGAAATGAACTTTATGATGAAATTCAGACAAGCCAATACTTTTTCAGAGGTTCAATATTTTGAGGCAGAATTAAATGTACCTCATAGCAAAACAGCAAAAAAATATGTTTGTTCCTTCTGTTCAAAAATGATAGCAAAATTTCCCAGGCATATAGAAACTCCATAGAGATGAAAAGCAAGAGTTAGAGAATTCTTACACCTCCCCAAAAATTCTGCTGAGAGAATAGAAATAATTAACAAATTGAGAAAAGAGTTCTTATTCATTTATAATACAGATAAAAATTTCAATCAAGGAACTCTGATACCATCTAGACAGCCTCAGGAAAAGTTTGGAAATAAACCGGAATATTTCAAAGTTTGCCCGGAGTGTAAAGGATTTTATGCAAAGTCTTCTTTTCGACGACATTATCGAAAATGTTGCAAGATGGCCCAAAAAGGAGAACGAAATACTTTTCAAAAAAGTAGAAATATGCTTGGAAAAGTTCATAAATGTGCTAATGATATGGTTCGGACCAAGATAATCCCTGTAATGAGAGACAATGAATGTGTTCGTTGCATTAGATATGATGAACTTGCTATAACATATGCGAATAAACTAACAGAAAAATACAGAAGCCAGCATCACTGCCTTATGATTCGAAGTCGTTTACGTTTAATCGGGCGGTTATTGGTAGAAATGAAAAATATCAATAAGTCAATTCAAAACTTCTCACAAATATTCAGTCCAAAAGTGTATGATGCAGTAGTAGTAGCTTGTAACAGAATTGCAGGATTTAACACCACTCAAATGAAATATAGAGCACCTGCTACTGCTTTTGCATTAGGTACTTTGCTAAAAAAAGTGGAAAGATTTTAATAAATATGTGCATTAAAGATGAAAATGAAAAAGGAAAAACCCGAACGGAAGAATTTTTGAAAGTACTTGAAGAGGAATTTTCTTACTCTATAAATAAAACTGTTCAAGAGAATCAAATCACGTGGAAGAGGCAGAAGAAGGTAAATTTACCTTCGTTAGAGGATATAAAGAAACTAAATTGTTATTTGAAGAATCAATGAAAGTTACATTTCTCAGCCTTACAAAAATCATTCAATTATATAAACTGGAAGAAACTTTCAGAATGTACTCTCACATCAATTCAGGTATTTAATCGCCGTAGACCTGGAGAGATTGAAAGAATTCTGATCGATGATTATAAAACATATGAATCAGTTGACATAGAAGCTGATAAAGAATTATTTTCTCAGATATCAGAAAATCTACGCCAATCTGCAACAGGTCATGTCAGGTTCTCAATAAGAGGAAAACTGAGAAGGGATGTACCTGTATTATTGAATAGAAATTTCTTAGATTGTATCAAAATTTTATTAAAGTATCGGACAAACGCAGGAGTATTACTGAAAAATCCGTATTTATTTGCCTTACCAGGAGAAAATAACACCGGATTCAAATATTTGTCTGCTTGCAACCTCTTAAGAAATTTTGCTTATAAATGTGGAGCTGATAAACCTCATCTTTTGAGGGCTACGGAACTGCGCAAGCACATCGCAACTAGGTCCATAATGTTAAATCTTCAAGACCAGGATGTCTCTGATTTAGCACGATTCATGGGTCACGAAAAACGAATACACGACGAACATTATCGTTTACCTGTTGCATCCAGGGATATTCTACAGATGTCAACATTTTTGGAAAACGCTCAAGGAGGTGTAGACCACCTTTCATCAGATGGTGAATTTATAGCTGAGAAAGATGACGAGGGTATTGTTTCTCATGCTTCTGATGAATACATCCAACAAAGAGTTGATTCAAGTGAGTCACATATTAATAATATTTTTTTATTCTTATTTAATATTTTTTTCTGGCTTTATTACTTACATATTTTGAAATTAGTAAAGAAGAATAAATGAAGGAAAATCCGCTGAAATTTCATTTACTAACGAATTTGAAGATATTTTGAGATTCTTTCTAATTGGTATGGTTAGAAGTTAACTGTTCACCAGAATTAAGTATAACTTCTGAAATTACGAAGAGAAAGTATTAATGTTTATTCGAGGATCATCTCTGTTAGATCTTTCCTATTTGGTCAAGTGCAGATGATTCTTATAAGCAGTATTATATTTATGAAGATAATCGTTTAATTTATTTATCACTTGTTCATATTGTATTCATCAAACATATTCAACGAACTGTTTTCATTTATTAAATGCAATTTCTATAATTTTACATGTGTAGATTATATGTGTAGAATGGAATGAAGTAATACAAAAAGAATTGTTCACACCTATTTGAAAACAGAGTCAATGCATTAATTAATCATTCAGTATTAATGCACATGGAGACATATTGAGTGGGCAGTACTGTTTTTAATAAAGTTTCTTTTTACCATTTGATCATATCTTCCGATAAAAGCACATTGAGACTTAACACATTTTTTTCTTCAGATAATTGTCAAAATGATCACGATCTCATACTAGATGATAGTCTGTCAAGTATTGGAAATGGTAAGAGAAGAAAAAGATCAAGTGAGTTATATTCATTGTTGAAAATTCAAATATGTCAATTTAAATGTTACAAGTCTTATTAGACCACATTTGTGGCTTTTTTGACCAATAAAAGTTGAAGAGAGAATTAGCGCTATAAATATTTATGTTATAGGTTCACCCAAGGGATGTGTTAAAAGAAGGTCGTGGGATCAAGAGATTAAGAAAAAAATAATGACTATTTTTAAGGAATATATTGATGAAGGAAAACTACCTTCCATCGATCACTGTGCAAATGTAATTAAAAATGTACCTCAACTTGGAACACGTAGTCCTGTCCAACTGAAAACGTATATTAGTAATCAAATTAGAAAAAACAATAGTCCGCGGATACGTAAGAGAAGTAAGTACGCAATAACAGTTCCACTAGCAGTAAATATGGCTTAACCCCCTGAGAACTGGATCATGACAAAATATATTCTTTGCAATTCAGTTACGCCATCTTGCTGTAGTCCATTTTAACTAAAATGAAATATTAAACGGAGAACATTGTTATTGAGAAATTATTTATCCGATTTGTTATGAACGTTAAACCTACAGTTTTGAAACTTATTGTCACGGAATACTGCTGCTTTTGTTCATTACAATTATCAAATGACTATCTGATGGAATTGAAACGTTATGAAAACTTTATTTTTGTCCTAATATCACAATTGCAACAATCACGATCTTCATATGTAGTGAAAAAAATATGCTCATTTTGCAAAGAGTAGTATAAATAGCTATTCTCTACAACTGTCAAAAGAATCGATATCAAGCATCTCCATCAATACATGAACCATTTCTTTTTTAACTGTGAAACAAGAAATTTTTCACCTCGACCACTACCATCATTAACATCCATCTTATTGAAAATATCTCAAAATTGAAGCAAATAAAAACCAACTATGAAAAAATAGGACAGTACAATAAGCGACGTGACAACAAACCGTTTCTATAGTGAAGCTGATAGCGAGTTAATCTAATAATTTGAAATTGTATGGGAGTATTTATTTACTTATATTTATAGTTTTAGCAGATTAATTCAAATTTACAGTTGTACATTAGTTATTTGTGTAACTAGTGCAAAAAATATATTTTTTGCATGAAGTATGCTGTA
Source organism: Endomychus coccineus (assembly GCA_958510875.1). Classification (NCBI taxonomy): domain Eukaryota; kingdom Metazoa; phylum Arthropoda; class Insecta; order Coleoptera; family Endomychidae; genus Endomychus; species Endomychus coccineus. The sequence goes on along the minus strand of OY294069.1, from coordinate 104,776,132 downwards.
TACAACAAATATACTCTTTGAAAAGTTACACAAAAATATTTTTTTATTATTAAATTAAATTGTTTCACTACCAAAAATTCAGATTTAGAACTGAAAACTGAAAATTAATTCTAGGAATTGTCGTTTCTCTGTCAAATGCTGATGTACTTTGATAGCTACTATGAATGAGCTTTCGTTATTAGAGAACCTGATAATAAATTCATTCCATATTGCACTGTTAATAGTATCTAAAGTGATCTTTGTGCGCGGACATAGAAAAAGAAATGTTGTTTGTATTTTGTTTATGAAACTGGTGTTTTTATGCTCATTTGAGGGAATTAACACTTACATTTGAAATAACTTCTACGTCATTAATTGTAACAGTAACATTTATTGGGAGGTGATTTTAGATCTGAAAATATTATGAAAAATATTCGGAAACGCTTCCTAACAAGGGAGCTATGGCGGGTATGGCTAGTCAAACTTAGGCTCTCAAAATGACTTCATTTATAGTTAACTCATAAACCAGTGGGAGGAGAAGTTAAGATTTGGTCCTTTTGGGCATTTGACTATGTAGAATCATTTGAACATGGGTGCATGACATTCAAAAAACTGCTATTACCCGAAAACTGCGTAGCCCATCGGTTGTTATTGAAAATTTTTCAGAAACTCGCAGAATACTACTTCTCATCTAACTCCCACTGGTCTGAAAAACCAATGATAAATACATATTTTGGGTGCTCTCTTCTGACGGTTCGTAGAATCACCTCCCAAAATATGTCAAGGTTATTTGTAGACATCCTGTATGTATGTGGACTTGAGATAATATGTGATTCTATAAATCTTGTTTGAATTTCGTTTTGAAACGTACTCATGCAATCTCCTAAGTAAAATATTTTGAATACTACGGTTTGAAGTGTGGAATGTAGTAAAATAATTTAGCCTACACTAATACCCGTTTTCCGCTCAGATTGTAACTTATCTAAAGATTTGGGAAAATCAGTGAACTTAGGTTTAATGCTTGATACTCGTAGTGAAGCAATTAGGTTTTCAACTTCAGCCTTTGAGAAAATCTTTAATGAAAAATCCTGCAATATGTACCTTATCATATCTATTACTTAATTTTTGTTCAGTATTGATGAGAATTATTTGAATTGATAATAAAAACAATATTAATTTCTAGGGTCTACTATATATTGGACAGAAGAGGAGAGAGATCTGATGGATACGATATTTGCAAAATATCTAAGTTCAGGCCAAATGCCTAGTTTGCAATACTGCCAAAAAATTATACATGATTATCCACAGTTGCAGATAAGAACAAAAGAAACTGTTAAAGCCTGGGTCAACAACCAAATAAAACGATCCAAAAGATCATAACTGGTTACTATATTGACAGCACTGTTACTTAATAAAATTTTTTTATTGAAAATGTGAAGTACTTGTTTAAAAACCCATTCTTATATCTTCGTCTAGGCAGACTATTTTTGTACTTGGAAACATCTGAAAGTGGCATTTCACAATATTTAATTGAGGCTATATACTTTTTAGCTGATATTTTAAAGAAGGTAGTAGATTTCTGAAGTTATTCGCAACATTATGCTCAATCACTAATAAATACCCAGAATTATCAATATAATTATTTTCACCTTTCAGAAATTTTATATGAGTCATTTTTAGTGTTTTTATCATAACCATTATTGATATAGTTTCTATTGTATCTAGAGAAGTAGGCTTTGATTGCACAATGGTTATGAAAATGCTTTATGAATCATTGAAATATAGCATAATTACAATTGACGAAATATTTGAAGAGTATGGTGTTTGAATTCAAAACCAAATCAGACGTTCAATAACTCAGATTTCGATACTTCTTAAAAAAGTTGCTGCTCTGCTAGATTAAAATCGGTGAATTAGAGCTTTGATTGCATAATGGTTATGAAAATGCTTTATGAGTCATTGAAATATAGCATTTTTACAATTGGCAAAACATTTGAAAAGTATGGTGCTTAAATTCGAAACCAAATTAGACGTTCAATAACTCAGATTTCGATACTTCTTAAAAAGTTGCTACTTTGCTAGTTTAAAAACAATGAATTAGAGTTTGATAAATCGTTAATATTTGGCTATTCCCTAAGTAAAAGTCCTTGACTACCAAATGGATTCCGCGTCAAAATAGTACAACTTGATGCTTCAAGCCTGTGAATGGTAACTTGAGATAGCGCAAGTCTGCACACGCTTTAAAGAATATTTTAATGCAAGGTTTATAATCGGAGTGGCCGTTTCTTAGAACGAAGAGCATATCGTTAGGCCCACGTTGGTATGCATGGTAACTTTCTGGGATTATGAAATTAAGATCTGGCATCATACAATTTATAGGAATGTATATATGGAGGAACCCATTTTTGACCCATAATGCATAGGGAAAATTTGACCTGACTGGTTACACCTCGAAAATAGTGTCATTCGATAGCCTATACAACTTATGAAACAATTAAAGACAGAAAGTTTGCGCCGGCCAGTTTCATTCAAATTGATCAAATGTCATCAAATTTAACTGAAATTTTTTATTATATGAAAGAAAAACTACTATGTTTTTATACCACCACTTTTATTAATAATAACGTGAAAACGTAGCTATAGTTTCAACACCGAAGTGCCATTATCAAACAAATAGAAAATTATATTTCTAATTTATAATTATATAATTTTCTATTTGTTTGATAATGGCACTTCGGTGTTGAAACTATAGTTACTTTTTCACGTTATTATTAATAAAAGTGGTATAAAAACATAGTAGTTTGTCCTTCATATAATCAAAATGATAAATTATCATAATGTAACCGCTTCCACCATCGATTTTTTGAAATTTTTTGTTATTTCAAAAACATTTTGACACGAAAAAATGTATATTAAAGCTTTAAACTTTGCCAAATTATTGTTTGAGGTGACCAAAACATGTTTTTTGAGTCTTCAGAAAGAATCTAAGGGTTGTTTCGATGTAGTACTAAAAATAGTTGTGTGTTGAAATTACCATTGATATTAAATTTTTTTCATCGAAAAAACGTAATTTTTCAACATTTAAAATCATTTTCTTCCCGGAAAAATTCAACCCCTTTTGGGTGGGGTGGTAGGGGTTGAGGTGGTTCAAACTTTCTGGCGAATAACCAAATATGCTATCTGTCCAATAATCGGATTAAGTATATTCTTCCGATTATTGACAGATTCTATGATATGCCTGTAATAACTTATATTGCTAGTTATTGTTGCTATATTATATAAACTAGGAAAAATCCAGTGCGAATTTTATAAACAAAATACAATTTATAATGATAATCACACTCTTATAAAAAGTTTGAGCCGTGGTGAATTGCCTTATCCTCAAGATTTGATTCTGCAGAATTTTTTATATCCATATATTGTATTTAACTAAATTATCTTTGCATTTGAGGAAATATTATTATGACTGTTTATAATAAACATAGGATGAGGTACCTACATAACTCAATACATTCTAAAATTTCTGTCAGAAAACGGACATTTGCCACGTGATAATGAATGCGAAAGTCATAACTATGGGCTTATCGTAATAATTATTTTGGAATTCGAGTGTGCAGAATTTCATCACGATCGGTACTTTGTCTGGGGTAGGGAAGTTTCTTTCAATATATCAAGTAGACAGTGACTTTCCTCTTGTTTTGAAGATCAAGAGTGCAAATTTTTGTCAAGATCAGTACGTTGTCGATTTTAAGTGGGGAGGGGGAAGTGGTTCGGGGTAGTTAAATCCAAATCTAAGCAGTAACTACTCTTACATGTCAAGTAAAATTTAAGTATTCAATGATAGAAAACTTCTGTCAAAATGTTCATAATAAATTCAATTGAATAATCGAAGTGTCTATTCGTCTGACTTCTATACGAAAAAGCAGAAAATGATATCTTGAATTTTAACCCCAAAACCCCCCCGCATACCAATTTTTAATAGAATCGGAACATTATCACAAAACACATCCGCCATCTTGAATATTGACAATTTAGAATTGAGTCGGGACACAAACAGAGAAATAGGCCGTCATCTTGAATTTTGGACTAAAAAATAGATCTCCGACACCAAAAACTTCCATATACCACTTTTGAATAGAATCTGATCGTAATAGCAAAATTCGTTCGCCAATTTGTTTTTCCTTTTTATAAAAATGTCAATGTATCACCCGAATGTTGAACACCTGCAAAATTTCAAGTTAATCAGACGACTAGATGTGGGTGAAAATGCACTTCACCCGAACGTAGAAATAAAGCAAGGCAAGTTAAATGACAGCTTGTAGCAACATGAATCTGTCCGACAATGTTCATCGAATCATTTCACTGATGTTATTATTAGGTCACTTATTCTCGAAATAAAAATGATTTTTATGTAATTGAATTATTACTATTATACACATTGAATCTATGTACATCAGAGCCCTAAACCGAAATTTTTGTCGGAGGCCACAAAGTAGTCTCTATACTCACAAAAGAAATTTTTAGTTCCGGTATATATCGCTGGCGCTGGTGTTGCACAAAACTTATAGGGAGGGCACGTTGTCGCCTCCGATTATATAAATTTTATTTTTGCATCACATACGTTACGCTGTCGCCTCCGCTGAATGGCAAGGTCGGAAAAGAGGTAATGTTCGTATTATTTCCATGAGTATGTGAAGGTCACGAAATAATAAAATGAGTGCAGTCTGAACTTATAACGATGTCATCAAGGACTAAGATGATATTAAAAATATGCAGTAAGTACCAACAATCATTTAACTTCCATAAGCCAACAAATTTAATGACTGTATATAGTATCACTCTATCCAAGGAATATTCATGGTAACATAACCTCTGAATGTTCTTCAAAAGTTTCATTAGTTCAAAAATTAGAATGCACCTGAATATTCGTCACATATCTAGTATTTTGAAATAGTTGAATTCTTAATGTGGTATATCCTTGATATTTTAATTTGCAGTGCTTTCCATTGAAGGTTGATATTATTCAAAAGTAGTATTATTTGATGTCATCTCATCCGAGCGAGTCTTTACATTTCGCCGACCTCTTCGTTGGCGTAGTGAGAAATAAATGTGTCGTCACTGTAGACATTCGGCTTATGCTAGTTGCGCTTTAATTGTAACACTCGAACATAACAGTGAATATGTTAGTGCATAGTCGAATCATAATGTTAAAAATGAGAAGAAGTGATGCGGTTTTCTACAGGAATAGAGTAAAATTCACAAAAGTAGGTTTCCCGAATACAAAATTAAGGTTTGGGTGTGCTTTCTCGGCACTTGTCTACTTGGGCTAGTAGGGGAAGAATCAAAATTTGGGTTTTTCCGTTTCACAGTGAGATTCATGATGTAAAGAATGTGCTTTTTATAATAGAGCTCTCAATATTTTGTTTTCCAAATCTGCGAACTTCATTGTTGAAACAATGACATATTGCAAAAAAAAATTGTTCCTGCCATTATCAAGAAACGCTACGTTGTAAATTGGAAAATCTGATTCGATTCGAAGGTATTTAAAAAGCGGGTCTTCTAAGATCAATTACAACGTTTTACCTTCAATCGTTAATTTGTCATAAACGAATTAACGTTTTGATAGACAATTTCTTTCTCAGAAAGTAATACCTGTTTTCAGATAATAGATGAAAAATATTGAGTTTTCATCACAGAAGTTGTATTCCTATTATTCTTCGGATATATTGCATATTAGTAATTGCAAATTTAAAATAACAAGTCCTCGGAATGGTTTTTCACTCAAAACCTCGCGCAATGACTAATGGATAATACCTATCAATTATCTATCGTCCTGCAGAAAAATTATCAATGCTATCAATGTTGTATTAACAACTTCGAATCAATATATTGGCGCAAAATGAAAATTTCACGCCTAAGGAGACCTAAATGCGATAGTCGGAAGCTGAAATATCTATTTTTCCTGTGTTGCTTCGGTTTTCTCGCAATTGTTCATTTAAATTTTGTGGAGAAAAACTTGGGTCAAATCGAAGGTAATATGTTGTTCCTTACTACTATAAAAGTTTCACAAAATCCGTTAGATATTTTATATGTTTGCGTCACTTTTAAAAAGGTCAGTTTAACAGACGAACAGAAGCGTATATATGGAAACGCTGAAACGCATGAGCGGTGTGAGCGACATAAAAAAATTCGAGTGGCAGAAGTGGAGGTTTATTTTACTAAACGCCATTTATTAAGAACTGTATGGGCAGGTACATTTCTCTTCAGTTTTTAGTAGGAAAGGAGGAGAATGGAAATATGAACAGATTTTAACAAGTCCCTATTCTCTACTAGCCCAAGCAATAGACAGAAATGCGTACAGAAATTAATACCTGGAAAAAAAAATATGAGCGTATAGGAAATTGAATTTGAAGGGAGTTCATGCAACTCGATCTGAAGTGGCGAACATAACCTAAAAAATTTGCAAAGTTGCAAAAAGCGGTTTTCTTAAATAATTAAAAAACAAAACCTCGGATCGGAAAAAGTTAAATGAGAAAGTTGTAGGTATCAAATAGATCAATCGATTGGTCTCATGATAATTATCGATATCTTTCATACTTTTCGAGTTATATCGAAAAAACCGTTAAAAATTGGGGTATCGAGAAGTCGTTAATTATTACGTTTCCATATGTATTGTTCCCTGTACATATAGCCCATGGCAAGCTAAGAGAATACTTTTTCTTAATTAATATTGATTATTTTTCAAATTGTTCGAAAAAAAGACGCTCTCATAAATTGGCTAGATCTTCTCAGGAAATGGTCCTGGAATAACGATTTTGGGCTTATTTTCTTTATGAAGAGTTGTGCTATAATTTTATCAAAGAAACGTAGAGCTTTTTTTAAATTTTAAGAGTAAAGAAATGACATTGAATAAATTTCCTCTTTTTTGAACATGTTTTTTTCAGATAAGTTTCACAATTTTAATTTTAGAAAAATGTCTTACGGAAATCAATTTCTGAAATTTTTTCACGGATTAACAAAAAAAATTTTTTCATCTACGATCTTCTGGACCAGAGATAATTTTTTTATTTCAAAACAATCTGTAAGACGCCTTAAACATTATTCAGAAGTGTGTTCTATGAATGTTAATGCTAAATACCTAAATTTTCAATAAAAAAATATTTGGATATGTTTCATTGATTCATAGTATTAGGAATTGAGTAACAAAGCTAAGCGTGCGCGGCTGCCGGAGCGTGCGACGGAGTGGGGGAAACTGATTTCGTGCGTTCAACGTGGCTTGTGCTTGCAAAATCTTCAATATTTCGGCTTCTGAATAACGTACAAAAATCTTTTCGTACTCAATCTGGGGTAGCTCGACGAGATAGATAGACTCGGAAATATTTATTTTTTACATTTCTAATTTGTTTTGCTTTTTATGTCATTCAAATTACGGTTTATTATTGAAACATTATTTTCCATTTAATACCTCAACTTTTTTGCTCAGGGAATCATACTGACGTTATGCTTGCGGATCTCTTTAACAACTATTCAATTATTTCAGTGAATATTTTTTTATGATACAAAATCATTAAAAAATATTTATAAAATCCTGACAATCAAAGTAGCGGTATACAGCTTATACGCCTTATATCAATTAGATGTATTAAAATTTTCCTCTTTTTTTTTTGGAGAATTGCCTCCTAATTAATTTTCTTCTTCTTCTTCTACTTCGATGTTTTGGTTAAGAAGATTGTCGAAAGCGTCAAGAGATTCTTCATTTATTCCGATGTTAGCAGGAGTTTCGAAGCCTTCACATTGTGCTGAGTCACAATGTGTGCAAATACTCGTACATTTAAGAACATTTTTACAGCCACATACTTTTGTTTTGCAACCAGTCGCACAGGTACATGATATTTTTTTCATTATTTCCTCCGGTATCAAAGGTTCCTCAGTATGAACTGGCATTGATACATTATCTGCAACTTATGGAAACGTGATAGTTAACGACTTCTCGAAACAACATATCCTTATCTCACACCTTATCACATACATCCATTCCTTATCACCTGACCGACACCCCTATGGCCGCCATGACAGTTCTTGATCGTAGAAGTAGCCATGTACATCTACTTGTGTGTAATATAGAAAAATACGCTGATTATGAAACTCAATATTTTTTGCAAATATGCGAACATCAATGTTTAAATAGTGATTTATTGCAAAATGTTTCTATTCTTGCTATTATCAAGAAACCGTGAGTCTCAAATAGGAAATCTTGAATCGAATTAGAGGTATTTATAATACACATCTTTCGAAATCACTTACTACCTTTAATTTTTTATTAACAAATTATTGTTTCAACTAACATTTTTTTTTCTAAGAAGCTAACAGTTATTTTCTGACGATAGTAGCTGAAACATGTTGAGATATATCGAATTAATTTTACTTTTCCATTGTTTGGCTATTTTGCATATTAAGCTATTATTTAACAATTGAAAAAAACATTAGTAGCAAATAACTAACCTTTGAAGAGATTTTTTGAATCAAAACCTCCTGCAGTGCCTAGATATGGGTAATAACTATCATTTCTATATGGTCCTGCACAACAATTATGTATTCACTTAATTGCTTTAGGAGCAACAGTTAACTCAAATTAAAAGCAATACGTTAATCTGACTACAAAAAAAGTCCTATAAAATACGATGAATATTTTATATGCTTGCATCACTTGAAAAAGACCAGATTATCGCCGCCAGAAGAAAAATATCCTACACTCGTATATACGGAAACGCATAACACGGTGCGAGCATCGACATATACATATGGACTGCGCGTGGCAATGATAAGCGCGGGTAGTGCCGGCGTGAGAGAGGGGAAAACGAAGAGGACTAATACTGTCTTTATCTACTTTATCTATCGCGTTTCTAATGGCCGCTGCGTTGCCATGGAAATGCAACTTGACTGTAGCTAGTATGTTTACGTCCCGAGCCGATAGATAAAGACAGTATTAGTCCTCTTCGTTTTCCCCTCTCTCACGCCGGCACTACCCGCGCTTATCATTGCCACGCGCAGTCCATATGTATATGTCGATGCTCGCACCGTGTTATGCGTTTCCGTATATACGAGTGTAGGATATTTTTCTTCTGGCGGCGATAATCTGGTCTTTTTCAAGTGATGCAAGCATATAAAATATTCATCGTATTTTATAGGACTTTTTTTGTAGTCAGATTAACGTATTGCTTTTAATTTGAGTTAACTGTTGCTCCTAAAGCAATTAAGTGAATACATAATTGTTGTGCAGGACCATATAGAAATGATAGTTATTACCCATATCTAGGCACTGCAGGAGGTTTTGATTCAAAAAATCTCTTCAAAGGTTAGTTATTTGCTACTAATGTTTTTTTCAATTGTTAAATAATAGCTTAATATGCAAAATAGCCAAACAATGGAAAAGTAAAATTAATTCGATATATCTCAACATGTTTCAGCTACTATCGTCAGAAAATAACTGTTAGCTTCTTAGAAAAAAAAATGTTAGTTGAAACAATAATTTGTTAATAAAAAATTAAAGGTAGTAAGTGATTTCGAAAGATGTGTATTATAAATACCTCTAATTCGATTCAAGATTTCCTATTTGAGACTCACGGTTTCTTGATAATAGCAAGAATAGAAACATTTTGCAATAAATCACTATTTAAACATTGATGTTCGCATATTTGCAAAAAATATTGAGTTTCATAATCAGCGTATTTTTCTATATTACACACAAGTAGATGTACATGGCTACTTCTACGATCAAGAACTGTCATGGCGGCCATAGGGGTGTCGGTCAGGTGATAAGGAATGGATGTATGTGATAAGGTGTGAGATAAGGATATGTTGTTTGTAAAGAGTATACAGGGTGCTTACAAAAAGTGTGTCACATGTACAGGGTCACGTGACTATCACGGGACAGCTGTCATGGCGGACCAAAGGTACAGGCTGCTTCGTGGAGGTGTCACCACCACGTGACAGTTGTCATGGTGGGGTCCAAGGTACAGACTGCTTCGTGGAGATGTCGCCACCACGTGACAGCTGTCATGGTGGGCTCAAGGTACAGACTGCTTCATGGAGATGTCGCTATCACGTGACAGCTGTCATCGAAGGTACAGACTGCTTCGTGGAGATGTCGCCACCACGTGACAGCTGTCATGGTGGGCTCAAGGTACAGACTGCTTCGTGGAGATGTCCCTATCACGTGACAGCTGTCATCGAAGGTACAGACTGCTTCGTGGAGATGTCGCCACCACGTGACAGCGTGGACCCAAGGTAAAGAATGCTTCTTAGAGATGTCGCTATCACGTGACAGCTGTCATCGAAGGTACAGGCTGCTTCGTGGAGATGTCACCACCACGTGAGAGCTGTCATGGCGGGTCCAAGGTACAGAATGCTTCGTAGAGATGTCGCTATCACGTGACAGCTGTCATCGAAGGTACAGACTGCTTCGTGGAGGTGTCACCACCACGTGACGGTGAACCGAAGGTACAGACTGCTTCGTGGAGGTGGCGCCACCAGTTCGACTCGTACGGTTTTGAAATCACATGATCTGTCACGCGGTGAGATATCATGACGTCTGTCACTTCGACGAGGTGTCTGTCCCGTGGGGCTTCAACGAGGTGTCATGGCGGCTATCACGTACCATAGAGCTGAAGGATATAGAGCTACCCCAAGTCAAAACCATAGAGCAACATGGGGGGCGGAAAGAGTTGTCATGGCGGCTGTCACGTGGGTCTTCAACGAGGTGTCATGGCGTCTGTCACATGAGGTCTTCATCGAGGTGTCATGTCGTGTCGTGTCTTGGCTGGTGTGACGTGGTGAATCCATGAAGCATCTGTCACGTGAACTGTCATGGCGGATCTATGAATGTCAACCATAGCTTTATAGGTATCAAATGGAAAGTCTTGACATGCAGAATGTCAATTTCCATATTTTTGATGAGGTAGAAATGATGCATGCAAATTAGGTGGGGAGAACATCTAACGTTAGCTTTATGTGTATCAAAATACATAATGATTTTGACGAGTAAGTGGTGTTTTATTGAATTGAAGATCCGGCGATCATAGTTTACGAACGATGATGACGTCACTGCTTCAAAACCGTTGTCAGTAACTGATTCAATCCGGCGACCATAGTTTACGAACGATGATGACGTCACTGCTTCAAACCGATAACAGTAACTGATTCAATCTGGCGACCATAGTTTACGAACGATGATGACGTCACGGGAGGCATTCATTGTTTCAATCCGGCGACCATAGTTCACGAACGATGATGACGTCATCATTGTTCACGAACTATGATGGTCAGATGAGGAATAAAATGCGAGTGATAATAATAATATCTACTCATTATTCGTCACACTGTAAAATTGAAGTTATAAGACTGTTGAATACATTAGGTGTGAAAAGTGAATGGGTAGTACATTCATGCACATGTTTTATCTCGTGATTCAACACTCCGACACGTGCTTCAACATTTAGACACGTGTTCAGTCACATGCTCAGACACGTGCTTCAATACTCAGACACGTGTTAAGCACGTGCTTCAACATTCAGACACGTGCTCTACTAAGACACGTGTTCAGACACGTGCTTCAACATTCAGACACGTGTTAAGCACATGCTTCAACATTCAGACCTATTTAACACGTATTTGATACTTGCTTTTGACAGAAGCGTAGAAGTCCTTAACCGCGTGATCGGACATACACAATATAACATCATCAACTAGTTTATAAACAAATGCTTATTAACATATGTTTCAGTATGATTTCGATGATCTTCTAGGCAACATGAAGATTGTTAAGCAAAAAGAATCGTTGAATATTATGAACTTAGGGTCAAGCATTGAGAATGTTGAACAACCACAACGTCACAGCTCTTTGCTGCCAAATACTCTACGAACAATAATCTGTGGTCCAAGTAATTGTGGGAAAACAAATGTAATGTTATCTCTATTGTTAGATGCAAACGGTCTGAAATTTAAAAACGTATACATATATTCGAAGTCTTTACACCAACCAAAATACCAGTTACTAAAGGAGACATTGAAGAAAATTAAGGGGCTTGGATATTTTCCATACACTGAAAGTGATAACGTCATAGACCCCACAGAAGCGAAACCTAATTCGGTAATAATATTCGATGATGTAATGGATGAGAAACAGGAGAAAATTCGTTCTTATTTTTCAAGACGGAGACACAACTCAATTGCTAGTTTCTATCTTTGTCAGTCTTTTGCTAAATGTCCAAAACATGGATTGCGCGACAATGCCAATTGCTTGATTATTTTCAAACAGGATGAACTCAATTTGAAACATATATTTACCGATCATGTAAGTACCCACATGTCACTCGAGAAATTCAAAGAGATATGTAGCGCATGTTGGAAAGATAAATATGGATTCCTTATGATAAACAAAGACTGTGATATGAACAAAGGACGTTATCGCAAAAGTTTTGATATCTATATATACATCTGACATGTATATATACTATCATTTGAAATAGACAAACCGCTCAGCATGGACGTGGGTGTGAGTAACATGTTAAAAGAAAAACAACAATTGAAGAGAAAAATTTGGGAGTTAGCAAACGTTGTGAGGAAAAAATATATGGCTGTGAAATTGGGTAAAGCTGAAAATGATGAGATTCTAGATAACATGTTCAGGAATGTATCTAAACCTCTGGAGGAAATTGCGAGAAATGCTGAAATAATCAAACAAAATTCGTTGGTTAAACCTAAAAGTATTGTTTCTACAGCAACACAAATGGAGAACATACCAATCCCAAATATTGTAACTGAAGGAGAGGAATTCGTATATAACCCCAAAGATACTGAGGAAGATGTGTTTACCCCAGAACATACTATCGATCAGATTCGTGAAGAATTTAGAAAACTTAAGAACGATAATGCAGCGGCTACAGAGGAGTTTCTGCAACAATACCCCACATTAGCACGTTATTACTTGGAAGGATTCCTATTGGATGATGATGTCAAGAAATACGATGATAGAATGGGTTTGCAATATAATTCAACTTTAGACAAATGGTTCATGGGTAATCAACCTATAGAAATTGATATTGAGAGTAATATAATTATCAAGGGTACTCCGTTCAAGGGTACCACAGGACTGTATAATTTGATATTTTACAGAGATGTTCTACCTGATACTTACATTGTGGAAGATGGGAAAAATTACAGTCAAATGATGGAAATGACTAGTGCCCATAGACGTAATAACGATCCAGCTGATCGAATAAGAAACATTGTAAAATACAAAAATGTACTGAAATCTTTGATTAATTCCATGAAAAGACCAAGGTCCAAAACATACACTGGAAATGCATATATGAAAAATGATATGCTTGAATATAACGAGAAACCTATTGAATATGTTTATTGGGATGACGTTAACGAAATTGTGGATAGACTGAGATTTCTTGTTGCATCCTCGCACGCTGGTAACAATAACCATCACAACGAGATAGTCTCTATAATAGAAGAATTGATAGAGGCTGGTGTAATCGAACAAAAACCGGGTGTAAGGCAAATTCATCACAGTTATAAAGATGGTTTCAATGGATAAGTTTGGTAGAGCTTCCTCTTCCATGTGGATATATGATACGAATGTATTTAATAATAATTTCAAACAAGTTCACGGACAAGGATTATTCCTAACGAGTGATGGAAGTTATGATATGGAAAATCGTAGATTGTGCAACGTAAAATCACCGAATGATGATGGAGATGTTGCAAATAAAATAAGTATATGTTGATAAATTAACACACAAACTGAATCTGAAAACGGAAACCAGTCTTGAAGATACCTTCAATGTTAGGGTTGATAATTTGATCAAAGATATCAACAAGGATCTGGATGAACATAAATTAACGAATGAGAAGGTTATTCTCAACATTGATAAACATATGATGGACATTCAGAATAAATATAATGGAATGGGAATCTATATAAATCAATAACACATTTAACAGTGTGAACATGCGACATTACTAGTAAAGTGGGGGCGTTAGAACGACGGATGACATCTGTGGAACCTTCTAAGAAGAGACCCTCATCATCCACAACAACAACAAAGCAGGGCTCTGTGAAAAGTATAACTCCAAATCCTGTGAATAAAGCCAAAAAATTAATTCTAAACTAGATTTCCGCATTGATAAGATGAGTAGAGAACAAGTTGTGCATGAGCTTCATAAGCCTAGTAGGAAGAATTTCAAACGGCGCAGAACAATCATAAAAGGTTTGGATGATTTGTGGCAGATGGATCTGGCTGAAATGGGTAATTACGCTCATGAAAATAGAGGATTCAAATACATTTTGGTTATGATCGATTGTTTCTCGAAATTTCTATGGACTCGTCCGTTGAAAACGAAATCTGCCGAAGAGGTTCGGAAAGCTGTCGGTTCTATATTGTTAGAAGGACATCGTAAGCCTAGGAATCTGCAAAGCGATCAGGGAAAAGAATTCTTCAATAAACACTTTAACGATCTAATGAAGAAACATAATATCAATCATTATAATACGTATAGTGTGAAAAAAGCAGCCATTGCTGAACGTGTCATTCGAACGTTAAAGGAAACGCTCTACAAACATTTCAGTCTAAGCGGGAAATACAAATGGCTTGATATACTTGAAGAAATCACAGAAAAATATAATAAACGTAAACATAGTACTATAAATATGGCTCCAATAAAAGTGACGAAACAGATTGAGAGCGAGATATTGAAGCGATCCTACTCACACATCAAGTTAGCTCTACCTCACAAATACAACGTTGGAGATGTGGTACGAATAAGTAAGGCTAAACATATTTTTGAGAAGGGATTTACGCCCAATTGGAGTACGGGATTATTTAAAATCATCAAAGTAAAAATTACCAACCCGGTCACATATCTACTAGAAGATATGACCAACGCACCAATCAGCGGCTGTTTCTACGAGGAAGAATTACAGAAAACAAAATAACCCGATGCGTATTTAGTCGAAAAAATATTACGAAAGAGGAGGGGCCAACAGTATGTGAAATGGTTGGGCCTAGATAATAATCACAACAGTTGGATCGATAATTCGGATCTCGTTCAATGAACCCATCATTAAACATTTGGAGATTATTAGGAACAAACAAAAATCTGGAATATTATTGACTCGAGGGTATGGATATTATAATTTAACCAAATTCCGTGACTATGAGGGTGAATCAAGAGTGAAGATTATAATATTTGAAACATATATTGATAAGATTATACTTAAGTCTTTTGTATTGAGAAAACTTGAAATTAATAAAAAATATTACTTTGAGATCTTTGGTCTTTCTCCCTCCCCTCGTTAAATAACGGTGCAATCTTGAAGTCTCATCAATCTGTATGGAAGCGTACGTAGGAGAAGGTGTTCTCAATATGCTTATAAACAAGCTCCCGTTTGAACTTCATATTCCTGGTTATCAATTCTGTGGTCCCGGTACAAAATTAGAAGAACGGTTGAGAAGAGGAGATTCAGGTATCAATCCACTCGATAAAGCTTGCCGCCAACACGATATTTCATATCTGCGAAACGCTAGTTTGGAAGGACGTCACGAGGCGGATAAAATATTAGAGAACGCTGCTTGGCAACGTGTCAAATCTAAAGACACAAAATTTAGAGAGGATTGCCGCTTTCGGTGTGAATAAAATTATGAAGGCAAAGAGAAAATTGGGGATGGGTATGAGAAAGAAGGTTGGGTTCGGGAGTGCAATTGTCGATGGGGTGAGAAAAGTTATGAAGAATAAGTTTGACCCAACCAATCTGAATAGAACATCTCAAACAGCGTTGAAAATAGCACGAAAACAATTCAAAAAGGCAGGTGGTCGGAAAAATGTTCGATTACCAAGAGTAATTCCTATTCCAAAGACTGGAGGATTTTTACCATTTTTAATACCTCTGTTTGCCGGCTTATCGGCTGCTGGAGCATTGACGGGAGGTGGTGCTGGCATCGCTAAGGCCGTCAACGACAGCAAAGCAGCTCGGAAAACCTTGGAGGAAACGGAAAGACATAATAAAACAATGGAAACTATAGCTTTGGGGAAACAAGGATCTGGTCTATATTTGAAAAAGTATCGCAAAGGTCTTGGTCTATTTTTGAATAAACATCCAAAAAACTGCCAGTAAACCTACCCAGAAGACCTCTGACCGATCTCGATCTACGAAAACTAGCGAAAGCTCTGAAAATTCCCCATTTTAGAGGAGTATTTATGCGTGATGAACTACCATCCAACGGACCATGGAAAAACGAGCGTGGAATAGTTAATTTGGATAGCTCGGACAATGAAGGCACTCACTGGGTTGGGTTCAATAAAGTCGGTGATACAGTTTTATATTATGATAGTTTTGACAATTTACGCCCCCCTCGCGAACTTGTGGATTATTTCAAAAAGTGTAAGATATTACTCAATCACGACAATTTTCAACAATAGAACACTTATAATTGTGGTCAGTTATGTTTAGAATTCCTCTCTAACTCTTCAGTTGTGGTCGACTAACCCTGCATTTATTAGTATATAAATAGATTGTTGGTAAAGTTTTCATCAATCATGTCTCAGACGTTCACTATCACGGGTAAGAGCTCCCGCTTATCTGTAGATTTTCACCCACTCATAGAACTAGATCCTCATTCATATTATTCTATCACACTTGTTGGTTTGCATACGTACAATAGCATTCCAAACATTGAAGAAGGTTTTAATAAATTTTATTATAAAAATGTGAAGGGTGAGGAAGAAGTAGTAACTATACCTACGGGGTCCTACGAGTTGACAGACATCGAGGATTTCATACAAAGTGCAGTTTGTGGGATAGGAGTGAAGCAAGAAGAACGTGACCGGAAATTATCAATAAAATCTAACAACACTCTACACACAGAGCTGAAGAGTGATTTTGAAGTGAATTTTATTCCTAAAGATAGTATAAGCGAACTGTTGGGATTCAGCAAAAAGAAATTGACATCTCGTAAACTACACGTATCTGATCGACCTATAAACATAATCAAAGTTCAAACTATTAGAGTGGAGTGTAACTTAACCGCAGGAGCATATTATAACAATAAGATAGCTCATACGATATATGAGTTCTCACCTCTTGTACCACCTGGGTTTTCCATTGATATAGAGCCGAAGAATCTTATTTATCTACCGGTCATCAGCAAGACGTCCTTCGATAACATCACACTGAATATTTTAGATCAGAATTGGAAACCGGTAAATTTTCATGGAGAAGAAATTATTATACGATTGGAATTGAAAAAGATCGCTAGGGATTATGGCTTCCAACAATAAATAATAATCCAATACTCACCGTCACTCATTATATGAAAAGAATTCATCTGAGAAGGTTGTTGTTGCAGTAGCCATCACTTGAGAACATGGGTTTGGATTTTAGCAATAAAAGACATCTCCATAGTGGTCGTCAGTCATTATCTACAACGAGTTCAAGGGAGAAGGTTGCTTCTGCATCAGTATCATTGGATACCCTTGGTTACAATGTCGGAAAAACTTCAAATATTCAATGAGCCAAACTTCATTGAAGACATCATCCGGGAAGAAACTCATACCTTCTATCCACACACAACATCTTTTGGCAACAGCGCTGAAATTGAGATATTAATCAATCAACAAGATGTATTGGTAGATTTGGCCTCGTCTGCTTTATTCATCGAGGCAGAATTCCAGCCAGAAGCAAGTGGTGATGGTGAATGTGAACTAACGAATAATTTCGGAGCGTTTCTCTTCGAATATATCAGTTATGAATTGAATGGAAAAGAGATAGACAAAGTACGTGATCCTGGTATTGTCAGCACCATCAGAGCTTATCTAACATATGCCAAACATGAATCTATACCTTTAGCTATTTCTGGATGGTCATTTAAGGATGCATTGAGTTCAGTCTACAATAATAAAATCAATTTATGGATACCGTTGAATTTTCTACTAGGCCTATTCTTTGACTATAACAAAGTTTTGAGTGGAAAACATAAGCTGCGCTTGATAAGGTCTCGAACCGATAACGATTGCTATACTAATAGCACAGGCACGAAAACGGCTAAAATAAATGTGAAGACGATAGCATTAAAAGTGCGACATGTGTTTCCAAGTGATCAAGTTAAATTTCAAATGTTGAGGAATTTGAGTGCAGAGAAGCCTATTTTGATTCCATTCCGTAGTTGGGATCTGCATGAAAATCCGTTGATGAAGGAGAGCACTCGCGACATTTGGGCTGTTAAAACTTCAATGAATTTGGAACGTTCCAGATATGTGATTCTAGCTTTCCAAACTGATCGAAAAAATAATCCTATCAAGCACAGTGCATATTTCGATAATATAAACTTGCTAAATGTAAAATTATACTTGAATTCAGAGTGTTATCCATATGAAGCAATGAAATTGAATTCCACCGACCAGCAATACGTGGAAGCATACCCAAGGGCGGATCCAGCTTTGGCGCCAGGAGGGGGTCACATAGTCGCGGTCAAGTCAAGAACTTATTATTTAATTTTGATAACAATAGATACAAGTAAAAAGTAGGTATTTTATTAATGGACGTAAGTACTGTGCTTAAAAATATTTATTCTTCATTGTACACTTGAAAAACTTAGCACATAATAACTTGTACATATTGCCATCTTCTCTTGAAGACATCCAGAGAAGCACTATCACGCACGGAATGAGGCAGCCTATTCATATTCCATAACCGTGGTGAATAGTGAATGATTTGTCATAACAGCTAGAGGTATGTCGAGGGGTATGACGCAAAACTCCGCAAACGTGAAGAGGTGGTACGACAAGGGTTTCCAACAAACAAAATAGAAACAGACAAAATACATATATTTAAATAACAAAATCAATTTTTCTTTTACGTCTTCTCCCGAAACGCGTTATTACGTCATTTACGTCAATGGGTACGTTTTTATGAACGTGGAGAAGTGCCAGTCCGGTTAGGCGATCTTCAACCATTGAAGATCTTAGCCACGATTTAATTCTGCGCAACGTAGAGAAAGACCTTTCTGCTGTCGCTACACTGACAGGTAGTGTAGCCATAATACATAAAAATTTTCTTATATTAGGATACATATCGATGTCACAATTTAAAATAAGATCAGAAATCAACTGCGGTATATCCTGGCTCCGCTGCCACGCCTGCCACTTCACCATCCACAGCCGATATTCATTTACAATGACAGAAACTGGAGTGTTATCTAGTAATAATGTATAGTCGGTAGCTATTTGTTTCACAGTTTCAATGTCTTCATTACTATATTCGCTTTTTGGCATGAAAACGCTTAGCCGAAACAAATTAAGTACATCAGGAAATACTCTTCAGCAGATTGAGCAGGTTGGTTATTGGCCCTATGTATTTGTTTTGATACTATTCTGGGGCATTTAATTTCTACATCTAGCTGCTCAGCTACTTCTTTAGCCTCTTCAAAAAGCTGTCGGTAGATTACGTCCACATTTTCTCTTTTATTTTGTAAAACACTTAAAGTATCATTAATAGCGTCCGTAGCTTTTTTTAAATCAATTGAGTTCGATTGCAGTATTCTGCTTAAAGATACAGTAGTACCTGAAAAATAAAAAGTAAGTGACTGTGTGTGTAGTGCATAAACTAAGAATTTATAACTTAATATAAACGGTATGTACTCGTAGCATAAAATATTGACAAAACAACAACATAATTTTAAAGTAGGTTCAGTATACTCGTATAAGTTCATTTGCCAAACAATAAGAAATAAAATAATTTAGGTAAGTACCCACCTAATACATCACTTAAACAGATGGAGGATATAATAAAGTCAGAACTGCGCAATGTTTGCAGCAAGCAATGCGCATCATTGGCAGTTTTATTGTCTTGCCAAGCAGAAATCTTCTCCAGAGCGCTACAAATTTTGACTAAGTTGTCTCCTTGAAATTGAAGATGCCCATCATGCCTCTCTACCCAACGTGTCTCACAAATGCCTTGCATGGCAGCTCCGAGTTCTATTTTAAAAATTTCATGCCTCTTAGCGGATGCATTGGCAAATGCCACAACTTTTCTCATTGTGCCAGATGTATTGCGACAGGAAACTACTTTAGATGATCTTGCCAATGAGTTATTGAGCACATGGTTGTTGCACGGGCAACGTTTAGCATGAATGGCTATTTTCATCAATTCTTGCACTGCACCTTTTGTATCTGATGCCATAACCGAGCAGCTGTCAGTTCCAATACCCACACACCAAGATAAATCTAAGTTAAATTTGGTACACAGATTTTCAACGATTTTCGCCAATGCTACCTGTCAATCGAGGCTCTATGTCAGCTGAATTGTTGTCTTCACGTCTAAGAGTATCGTAGGTATCACAAAAAGTCACAAAATGCTCCTTAATAATACCATCATGCAAATATCGGAATGATAGGCTCAGCTGTGAGATATGTGATATATCTGTTATTTCATCGAACAAAATTGAAAAATATTTAGCTTCCCGCACATTCTGTAATAGTAATTTTCCTAACAAGTGCGGAAAGTGATGCTTTCCCGCACGCGACTGCCGTTAACCCGAACGACGCGGAGCGGAGTTCGGGTAAGCAGTCGAGTGCGGGAAAGACACTTTCCGCATGAGTTAGGAACAATACTTTTTCTACAAGCGTAGGAAACAAATTCATTTTTTCAATTATTTATTCATGCAAATGGAAACAACTAACAAGAGTAACATTTTCTATCCAATAATTATTCGTAATATTTATTGTAAATGTACAATTTGATGTCACCCACCACTTATATTTTACGAGGATATCATATAAATGTTTTTTCCGCACTAGTGAGGGAAAAAATTTCCCGCACTATTGTGGGAAAACTTTTCCCGCACAACTGTGGGAAAATGACACTTTCCAAACTGAATTGCGTGCGGGTAGAGGGTGAATCACGCACGCTTGTAGGAAAAATGTTTTCCTGAATGATTTCTGCGCAAACATCTATCAACTCATTTTGTACAGTCTTGCTGATGTACGTGGCGTTGGATTTTGAAGATTCTAAATGTTGCTGCAATGCAATATCGCCAGAATCAATACGGAATTTTAAAAGGGCTCCAAAATTCCCTTCATCGGCTACTACAGTGTCATAGTTCAGCAATTTACCATCGTCGCGATGGCCACGTAACGATATATGTTGATGGCCACAAAATATTATAGTTTTTACGATTGGTTGCAAACGTTCTCTATTTTCATTTATTTGTTTCAGTCTTTGACTATTTACTTTGTTCATTATGTTAATTTCCGGTTTATGAAACCTCAATAAAAAGTTCTTCCCTGCTTCGACAGCTAATTCGTGGTATTTGTTTCGCTGATGTGTTAGCAGAACACCATTTTCACCTAGCAAATTATCGAAAGCCTTTAATGGTTCTTTTACGAGTCGACATAAAGGTGTTTTTGTCTGTATACCACCTTCAGGAGCTACGACAAACAAAGCACAGTACTTGCAGTAAAGACCGTGGTCTTTATGCGACAAAACAAGCCAGTGAAACTTGTCAAGGTGAGACTTCTGAGCATATTTTTTTGTTTGTTTTCCTTTTTTATTAACAACACAATGCGGGAAAGTATAATTAGGGGGAGGCTGCCAATGCTTTTCAAGCAACATAGCTTTAGTTGAATCATCTATATTTTCCCCTATATAACAAGCAATATCTGAAGCAAACTTTGGTTGAGAAAGTGAAGTCTTTATCTGATCAGAATCAGAAGTCGACGTACATATTGTAGGCTGAATATCGTTAGTAACAGGAGAGAATGTTTTTTCTTCATCTATGGTTAATGTAGGCAATGTAGCTGTAGAAGCAGAAGCATCGGCAATACAATTATTTTCATCTGTAGTTGTTGTAGGTGAATTTTTCGAGTGAGCAATCTCAAGCCTTGGTTTCTTTGGGAAAAACGAATCTATTTTTTTTTAATGAACGTTTCAATCCACCACTACCATCTCCTTTTCCCTTAGAATCACCCTGCAAGCAAAACTATGCAAATTTCATACCCCACAACAGACAACAGACTGTTGCAAATACATATTAAATATATTATACACAAAAACACCCACATTCGCTATAGTACAGGCTGGTGGTGCAGGCGCATTACCTCACAAACAAAGCAAAACCATGCAAATTTCACACCCCACATCAGACAACAAACCTTTGTAAACATATGAGTTATAAGTACATACAAACATAATAATATAGGTAGTTTTACAGTCCACTGCATTTTCCATAAAGACCTTACTTAAGTTTAGGCCCCTACACGAATTTTTATTAGGTAGGTACTTACCTACATCAAATAGGTAATACCTACTTACTTTAGGTATAGTGTTAAACAAGCAAAACAATTTCAGTTTCTCTAATATTTTATAGTTTTAAAAAATCTGTAATATACAAATAAAGTAAAAAGTAGTAGGTAGGTAGATTACTATTTACTTGTTGTAAATGCATGCCTGTTAATGAAGAGCAATGTTTTTGTGTCGCGTAATAGTTTGCATCGAAGTTTCAGCTAGGTGCTTTTAAAAACTTTAACCAAGATTATTTTTAAGTTTATGCATGCTATATTCATTCTGTTGGTTGCTCTCTTATTTTATTTTTAAAGAGCATTAAAATTAGTGTGGTCACGACGATACAATTGATTTCATTGTGTGAATTTATCTAAGATTTTAGGTTAGGTCAGTAAGTTTAAGGTGCTACCCTGACCCAATGACAGAGAGAAAGACAATAAATACGACATTCAACACAGTCGACAGGGACGACGAACGACGCGGGTTCTCTGTCCGACTCACATTTTATTGAAATTTAATAAATAAAAAATTCAACTTTCATATTTTTTCAAAAATGAAATATTTAAATTATTGAATTTCCTATCTATTGGTGTAAACCAATGAAACAAATAAAATCAACTTTTGAAGGAGATGAAGATTTACTTCTATTTTAGAGGTTTTTTTGTGAATTTTTAACCAAGTAAATACGAAGCTTAATAAAAAAACTAAATGAGGATTTTAAAGATAAAACGTTAAAGACTTATATGGACTTTACATTTACTTTTCATTTCCTTCATTTTTTGAGGGTATAGCATCTAAAGATAGCGAAAAAACGGGATTGGGTCCGGGAAACGCCTTAATGCTCTTCGATCTCCCTCGTCCAAAAAAAATATATAAGTAGGTACATAAGTCACGCAGCACTCTTTCAATAAGTAGGTACCTACATATCTACCTATGAGGTACTTCATGAGCATTAACAACAATAACATTTAAGTTAAAACACACGCACTCACTGGAATAATGAGAAACTGATTACTTACCATTTCTTGTAATTAATGAATTTGCAGCAACAATTTTCAAGAATACTTCTATGTTATGATATTTTGAAGTTTAGTCGTTCCGATTCAGGTTAGGTCTAGCTAGACGTTACGTAGTCGACAAGCGCCCGCAAGTGTGGCGCGGTAAAATTCAAATTTTCGATGCGTTCGTTCCCAAACGTTTGCCATCATACAAAGTTATTATATTAAATTAATTAAATATTGAAGGTATGTAGTTACTTAAAATCTGTATGGTGACAAAATATATAAATAAAATCATTATGTTCAATTAGTGGTCCACCTAAGTCCTGGAACCAGCTCAGGGGGGGGGGGGGGTCATGACCCCCATGACCCCCCCCCTGGATCCGCCCTTGAGCATACCAGATGTACTATGATTTCCAGAAATCATTTTCAAATAAAATAATAAGCGAACCGATGTTGGATTATATAGCATTCAAGAATAGAGCAATGTTTGTGATTGATTGTTCAAAGCAAAACGATGCTATAAAGTCATCAACAGTTGACGTCAAACTAGAGATGGAAAGTTTCCTGAATTTCCCCAAAAACACCCGGGCTTATTGCATATCATTAACGACCGTATAATGGAGTATTCTCCGATAACAGGATCAGTTCGGAATTTGGTGTGAAGAACCAGGTGATGGTTATTTTAGTTCTAAATGATGTACTATCAAAACGTATTTTCCCAAATAAATGTAATTATTATTATATTTGATATTTTATTTCTCAAACGGTAGGTGATGATGTAAACATCCGACGATCATAGTTTGTAAACTATGCTAGCCGGTTGCTGGAAATGAAACAAATTGAAACAACTAGTGATGTTATCAGTCAGTTATCAACGTTTGCAATGAGATCGAAACGGAGAGTTACCCCCACCCCCACTATTCACGTTCAAGCTCTCACGTAAGTAAGAGAGAATCATTTCAGAAAATGTTCAGTTATAAAAATGAACTTAGCAGCGCGCGTTCGTGATTCAAATGTGGCTACATGGTCCACCAACAATTTTATTAAGTTAACAGTTAATGAAGTGTGTCTAAAATTTTGGGTCGATATAAGAAACGATAAAAGAAACTATTTATTTTGGAATATTCAACTAAACTAACGCGTTCTAATGAATGAAGATCTATTGGATTGGTTAGGTTATCGCGGCAAAAAATATCAAGCTAAAAAGGGTGTTATAACAAGATTGTTGAGGAAAAACCCGCATATACACCATTTAGAAATTTGTGATAAGACTGATGCACGAAAGAAATATTATGTTCTAGATGCTATTGATTTTGAATCATTATTGATGCAAATGCGAACTCTTAAAGTCATCGAGTTACGTGAACTGTTTTCGTTTATGAAATTTATTATGATGAAATATTGTGAGTACGAGAAATTCTATGAACAACATTGTGTAGAACTGTTGAAAACTAAAAATAACCAATTGGTACAATCAGTAGAAGAGTTGAGATCTTTAATGTTGGCCGTGAAAGAACAAGGCGACGAAGAGCGTAGAGCTGAGGAACGTGAATGTCGTGCGGAAGAACGATCTCAACGCTTATCTCAACAAATTCAAATGAATGTTATCACCTTACGGAATAACATTGCGCCAAATATTGTTCCACCTCCTATAAATTTCGGAAAGAGACGAAATTTAGGTAATTACTTTTGTTTTTATAATAAAATTTATATAATATATATTTTTTTTTCTTCAATTTTAGGATTATATCGAACATCGAATGATACGAGACCAGAATGGTACCTAATGCGCCGGCAGGAGGATGGTTGGCGTGATGCCGACAGAAAATTACAAAATCGAGGAATGCGATTAATACGTAAATGGTCTAACATATCTCATGCTATCGATATTGGTAACGAAGTGAAACAGAATTTTCGTCGCGATTTGAAATGGTATGCAAGAGGAAATCTTATTCGTGTCGCAGAAGAAGAGGGGGGTGAACAATTGATTAGTGATATCAACATCGAGTCATTGATAGAACGCATTATCAATCACAAAAATAAAGCTTATGAACTAGCAAATGATAATGTCAATATATTGTTGTAAAAATATTGAGTTCTTCTTCTATTATTTCAAAAATAAGATCTTCAATTCAATAAAACACCACTTACTCATCAAAATCATTATCTATTAATACGTTTCTTTTACATTTCCAAAAAGATTTTGAGTAGTAAAACTGATAAGATGCCAAGATTAAAACACTACATTTCATAAATTTCATTTTCTTTCTGTGATGTCGCTCCAGTTTAAATTAATCGGTGCAGTTGGTGGTGCTCCTCCTCCAGTTTGGAAGTTATTAGTTCCACCCTCAGTACCATGATCGTCACCTTGAGGAGAAGGGAGAATCCCAAGATTTGCCGTCAGTTCGTTTTCTCCTAAAAACGATAGATCTCTTTTAATCGTTTTTGGAACGATCGTTTCTTCTTCCACATATTCATCATCATCATCATCATCATCTTCAGCTGTCAGGGCTTCTATTGGGTTAGTTTGTCGTGATAGAATCTCTTTCAATATTTCTTTCAACTGGGCGAATAAGCTCACATTTGGGCATTGTATACCGAAAATGTTGGGATTAAATTTTTCTACCTTCACCAAGGTGTGGAGGAACTCGTTATAGTGATAAACCATATCTTTCTGGAAAAAATATAATATTCCATCGATGTACCGAAATACGGCCGTTGTCGATGAGGGGGCTGTATAAAAGAGCTTTGTTATCAAACCGTGATATTTAGGGGTGAAGTTGCACTCATTCATTTCAACAAAGTAACGATTATTGTAAAAAACATAGGTGTGTCCTGTATATGAGCTCACCACACCCTGTATATGAACATTAGGTATTTTCAACGTGTGTGAATAGGACTTTGGCCAACCGTTAACCAGCTGTAAACTTGGAAATTCCATCATATGCACCATTCTATCTATGAAGAATACAATCTCTCCTGAGGGCCGTTGATAAATTGCCGATATTTTCTTGAAATTGCGTGGTAAAAATGATAACCAGTCCGTAATTAACATCCGTTTTATATTACATATATCTGGACGTGCAGGAGTACCAGTTGTTGAGGTAGTTGTTGAAGTACTAGTTGTTGAAGTACTAGTTGTTGAGGTAGTTGTTGAAGTAGTGGTAACAGGTATTACAACAGACCTGTTTGTTGGTTTTCCATACAAGCTCTGCACAGCAAAAATATCATCTCTACTCAGAGTTATATTCGAAAAGTCTTTATTCTCTTCGTAAAATGCATACATTATAGATTCATCATCGCCTGAATGACCTATCCCTATAGCATGTCCAATTTCATGCAATAGTACCGAAAATAAACTCGCTTCCCCACCCTGAGGTTTCGTTTTTGTTCTACACCATGTTTCATCTTGATCTAGATGTATTTCTACTGCTGATCCATCAGTTACAGGAAAATCCGAATGCGCGAGAATAATTCCAGGTCCGTCAAGCACCCCTAAGCACTTCTGGTTGTTCGATATTCTTTGATGAATACCCTTTTGAAACGAAATATGTATATCGGCTGTGTCGCTCGTTGTATATTCAAAATTCAATCCGGAATATCTGCCCCATATTCCGAAAATTTCTGTAGTCATTTGAACCAATTGAGGGTGTGCATATCTAAAATGCCATGTCAATTTCTGCTTCACCCATTTTGAAGTTATTCTGTATTGGTAAGGATCATCACCTACTCCACATCTTTTTGTTTTCATTAATTTCAGAGTTTCATTATTTAGGGTGCCATCTATAGGTAAACGATAGAATTCTTGAAACACCTTGATCCCGCCCTCCGTATCACTTAAACCATTAGAATTTTCTTCGATATAACCGTATTTCACAAAATATTCGTTCGCTTGAACAGCGAGGAAACATGAGGAAAATAATAATAATAACATATTGACCTGTCAACAACTTTACACTTAATGAGTGCGAAGATATGAAAACCTTGTGTAATATCAGAGAATGTCGCCGGTGACGTCATCATCGTTCATAAACTATGGTCGCCGGATTGAATCAGTTACTGACAGCGGTTTTGAAGCAGTGACGTCATCATCGTTCTTAAACTATGGTCGCCGGATTGAATCAGTTACCGACAACGGTTTTGAAGCAGTGACGTCATCATCGTTCGTAAACTATGATCGCCGGATCTTCAATTCAATAAAACACCACTTACTCGTCAAAATCATTATGTATTTTGATACACATAAAGCTATCGTTAGATGTTCTCCCCACCTAATTTGTATGCATCATTTTTACCTGATCAAAAATATGGAAATTAACATTCTGCATGTCAAGACTTTCCATTTGATACCTATAAAGCTATGGTTGACATTTATAGATCCGTCATGACAGTTCACGTGACAGATGCTTCATGGATCCACCACATCACACCCACCAAGACACGACACGACATGACACCTCGATGAAGACCTCACGTGACAGACGCCATGACACCTCGTTGAAGACCCACGTGACAGCCGCCATGACAACTCTTTCCGCCCCCCATGTTGCTCTATGGTTTTGACTTGGGGTAGCTCTATATCCTTCAGCTCTATGGTACGTGATAGCCGCCATGACACCTCGTTGAAGCCCCACGGGACAGACACCTCGTCGAAGTGACAGACGTCATGATATCTCACCGCATGACAGATCATGTGATTTCAAAACCGTACGAGTCGAACTGGTGGCGCCTCCTCCACGAAGCAGTCTGTACCTTTGGTTTACCGTCACGTGGTGGTGACACCTCCACGAAGCAGTCTGTACCTTCGATGACAGCTGTCACGTGATAGCGACATCTCTACGAAGCATTCTGTACCTTGGACCCGCCATGACAGCTGTCACGTGGTGGTGACATCTCCACGAAGCAGCCTGTACCTTCGATGACAGCTGTCACGTTATAGCGACATCTCTACGAAGCATTCTGTACCTTGGGTCCACGCTGTCACGTGGTGGCGACATCTCCACGGAGCAGTCTGTACCTTCGATGACAGCTGTCACGTGATAGCGACATCTCCACGAAGCAGTCTGTACCTTGAGCCCACCATGACAGCTGTCACGTGGTGGCGACATCTCCACGAAGCAGTCTGTACCTTCGATGACAGCTGTCACGTGATAGCGACATCTCCACGAAGCAGTCTGTGCCTTGAGCCCACCATGACAGCTGTCACGTGGTGGCGACATCTCTACGAAGCAGTCTGTACCTTGGACCCCACCATGACAGCTGTCACGTGGTGGTGACACCTCCACGAAGCAGCCTGTACCTTTGGTCCGCCATGACAGCTGTCCCGTGATAGTCACGTGACCCTGTACATGTGACACACTTTTTGTACGCACACTGTATACTCGATGACAGCTGTCCCGTGATAGTCACGTGACCCTGTACATGTGACACACTTTTTGTAAGCACCCTGTATACTCTTTACAAACAGCATATCCTTATCTCACACCTTATCACGTACATCCATTCCTTATCACCTGACCGACACCACTATGGCCGCCATGACAGTTCTTGATCGTAGAAGTAGCCATGTACATCTACTCACACATCAAAAGAATCTAAGGGTCAAGCATGTTTTGTGATTGTTTGTTAATTCTCGGAGATCCACGTGGTATTAACGCGTTGCAGATCTTTGTTTGTTATTTACACAATACTTTTTTATCATTTTGAACATCATGGCATGTGTTCTTTTTTTTTCCAACGACTATTCATTTTCTTCATGTCGTTCCTTGTTTCATTCATCAGATCAAATCAGATGTTATCCGACCAGCGAAAGGTAATTATTGAAAATTTTGAGTAGTGTTGTTTGTCTAAATTATGGAACGTAACCTTCAGAGAGACGTGCACTCAAGGGCCATTGGAATGCTTCAAGCTGGAATGTCGCAGATCGTTATTGCCAATGAATTAGGGACTAACCAGTCCATTATAAGTCGTTTATGGATTCGTTATAATCAAACTGGTGATGTTAGAGAGCAACATACTGGCCGTACCAGAATAACAACGGCGGCACAGGACAGATTTCTGAGAATTCAAGCTCTGAGAAATCCAACCCACACGGCAGGTCAACTAAGTTTGGAACTCCGAAACGCTCATCATATACAGATAAGTGACCAAACTGTGAGAAATAGACTACACGAGTCCAATTCACGTGCCAGGCGTCCATGAGCTCCACCATTATCCAGAGGAAACCGCGAGGCCCGAATAGTCTGAGCTATAAATCAGATCGAATGGGGCGTGCAAGAATGGACTCCTGTGTTGTTTAGTAATGAATCGAGATTCGGTTTACGTCCAGATACTAGACGTACTCGTGTATGAAGACAACCTGGAAATGTTTGGAGACTTAGGACTGCACAGGAAGTTCACAGT
Source organism: Endomychus coccineus (assembly GCA_958510875.1). Classification (NCBI taxonomy): domain Eukaryota; kingdom Metazoa; phylum Arthropoda; class Insecta; order Coleoptera; family Endomychidae; genus Endomychus; species Endomychus coccineus. The sequence continues at coordinate 104,746,405 of OY294069.1, read as the reverse complement.
TTGAGGTGGTATCAGTATTGGCGGAAGAAGCGACATCGTATTGCTGGAGAGGTTTGTAAATGCTCTTAGATATAGGGACCTGATACTAGAACCATTTGTCATTCCGTATGCAGCTGCAGTAGGTGAAAACTTCATCTTCATGCATGACAATGCGCCCTCATACCGCCGCGATCGTAAGAGATTACTTGGATGAGAGTGGTATAAGTGTATTGGATTAGCCTGCTCAATGGCCAGACCTGAATCCGATTGAGCATGTGTGGGATTTGCTTGGCAGAAGAATTTTAAGGCGTAACATTCTCTTCCAGTCACGAAATCAATTGTTCCATACTCTGGTTGAAGGATGGAATGCGATTGATCAGGAAAGCATCGATAACCTTATTCTCATCTTACCAAATCGATGTAGGGCAGTTTTGAACAATCGCGGTGGACACACTCTTTATTAGACATTGACCAGTGACATTTTTTTTGCTCAGAATCCTAAGTGCATTGAATTCGAATTTTTCACTCTTTTCAGATAGATTAAAGCTTTCAATTGATTTGCAAACTTTGTATGAAATTATAAATGAATTATGTGGCAAAAGATTATGTTCTACGTGGGTAACAAAAATTGTATTGAATTTCCCATTACCAAGTGACGAAACCTTAAAAATATCGCTGACCCCTACATTTTTTTGATGTGTGTATAATTCACCATAATCTCCCTGCGGTCTTGCAAAAACTATTTCAAAAGTTACCCCGAATGACACCCACACTCATTTGTAGGATGGACATTGAACTCGTTCTCAAGAGGCGAGTTGTTGAGAATTACCTTAAAAAACAACTAAAAGCTGGTGTCTAATTGAAATCAGACAATCAGAAAAAAAATTCAGGGTTGGTTGTCGAAATTCGAAGAATGTGGGGGTGTAGGTAATGGATCAGGAGATATAGTCTACTCCTTCTGTAACATTAAATGACAATGGAAAAAAAAATTTGATTATCTAAATATCTTTGATCTTATTTTATAATGCTTGATCAAACTTTATGAACGTATAATACCAGTATTAATGTTGTTCAGGAATGCAATTGTACGATAACGCATAATTATTAAGAACAGCCAAATTGTGAAACTCTTTGCCTAGTGAGGTCTTTGTAGATGACTCAACCCAGAATCATCCACTCTGCGTTCATATGCAATCTCCTCTACCGAAATTTCGTCACTTAAAAATATTGCTCGACACATGCAGTAACCCCCTGCTCAATTTTGTTGACAGGAGGGTTGAAGTTGTCGTCAGTACATTTTGGAACACGCGATTTTTTTCTTATATTCCTTAGAAATCAATAGAAGAAGCGTAAATCCCGTTTTCCCAAAATTTACGGTTCTGATAACAAATTTAACCCTTCTTTCAAGATTATTGAGCAAGGTATATCTATTAAACTTGGTCGGGTATGGAGATGCGTATGAACGCAAAGTGCACATACAAATCAAAAAGGTACCACTGTGAGTTAGTTATCAAAGAACTGTTACAAATGAAGTGTTTAGAGATTATAAGGTCCAAGTAGTGAATAGCGACTTATTAACATCTGTCCATATTATCACCTCTCTCACTACGACAGACTCGAAAGAAATGAAGCTGCACTTACCGATTTTGATTAATGGAGCTTAGGAAAAAATTTAGCACTGCCGTTCAAATTTTAGTTCTATTATTCGCACCGCGTATGCATTCTCGTATATACGAGTATACGCTATTTTTCTTCTGGCAGTGATAATGTTTTCTTTTTTTAAGTGACGCAAACATAGAAGATATTCAACGAATCTTATGAGACTTTTTTGTAGTCAGATTAACATATTACCTTTAATTAAATCAACAATTGCTCTAACAAAGTTTTAAATCAACAATAGAGAGACAAAACCGGGACAATAAAATAAAATCAAGATATTTCAGCTTCCGGTTATCGAATAAGGGTCTACTAATTTTTGTTTAGCGTGTTAATATATCGAATGCCGAAAACCGCATGTTGATCTGACATTCTACTATGGAGATATTCTAATTGCTTTTAAGCAGTTAAAATAGTCACTTTATATTAATAATTTTAGGACAATTCCATAAAGAAATGTTAGGTAATATACATATCCAGGTACTGCATGAGGTTTCGAGTCAAAAAACCTCTTCAAAGGCTGGTTATTTGGTAAATCTTAATATGTAATATATCCTAATAATGGAAAAACTACTGATGCTTTGATATATCCCAACATGTGTCAGCTACTATCAGGTATGAGGTACAATAAATTCCCGAGAAACAGGTCACACAGACACATATGCTCATTATTCTAGCCTTTACGTACGTTTGGGTCTCACGACCATCATCAGAAGACGCTTATGTTATTTTTTGTACAATCCCAACACTAAGAAAAAAATTTCAAATTTACGGTAATATGAATAATAGTCATCGGAGATATTTGGAAAATAGCAAACAGATAAAATGTCTTCTGATGATGATCGTGTGGCCGAAACTTACGTAAAGACAAAAATAATAAGCATATGTGTTAATGTGACCAATCTCCTGAGAATTTATATACAGGGTGCCTCAGGTTTTGGTAGCAGAACTTCAACAGTCGATAGGAAATTTAATTTTGAGAAAAAAGTTCCTATTAACATATATGCACAGACGCTTAATTTTTGAGATACAGGGTAGGGTGTATTTCAAAAATTGAGCGTCTGTGCATATAAGTTGATGGAAACTTTTTTCTCAGAATCAAATTTTCTATCGAGTCTTGAAGTTCTGCTACTAAAACCTGGGACACCCTGTATAACTATTAGTTTCTTAGAAAATTAACAGAAAAAACCGTAATTTGTTAATAACAAATGAAAGGTCGTAAGTGATCTTAAAAGATGTGTGTTATAAATACCTTCAATCTGGATCTAGATGTCTTATTTACGACTCACCGTTCCTTGATAATAGCAAGTATAGGAAACATTTTGCAATACTGTTTAAAAATTGAAGCTCGCAGATTTGGTAAAAATTGTTGTATTTTATAATCAGCGCATTTTTATACATTATGATCCACCATAATCTCGCTGCGGTCCTGCAAAAACTATTTCTAAAGTTAACCTGAATGACCTATACTTATTCGTAGGAAGGAATTACCTTCAACAACGACTACAATCTGGTACGGTGTCTAATTAAATTCAAAGTCATTAAGACGAACAAAAAAAACATTAAATTCCAGGGTTGGTAGTCGAAATTTGAAGAACGTGAGGGTGCAGCTTATGGACCTGTAGATAGAGTCTTCTTCTTTTATAAGATTAAAAGAGAATGCAGAGAAAGTTGATAATCTAAATAATTTTGATCCTATTTTATGAAGCTCGAGCAAACTTTATCGACATGTGGTACTCATATTAATGTTGTTCAGTTCAATTTTACAATAATGCATAATTTTCAATTATCAAGATCAGCGAAATTGTGGAACTCTTTGCCTAGTGAGGTTTTTTCAAAAGACTAAACCCAGAACTTTGAAACTATTGGTCGTGAATCTAATTATGTAAAAAACGAATTCAATATCAACGATATTACATTCATTGAGCTGACCGAAGATACATGTTCCTCTAAAATGGGCGAACGTGAAGATATTCTTCAATCTCTATTGGTACCAGACCGTGAGATCATAACAGTATCACATTGTCACTAGAACTAGTGAACTAAACAACGTGGTGTGCCTGTCGCAGTTATAAAATCATCAATATCTAAAGAACTAACTATCTTAGGGAACAACAAAGAAGAACTTGAGAAGTCTCACCTAATATTATCCGTAACTTACTTTCCGCTAAATTCTGAAATAGAATCCTATAGCAGTATTATTATCAAGTAGATAGGAGTATTTTAAAATAAATGAATGTAGATGACACAGTTTCATGATATTATCAATGAAATCATTGACATTTGGTCCCTAAAATGCTCATCTTCATTTCGCAAACGAATTACCAAAAGTGTACAAAAACAAATTTTTGAGAGGAATGAAGGCTAATAAGCAATTCATAAGAACTAACTCAGCAGCAGACTATAATTTGTCCTTTGAGTTAAAGAAAACGGTGTAGCCCTATTTGATAAACGATAAAAAAATGTGTATCCAAGAATCTGGAAATGATTTTATGAATGAATCAAGAAAATTTTGTAATTATGTAAAAACAAACAAAGCCTATTTGAGTTGTATGTATTTCAATAATATATTATAAAATCCTTCTTCCTTTCAGAATATATAATGTATAAAGAAATTGAACAATCTCCCTATAAAAGGTACTTGCTTTGATTCCTCTCAATAATTTATCCTCAGTTCACGTTTCTTATACTGATATAATTTATACCATTTCTCATCCCAAGCTTAATTCCTGATGGAATACAAGACTATTCTGGAAGACATTATAATTACTGTTAAGCTCATACTCTCTTCTTGATTATCAATATAATAAGTATCTAAGTGCGGGTGAATTCCCTATGAGCTTCCAAAGTAATTCCTGTACAAATTCGGAAAGAAAATCACATGTTCATAGATACCGACCAATATGCAATAATTAACTTTGCTGAAATCAAAAGCGCATCAGTCGTTGAGAAGAATATGAGGTGAACTGTGTGTACATATATTAAAGAGTCAGCACGCAGGTAGAGAGGTGTCTATATGACCTCCGGCGATGTGGCAACACCTTCGGAGGCAGCAACGACCACAAGATGTACGCATATATACAATTTTCGGAGGCCACATGCTACACTCTGTGCTCCTCATATATGACCCTTTAAAAATTTGGAAATCATTTCTCCTCTTAAGGAATTCGAATTGGTTATCATTTCAACACCCCATATATAAGTTTTTTTTCAATGTTACTCAATTAGAAGACCCGGAGGCGAGGTCGCCTTTTCCATATACCGGAGGCGACAACATACCGTGCATCAATATACATATATATATATATATATATATATATATATATATATATATATATATATATATATATATATATATATATATATATATATATATATATATATATATATATATATATATATATATATATATATATGTACTTTTTTTTTTTTTTACATACAAACCTGGTCGGGGCTGCTGCGAGCTCCGACGACATCGCAGCAGTCGTGCCAGAAAAAACCTAAAAGGTGGATAGCCGAAGCTACTCCTCCCCACCGGTCGGTAAGTAGCTTCAGGTTCCTAAATCGTGTGCCCTCAGTATTCTAATTGAACCCAGAATGACTGCCTTTTGCATCCGGTCTATCAAGATCTGCGCCGAGTTCTTACAGACCGGAATGATCTTCAAGTTTGAACGCAGCGAAGACCGAATTCCGCCCAAAACACTGATGATCAGAACAACTAATACGACCTTGTGGCCTGGGTATAGCGTGCGGAGCTCGAACAGGAGATCTTGATATTTTGTCCATTTTTCCTCCTCTTTCAAGACTATGTCCTTCTCTGCCGGAGCGGAGAATTCGATGACATACACAGTCTTGATGAGTTTATCGAGGAGGACAACGTCAGGCCTATTTGCTTGTATGGACCTGACGGTCGGAAACGGATAATTCCAGAAGATCTGGCATTTTTCGTTTCCGACAACGGACTCAATATCTCCGGCATGTAAGGCAGCACCGGCTCTTGGTCTATTCCGTACGAGTGCCTTAGATGGTAATACAGCTAATAATAATAGGTAGGGCCGCATTATGGCGATGGGTGTACGCCGAGGCCGCTTTTGCCGGACATGCCGACAGAAGGTGGAAAAGCGTCTCAGGCGCCTTTCGACAGGCCCTGCAGCTGACATCAGGGACCTGCACATTACGGCGATAGACCAAGGTGTTAATTACGCCATCTTGGCAAGCTGCGATAAATCCCTCAGTCTCGGATGTAAGCCCGGCTGACCTTAGGTAGCCGAAGGTCAGCCTAGTTGACAAGCCGAGCGTTTCGATGTTTCGATAGAAAACACCGTGTATCGGCTTGTCAACATGCCGCCTGAACGTAAGATCTTGCTCCGCGGCATTTATCTGGGCTTTCAGGCGAGAAGGTAGGAGTTCGAGGTTGCCCTCTAGTCGGCCTTCTCGACTGATCTGAAATTCGAGACCAAGTTCTTCCGCAGCTTTTTGTGCTGCCTTAACGATAAATGCCCCCACTGCGGCCAATTCGTTTTTGCCCAAGGTACCACATCTTCATTGTGTTAGGGGTTTTTCAATTATAAATTGAAATGAAAACTTTTAAGTAAGTATTTCAGAAATAGCAGGAATGTTGGTTAGTCATTGAAGGAATTAATTTTTGGAGCAGAATTTACCTCTACTCATGCAATAATAAAACGCATATCAATTAGTTGAAGAAATCAAGCTGTTAAGATTAGAAATTTCAATACTGAACGCCATCTATTTTTTTATATCGATAGCTAAATGGATACCAGTACAACTTTTTCAATGATTTGTGCAACTTTTTGATAATATTCAAAAAACTGTTACGGAAGGTTTCATAATAGATTTTTATCGAATAATATTTTAACTATGAATTAAAAATTTGTACACCTGAATTATTTTTTTTTCCTACATTTTTCGGTCTTGAGTATTTCATAATTGTCATAACTATGGCACTCTATAATATTGATTGGGTTGCTGGAATCTGTGAACTTTTTCGCATTTCTATTGGGGTGTTGCATATGAACATTTTTGAGAAAAAATAAATTATATTAAGCCGTACGCTTTTCATCCGATGTTAACAAGAAACCAACACTCAGTATAATATCACTTTTATCGAATGTTGACAACATATTTCCACTCGACACCATAAAAACCCGTATGTATATCAAATTTCATAAATTTTGTCGAAAATATTCACTTATAATATCCCATGTGCAAAATTTCCGGAAATTAATTTGTGCACTCAGAATATTCGGTAAGAGAATTTCACACCGAAGAAAAATTAGTTTAAAATAATTTCAATGTGATGTTATTTGACATTTTTTCATGAAAATATAGACATTACGAAGGAATGCCATAATTTTTTTATAGGAGAGTTTGATGTATACGAGTCCAAACGTCAAAAAAACTGTTGGTGTTTTCATGCTTAAATTGTGTATGGTTAAAATTTATAATGTTTCGCCACGGAAATGAAAATCCAGTTGTAATTTCTGATTCACCCACTTTAGTTGTACAAAATTTGAAAAAAGTGGATTAAATATAGTTTATTACATGTTGTTGAATTAAATTTCATTTACCAAAATTGATGAAAGTATGTGTTTTTACCCAATAATTTTCTTTTGGCAACTGATTTACAATAAAATTTAAATATCAGTAGTAATTTTTGATCCACCCACTTCAGGTCTACAAAATTGTTAAAAGTAGATTAAATATTGTTGAATTACATTTTATTTACTGAAAGTGGTGGAAGTATGTGTTCTTAAATAATGGTTTTCTTTCGGCAACTAATTTATTATAAAATTCAAATATCAGTAGTAATTTTTGATTCACTCACTTTAGTTGTACAAAATTGTGAAAATTGGATTAAATATGGTTTATTACATGTTATTGAATTACATTTTATTTACTGAAATTGGTGGAAGTATGTATTTTTAAGTAATAGTTTTCTTTTGACAACTGATTTACAATAAAATTCAAATATCTTTTGATCCACCGACTTTAGTTGTTTTAAATTATTTTAAATAGATTATTTATAGTCTCTTTTATGTTTTTGGGTTAAATTTGATTTACTAAAATTGGAGGCATTATATTTGTTTTTAATAAACGATAGTTTCTGCTTTTTAAGCGAATCAAATAATTATAAAATAGTAATATTGCTCAATGGAAATAGGCGGTCACGGCTATGACAGATACCATGACCAATGTCATTATTGTACTTTCTCTATATTTTGTACAAAATCAGTCGTCTCAGATTATATTGTAACAATGAGTTGTTTTAAAAATTACGAGACTTGTTCATGTTCATGTTGCGACGAATTAAGTCACGTGAAAATGTTTCATTCCAAACGAACATATTTACTGGAGTTAATTGAATATTGTTCACCAGAAATGTTAAATGTGGCAAATCGTAAAGGTTTATTTAAGGAAATCCAAGAAAAGCTGTTGCAAACATCTATAAAATTTAACAAAATTGGCAAGACTAAGTTGAACAAAATGGTTTCAAATTATTACATTTATTTGCTTAAAAACACAAACATTTGGTAAATTTAGAGTCTTCTGTCCTTTGCTATTTGCCATTACGATGAGAGGATTTTCAAGAAGAATATCAAAAACATTTAAATGTTGTTATGAAATTAAATAAAATGTAGATTTTAATAATAAATAGAATGAATTTAAATATTTAATTTATTTTTGTGAACGGTTGTTTTGTTATGTATTGTATCACTTCCAAACTCATTTGTCAAACGTCAGAAAATATGCACTATAATTTTGCTTCTTTACCCTAAAAGAAAAAATATCTCTGCTGAAATTTTTTCGTTGGCATGGCAACAAGTCAAAATAAAACTATTTCATTGGTCGAATATTGTCGGTGTGAAATTCTCATTGGAATTAAATTTCAAGGTTCATCTTGAACACCTTATATCTTAGGAAATAATCAAATTCATGCCCACAGAAACTCTTCCGTAAGGAATCTCCACCTGAGCAATGGGATGCTTCCAGCAAGATCAATTTTATTATTATTTAAGTATGCATATAAAAAAGATTTCATGAATGGATACAAAGATTATGTGATTATTGTAACAGGAATCATATAATTTGGGAGAAATAATACACAGCCTATGAAAAGTCTTTGATAACATGAAACGTAATATACAAATCGAAAATGACCATTGTTTGCCCCATTACCGACGGTACTGTAGATTGCAAATGTTCGCTTTCAGGCTGATAATATAATAAGACAGACATTATTCTGTAATAACTCACTAAATACAGTGTTGTCAATATCGCGGATGCGTAATCCACTGGAAATTCGCTATCAAATATGCGGTGGATTACTGATCCACTGCTAAATGAGACCGGAGTATACGTCATAAAGTATACGTCACACGGATTTGCCACGAGAGGATACGTAAACGTTCGGAACTAAAATATACAAAATATCCAAAAAGTCGACATAAGTCATCCCTGTGAAATTTTGCCAGATGATAGAAGTCGTCAAGGTACATCGTTTAACACGTGATGTGATATCTTGGATAGTAGACTTCCGCGGAGAGCTAATCTTGAAAAATCTTGTCTTCCGGATGGATTCCGCGTCACAATAGCTCGACTTGATGCCGACGTTTCGCCAACCATTACAGGTGGCATCTTCAGGGCAGGCTTGAGGCTTGAACTGAAACTGGTTCTAATGGTTTCTGTAGCCGTATTTATTGTAGGAAAAATCCTTCACGCTACATAGTTCACTGCCTTTGTTCCGGTGGTTAACTTCGTTCCAGCACCTGACGGGATGGGTTTCCAAATGTTGGGAAGGTAATATCCTGAGTCACGGTTTAGATTATTCGGATGTTTTAGGATTTCTATAGCTTCAAGGATTTTTCGCTGATAGAAGTTTGGGGCTCGGACTAGGATTTTAGTATCTTCAAAAAGGATTTGATGATTTGTGTTAAACTTGTGTTCCGCAAGTGCAGATCTACTGGTGTCACGAAGTCTTGTACAGCGCTCATGTTCTTTCACACGAGTAGCTACTGTACGACCTGTTTCACCAATGTAGACTTTACCGCAAGAACAGGGAATACTATAAACACCTTCTGAGTGGAGAGGAGGAAGGGAATCTTTGATAGGTTTGTAAAACTGAGATAATTTTGGAAGTGTGGAAAAACGGGTAGAAATATTATGTTTTTTGAGGATTTTGGAAATTCGATCTGTTATATTTTGAATATATGGAAGATAGGCCGTGGATAAAGCAGGTGGGAGGGTTTCTGGCTCAGGTCGATTTGGAATTTTAGGTGAAGTGTATTTCTTTATGGCTTTTTGAATGTTGTAATGGGAGAAATTGTTTGATAATAAGGCAGATGATAGATGTTTTAATTCTGATTTTAAGGACTGAGGCTGAGATAGGTTGATAGCTCTGTGGACCAGGGAGTTTATGACAGATTGCTTTTGGGCAGAATGGTGGTGGGAAATACCATTGAGGTATCTATCGGTATGGGTGGGTTTCCGATACACAGAATGTCCTAAAGTACCGTCAGTCTGTCGACTAACCAATACATCCAGGAACGGGAGTGAACCTTGCGATTCGACTTCCATGGTGAAACGGATATTGGGATGTAATGAATTTAAATGATTGAGGAAGGGAACAAGCTTTTCGCGACCATGTTGCCAAATAACGAAAGTATCGTCGACATATCTAAACCAACATTTCGGCTTGAGAACAGATGAGTCAATGGCATCTTGTTCAAAAGCTTCCATGAAGATATTAGCTATGATCGGGGAAAGTGGGGAACCCATGGCTTTAATTCAAGCTCTCAATTCACTCAAATCAAATCCTGATTTGGCTATTTTAAGGGCTGATAAAGGAAACTCCACTGTTGTCATGAATCGTTCAGATTATGATAACAAAATCCTGCATACGGAGGACCTATGACACCGGATGACCTACCCAATGCAAATTTTCAATGAGAGGAGGACCTACTCACCGTAGGATGTATATATATATATATATATAGAACTGGATTCTCGGGTATTGATCCGCGTTGTGTGGTTTCGGTCCTCAAAAGGACCAATTTCACGACGTTTCGGCAAAGTCGCATTTGCCATCTTCAGGTGATTAGTCCGTCATCTCGTTTGTTAAGACTATGTGGACGTTTCTCGATATCTATTGCCTCCCTGGTTATTCTGGTGTAGAAGTGTTCAATGTTGGCTAGAGTCTTTGTGCCGCTAAAGTTGATCATATGGCCCGTACTTCTTACATGTTCAGCTAGTGAAGACGTGGTTTCGTTTTTCGACACAGCGTTTACATGTTCAGTCTTTCGCACATCAATGCGTCTGTTGGTCTGTCCGATGTATGTCTTTTCACAATAACCACATGGCACCTCGTACACTCCTTGGCATTCTAGAAGAATTCTGTCTTTTGGATTCCGAAGAACATTTTTGATTTTCCTATCTGTTGTGAAGGTTGTTTTGATATCATGACGGCTCAGTATTTTGCAGATTTTGTCAGTTGTGCCTTTTATGTAAGGTAGAAAAGCGTTTCCCACTGGTTGATCTTCATTGTTGACATCCTTTTCATTTAATATAAAACTTAAAATTTCATTCTTTATTATCATGGATGTTAAAACACTACATCCATGATAATAAAGAATGAAATTTTAAGTTTTATATTAAATGTTTTGAAAAAGGTGGAGATCTACCACCGAAACGTAAACAAAGTAATTTTTCATTAAATGCTGAACCTAAAACCCAATTAATCATCCAAAATTTAAAATATTAGAAGATTGGTTCAAACAAATAAATCATCAATATATATATATATACATATATATATATATATATATATATATATATATATATATATATATATATGAATATATATATATATATATATATATAGATATATATATATATATATTTACATCCCGCTATCTCCAGGGCGTCATTTCACTATTCCTACTCTGAGCGTCCACTGCGTATTTCTCATGCAATCCCTACTATAACGTATGAATATATTCCATCTTTGAACAGTAGAGGTCGTAATAAGTTCATAGCCTTCATGTTATTATTTTTTAAAATTTGCATTCTACTGATTTCAGAGCGTCCGTTTATAAAGCCGCTCCTGAGCGTCCAAAATATACAGTAAAGCTTTCAAATTTCGGGTACTCAGCGTCCCCGCAGTATAGTTTGCTTTCATACACCACATTTCTGAGCGTCCAGCGCTGTTGCCAGTTCAGAAGGCTTATAATCGATATGAAGGATTTTACCAATCAAAAGATAATGCTAATCCTTTCGGACCGTTGTTGAATAAAACTGTTTTGTTGGTCCTCTATAACAGTCCCAAAATTTACATTGCGTATCATATTCTTCCTTGAATAACTGATGAACATTTCAGTTATATTTAAAGTTCAAAATTGAAAATATCCAATATGTAATGTATTTTTTATAAGAAAATGTATAGATAATTTTATTACTTAACTTGAAATTGCGTATTTTTCTAACCAAACGAAATTTTCTGTGGGAATTGAGGCGATCATACATAAATTTTTGATAAAATTTGAAGGCAATGAGAATGAAAAATTCCTTAACTAAAAAACGCACTTTATTCAATATAATCAAACTTAAAACACAAACGATACCTTCTCTTATTCTATATAGACAGAAAAATAAATAACGATATAAGAAATAGACAGAAAAATATATAACTAAATAATAATCTTTCATAACCCAACGGCAGTAATTGTCCACATAAGTAAAAAATTGTCCACATAGGTAAAAGGTATTAACTTCTTAACAACCTCTTTTGAGCTATAAAATCTTTTTTGAAATTGATTTGAAGATTAGTTTTGAAAATGCATATCCAAGATCATCTTTTAGCGTTAAAAGGAATCTTGAATATACATTTATAAAACGATTGCAAACATTTTTTAGCTTGAAAGAGGATACTGAATACATTTATTCAATCTACAGGTAATGACAAATTTAAACAAGTGAAATAATAACTTTTTCTTGTTATATACAGCAGTTGGGTCAAGGAATATGTAAATGAATAAATCACTTTTTTCTATTGAACTCAACAACCAGACTGTGGTTACTCACAACATTCAAAGCATCTGTCTACGATTGACTGAATAACTGTAACTGGTAGTATAACGTAAAATGTAAAAAATACCGAAGAATTTTCGAGAACCGGCGTTTTGGGACGCCCACAAATCGACGGCCTGAAAGTACTATATACAAACAGCTTTCCCATCTCCTACTCTGAGCGTTCACCACATCCAAACCATATTTCTAAATGTCTAAATATCGGAAAGTACGCGTATAGTGGCTTTCATTCTGCACATTTCTGAGCGCCCAGCAATCTTATTTAAGTTAGCTGAATTCATAGGAAAGATTTTACGAGTCAAAAGTATTGAAAATTGAAAAAATACCTTATGATATTCTGTTTTAAATTCATGAAGACTTTCATAATCTGCGATTAAAAGTCCGAAACAGAATTCTACAGTAGAGTTGATTTGAGAAGCACGTTTCACATAAGATATGTTGTGATTAACTGACCTCATGTTGTAGAATTGGAATATCTGGTTGGTTGAGAACTTTCTCAACCTTGTTGTTATGGACTTTCGTCAATAAGCAATATGAATAAGAAATAATCACCCTTCAAAAATTCAATTGTGAAAGCCGTTACTTTGTGATAGTTTATCATTTTAAGGAAATAATAAATGAAACTACTTTGTTATACTATCACTGATATTTAATATAGTCGTTACTATAGTTTCAACACTAAACGTGTCATCTTCAGACGGAACGAAGGTATGAATTTAACAAGTATTATATCTACTATATATAGGTTAAAGAAGGAATACAAACAAATTTTATGGCTATAGGAAATAGTTCTAGGAAAAACAAGAGAGGGGTAAAGTGATCAGGTAGTTCCGTGAGAACCTTAGTGGAGAGGGTATATTTACTAACGGACTTTAAATACGAAAATCACGTTATTATTACATTGAAAAGATTACTGTAATATAAATCTAGTTGATCGCTTAGGATCTTATTATCATACATCTTCATTGCTTTGAAAATTCCCATTGACTCTAATATAATTAGTTTTGAAATTTTATCCTGACTATGTAACATTTGGACATTATTCAAAATAGGAAAGATATGGCCTGTTTCTAAAATATGATTTGCAAATGAAGAATCGGTCTTATTGATTTTAAAGGAACGAAAATGTTCTTTATATCTAACTGCTATGTTACGGCAAGATAACCTATGTATGATGTAAAACCTATCACACTCTGAACAAGTTAGTTTATAAACTCCGGGACTTTTAAATTTGTCAGTTTTATATTTCGCATTGAACATAATATGAGATAATTTGTTTGGGGGTTTAAAGCTGATGGTCAGGTTATGATGGGATAACATGTTTGCAATTTTTTCGCTTATAGGACCAAAATAAGTTACAGAAACTTATTTTAATGAGTTATCTTTCTCTTTCATAAAGGGATAAGTGTAATTTTTGTATTTCTCTATTTATTAATTTAGAAATTACTTGAGGAACGAAACCGTTATTTGTAGCAATAACTTTAATTGTATCTAATTCTTTACTAAGATTTTCTTGAGATAAGAGAAGGGAAAATGCTCTATGTATCATTGAATGAAAAGCAGCTAGTTTATGACTATAGGGGCTATGTAAAGAGGTACAAATTACTGTATTTGTGAAAATAGGTTTTCTGTAAATGTCGAATGAGATGCTATTATTATGATGTAATAATGTTAAGTCTAAGAAATTTATTTTGTGATCCTTTTCTGTCTCTAATGTGAATTTTATGTTGGGATAAATATTATTGATAATAATAATAATAATAATGTTTATTCTGTAAATATCGATATACAATATATAAGGCAATCTTTATAATGAAGATAAGACGTTTCTTACAGATAAACATGATGAATGATAAGAAAGCATCTAACTGTCTAGATGTACCTTTAAATAGGGCTAAAATATTGTCTAGGTATCTGTACCAAAATTGAATATGTTTTTTGTTATGGCAGAACTCATTATAGTATCTTCTATGTGAGAAATAAAAATATCTGCGAGAAGTGGACTTAATGGAGAACCGATAGCTAATCCGTTATTTCGAGTATAAAATTTGTTATTAAACTGACAGTACTTTTAACTGAGGCATATATCGAATGCCTGTTCTATTTCTGATTTCATCGAAGGATTAATATGTGACTTTTCAAAGATATTTGTGACTAAATTCCGACATTCAATGGGAGGGATATTTGAAAACATATTAGAGACATCAAAGTGTAACGTGCGACTTGATATTTGTATCTAAAGAGGATACAGGTAGCGATAATAGCTTGTCGCCACGTACTAGAATTTGTAAAAATATTGAAGGGTTAAAACCTCAGGTCGTCGATCTAAGCCAAACTACCTGCAAGGTTTCTTGTAGCTGCCACCACTAGATGTATTAATTTAGCTCATCTAGGAAGCTGTTTGAAAAATAAAGGTAACCTTTCTCCGCCCTTACGTGGGCCGACTCAATTTCCTGTTATAAGAATATAATTGCACTTTCCAAGTAATCTCTTGAAGCCCCTTTCTGGGAGACGTATTTGTTGTTAGGTGATTAGGGCGTACCAGTTAAACACATCGAGCCATATTTATAATAATAATATATTGAATAATGGTTTAACAATATTTGATATAAATAAAATAAGAAAACAAAAAAAATTAAAAGAACGAACCAAAATATGAAATTTAACAGCCGATTTTGATGATTGAAAACAAACAATGAAAAAAGAAAAAAAAACAGTTACAGGTTTGCCCCAAATGGGAACCTGGGAAAATCTAGGATTTTTACAATTACATAAGCGGACGTGATCTGAAGGGGGTGAACACAACTGATAAAAGGGATGGTCAATTTCTCTATCAAAAACCTCAGGCAATTCGTTGAACACTCACCTTCACCGTCCAACCCCCGCTCTAGCTACGATGCTTGCTTGGAGACTCCTCTAGGATTTTGTCGCACGGAAATTTATACACTCGAGTTCTCGGTTATCAAAATTTAGAATTTATTAGATATTCTTGAATAAAATAAATGTAAGCTCTGTCTTGCCTTTTTGAAGCTACCAAAAGTTACTGATAAAATAAAACAACAATTTACGACTCAGCTTTCAAAAAAAAAAAGGAAAAAAATAACAATATATTGACTCTTGATTTAATTTAAATTTGGTTTTACCCAAAGGATATATTTACTGATTTAATGACAAATTGACATTATTTTCAGGCTAAGACAGAGCCTAACTTAGTTAAGTTTACTGGACGACTTCCTATCGAGAACTGCCTTCCCTTTCGATAATCAATCTATCTTTTCGAAATCATTTGACCTATGCTGACCCACGCTCTGAGTTTTTTCTTTGAAACGTCAGCTCAATTTTCACACCAGGAAACTAACTCCGCCTATCTTCAATTTTACAGCCTATCAAAATGAAGAACCGGTGTGATAGCGATGTTGACAGGCATGTCAAGTCCACGACACCTTTTCTGTCGATCCTAGCAGGTGTTTCACCTGCAGCAACTTATGCTAGCTTGGCGGCGGGTGCGAGGTCTGTGCTCCGGATGAGGCGCATCAGGTTACGAAATACCTTCGTCGCCACATACTATTCTGCTGTGTTATGATAGATCGCTTTTCTTATGCGAATTAAATTAATTCCGTATTTAATAATTTTGGATAGGGCCTAATCATGGTGAAAATTTCGAATTGTTACATCACCCCTCTTTTCTAAGAAAGAGCGCGACCCTGAAAGGGCGCGATCCTTTCTCCGCCACTGTGTATTCAAAAATCCTTCAGATCAAATCCGCTTACGAAGCTATGAGACTGAAATGCGCACAGCGCTCTCATATCACATTACAATAACAACACATTAGTTATACATCTGACTGAGGCGAAGGTAATGCCCTCGCTCAGTGCATTAAACATTCACACCTACTATTAAAAAGTGCGTACATGTGAAATTTCTATCGTACACTAGCAGAAATTGCTGTATCCCCAATTTACAAACAAAATACAAAACAAATTAATATCTTCGCAGCTCTCCATTTTACCTGCGTAGAGGTATTATACCTAACCCATAATCACAAATTAAAAATAAAAACATAAAAAAAGTGGTTGTGAAACTAGCCACATCAACATCCAATACAAAAAAAAAATATACAACGCCGTGGGGTTAACCCACGCAATCTTCCCCGCGACTGAAGGTCGCTCTATTTTGATGAGATTACCCTATTTTGTTGGGAACATATACTTCTCGTCAAAATGCAATTCATATGAATTAAAATAAATAGAATACGATAAATAAAATAAAAACAATGCTGATAAGCAATAATGAGAATATAACAATAAGTATATAGCTAAAATTGTCTGACGCCGAAGACTACTGCTAGGCATTCTAGCTCTGTTACTGTATACCTGGTTTCGGCATCAAGGAGTTTCCTACTTGCGAAAGCGATCGGCCTTTCCAGTCCGTCCACCTTTTGACTAAGGACGGCAGCAATTCCCGTTCCCGACGCGTCGGTCGATAATATGAACGGTTCGTTGAAGTTTGGGTGGATGAGCACGCTGTCCGAGGTCAGCGCCTCTTTCAAACAATTTACTGCTGCTA
Organism: Endomychus coccineus; assembly: GCA_958510875.1. NCBI lineage: Eukaryota > Metazoa > Arthropoda > Insecta > Coleoptera > Endomychidae > Endomychus > Endomychus coccineus. The sequence goes on along the minus strand of OY294069.1, from coordinate 104,729,101 downwards.
GCACTTCGGGAGTTATCACGAAGTCCACCCATTTTTTAGTCAGTTCGGTAAGTGGGGCTGCTAATTTAGAAAAATTGGGAATGAAATTCCGATACCACCCCACTAGTCCAAGAAAACTTCGAACTTCATTCACCTTAGTAGGGACCGGAAATTCTTTGATTGCTTTGACTTTATCTTCCAGCGGCCGCACCCCTTCTTTCGAAATTTCATGGCCTAAATATGTTACCTTTGGTTTTAGCATGTGACATTTACTCGGTTTCAGCTTAATATTAACTTCGGACAAACGATCAAAGATAAGCGCTAAGCGACGTAAATGTTCAGTCACATTATCCGCACTGAAAGCTATAATATCATCGAGATATACACTACAAATTAAATTGTTCAGTCCCGCCATGGCATTGTTAATAAAACGCGCAAATGTGCTCGGGCTATTTGAGAGACCAAATGGCATGCGCAAAAATTCATAATGGCCGTCCATCGTGCTGAAGGCTGTCTTCTCAATATCCGACTTTTCCATTTCAATCTGATGATAAGCGGACGCAACGTCGAACACGCTAAACAGGCTCGCTTCACCAAATTGTTCTAGCAATTCCCCAATCAGAGGTAAGGGGTAGTAATCCCTTTTTGTTACAGCGTTAAGCGCCCTGTAGTCAATACATAGCCTGATTTTGATGTTTCCATCAGGCTGTTTCCTGCGCACCATGACAACGGGGGCAGACCAAGGACTGGTAGACTCTCTGATAATTTTCTCGTCCAACAATCGGTCGATTTCCGACCTTAGTTCTGTCCTGGTGTGAAAAGGCACTCGATACGGCGCCTTGGTAATAGGTGGAATATCTTCTGTAATAATGCGATGCTTAACCTGATTTGTACTGGAGAGCAGTTCGTTCTCTCCGCAGAATATGTGGTTGTACCTTCGACGGAAGGCTCGAACTAGAGCCTGGGTTTCTGCTGATAAATGGGATAAATCAACTGCATCGGAATTTCCGGGTTCCTTGTCCTCCCATCCTGGACGACACCACATTTGTACAGGCTGAGCCCGACCGCTAGGCTCCGATGGTTTATTTAACACTTCCACCCCAGTTATCAAGGTTCCCACTAGGGTACCCGCCCTGAGTTGTACAGGGTCTCTATTGAGGTTGATTAGGCGTATCCTCACCTGGCTCGTAAACGGAACTACAGTATAAGCCAACATAACCCCGGATTCGATTTCCTGGTCAGCTGGCTCTATCATACTTAGTTCGCCTGTTGGTTTGCGGCCTGTTACTCGGCCCATGCATTCCACTTCACTCCGAGGTGGTATCGTTTCGTGTTCGGATAGGTTAACCTTGCATACAAATGATTCCTTTACCCCTAAGGCCCCGCGTACATCATTCGGTTTCTCAAAATCGCGATTCTGTTTCATATAGCGTGCCCTAGATTTCGATCCTTGGTTATTATGGAGTCGGCGTTGTTTGATGTTTTTATTAATCGGTGGTTTATGGGGGAGATTTTGCGACGGTTGAATTTCCGATGTTTCCAGGTCGCAAGGAGTCGAGGTCGATGGTTTCAAATGAGGGGCTACTAGTGTCGCGTTTCTCTCAGAGTAGGGTTCGTCCATCACCAGGGGCAAATTGATTCCCCTTATCATAACAGTATGATAACCATAATCTAGTACCGCTTCGCCTCGTTTCAGCAAATCTCTTCCTAATATGCCATCAGCGTGCATCAGAAGATACTCTACTACGACTAGATCCAAAGCTTCGTTACGCCGGTACTCACTGTATTCCATCTCGCAATTTATTAAGCCCTGAGATCGCATCTCTTTGCCTGAGATTCCGACTAATTGGATATCACCCGGCAGTATTACTGTCCTATCTGGTACCCTTGCGGCTCTGATAAGCGATAGGGCCGACCCTGTATCAATACAGGAACTTCGTAAATGCCCATTTAATCGCACTTCCAAATTAGTCGGGCTAGCCAAATACTCTAATCCATCTAAGCAAGGCACTACCCACTTCCTTGAGTCCAGCGGGCCCTCGACGTTCTCAACCGGAGTCTGGGCCGGCCGTGGAGATTTGCTAGGCCTCGCGTCGCTCCGCTCAACTATTGTCCATTTCGATAACTCCTCAATTACCTCCCCGACCTTAGCACCCATAGCAACGTGGTGGCTCCCTTTGCGCGTATAAACTTCCCCCGTTAATCGATATCTTATTATTTTGAGCGATTTATCTTTGGACCATCCATCCAACTCAGCCCGTTCTTCGACGCGCTCAAAGTAATCTTTGACATCCTCCTTTCCGGAGAACGAAGCGACAGTTCCGGCCAACATGCCCAAAGACATGTTCGACCCAGTTGCCCCGGACTGATTGACGTTTTGTGCGGCTTCCATTATATCAGAGGGAGTCAGTACTATCGATAAGTCCTACCTTATACAGATCGTAGCGTAAATACTAACAAAAAAAAACTGAAAAGGGAATCCTAATGCTCGATGATTTTAAGCTTTCAGTGTTACTTATAATGTTTCTACCTGTATACCTATCGGCTCTCCTGCACCCTGCTTCGTTGACAAGCGTTAGCCCCACCTCCTATTCTGAAATTCTGACACACAAAAAAAAATCTTCACTAAGTTCGAATTTCTGGTCCTAGAACAGCTAGCTCCGAATTCTTCGCCTGGGACGTTTGCCCAATACAATATCAAACAACAAATATTTCCTGTTAAGCAGAAAACCACTAAGCAAAAATGAAGCTCCTAATTAATTGACGAGTTCACCCTGTCTAGATCATTTGTTTCACAATGGCAATTTGTAAATATGCAATTCATAAAATTACTACCATACGGATATTATGCTGCTCTCGTCAAATTCCTTAAATATCACCTTACAGCTTATACGTATTCGCAATTATGTTAATCTTTACACTTGGATAATACAATTTAATTCTTATAACCTCTTAATACGGCGTGAATTCTTTAATGCGGAATATAAAGAGTGTTGTTTTACCCCTGAATTCGCATCCCACCGCTGCCCCCAATTTGTAACGTGCGATTTGTTATCTGTATCTAAAGAGGATACAGGTAGCGATAATAACTTGTCGCCACGTACTAGAATTTGTGAAAATATTGAAGGGTTAAAACCTCAGGTCGTCGATCTAAGCCAAACTACCTGCAAGGTTTCTTGTAGCTGCCACCACTAGATGTATTAATTTAGCTCATCTAGGAAGCTGTTTGAAAAATGAAGGTAACCTTTCTCCGCCCTTACGTGGGCCGACTCAATTTCCTGTTATAAGACTATAATTGCACCTTTCCAAGTAATCTCTTGAAGCCCCTTTCTGGGAGACGTATTTGTTGTTAGGTGATTAGGGCGTACCAGTTAAACACATCGAGCCATATTTATAATAATAATATATTGAATAATGGTTTAACAATATTTGATATAAATAAAATAAGAAAACAAAAAAAATTAAAAGAACGAACCAAAATATGAAATTTACCAGCCGATTTTGATGATTGAAAACAAACAATGAAAAAAGAAAAAAAAACAGTTACTAGGATTTTTACAATTACGTAAGCGGACGTGATCTGAAGGGGGTGAACACAACTGATAAAAGGGATGGTCAATTTCTTTATCAAAAACCTCAGGCAATTTGTTAAACACTCACCTTCACCGTCCAACCCCCGCTCTAGCTACGATGCTTGCTTGGAGACCCCTCTAGGATTTTGTCGCACGGAAATTTATACACTCGAGTTCTCGGTTATCAAAATTTAGAATGTATTAGATATTCTTGAATAAAATAAATATGATTTTAACACTTCCCGTCCAATCGCGACGCGTGCTTAATGTAAGCTCTGTCTTGCCCTTTTTGAAGCTACCAAAAGTTACTGATAAAATAAAGCAACAATTTACGACTCAGCTTTCAAAAAAAAAAAGGAAAAAAATAACGATATATTGACTCTTGATTTAATTTAAATTTGGTTTTACCCAAAGGATATATTTACTGATTTAATGACAAATTGACATTATTTTCAGGCTAAGACAGAGCTTAACTAAGTTAAGTTTACTGGACGACTTCCTATCGAGAACTGCCTTCCCTTTCGATAATCAGTCTATCTTTTCGAAATCATTTGACCTAGGCTGACCCACGCTCTGAGTTTTTTTTTTGAAACGTCAGCTCAATTTTCACACTAGGAGACTAACTCCGCCTATATTCAATTTTACAGCCTATCAAAATAAAGAACCGGTGTGATAGCGACGTTGACAGGCATGTCAAGTCCACGACACCTTTTCTGTCGATCCTAGCAGGTGTTTCACCTGCAGCAATTTATGCTAGCTTGGCGGCGGGTGCGAGGTCTGTGCTCCGGATGAGGCGCATCAGGTTACGAAATACCTTCGTCGCCACATACTATTCTGCTGTGTTATGATAGATCAATTTTCTTATGCGAATTAAATTATTTCCGTATTTAATAATTTTGGATAGGGCCTAATCATGGTGAAAATTTCGAATTGTTACATCACCCCTCTTTTCTAAGAAAGAGCGCGACCCTGAAAGGGCGCGATCCTTTCTCCGCCACTGTGTATTTAAAAATCCTCCAGATCAAATCCGCTTACGAAGCTATGAGACTGAAATGCGCACAGCGCTCTCATATCACATTACAATAACAACACATTAGTTATACATCTGACTGAGGCGAAGGTAATGCCCTCGCTCAGTGCATTAAACATTCACACCTACTATTAAAAAGTGCGTACATGTGAAATTTCTATCGTACACTAGCAGAAATTGCTGTATCCCCAATTTACAAACAAAACACAAAAATTTATTAAGCCCTGAGATCGCATCTCTTTTCCTGAGATTCCGACTAATTGGATATCACCCGGCAGTATTACTGTCCCATCTGGTACCCTTGCGGCTCTGATAAGCGATAGGGCCGACCCTGTATCAATACAGGAACTTCGTAAATGCCCATTTAATCGCACTTCCAAATTAGTCGGGCTAGCCAAATACTCTAATCCATCTAAGCAAGGCACTACCCACTTCCTTGAGTCCAGCGGGCCCTCGACGTTCTCAACCGGAGTCTGGGCCGGCCGTGGAGATTTGCTAGGCCTCGCGTCGCTCCGCTCAACTATTGTCCATTTCGATAACTCCTCAATTACCTCCCCGACCTTAGCACCCATAGCAACGTGGTGGCTCCCTTTGCGCGTATAAACTTCCCCCGTTAATCGATATCTTATTATTTTGAGCGATTTATCTTTGGACCATCCATCCAACTCAGCCCGTTCTTCGACGCGCTCAAAGTAATCTTTGACATCCTCCTTTCCGGAGAACGAAGCGACAGTTCCGGCCAACATGCCCAAAGACATGTTCGACCCAGTTGCCCCGGACTGATTGACGTTTTGTGCGGCTTCCATTATATCAGAGGGAGTCAGTACTATCGATAAGTCCTACCTTATACAGATCGTAGCGTAAATACTAACAAAAAAAAACTGAAAAGGGAATCCTAATGCTCGATGATTTTAAGCTTTCAGTGTTACTTATAATGTTTCTACCTGTATACCTATCGGCTCTCCTGCACCCTGCTTCGTTGACAAGCGTTAGCCCCACCTCCTATTCTGAAATTCTGACACACAAAAAAAAATCTTCACTAAGTTCGAATTTCTGGTTCTAGAACAGCTAGCTCCGAATTCTTCGCCTGGGACGTTTGCCCAATACAATATCAAACAACAAATATTTCCTGTTAAGCAGAAAACCACTAAGCAAAAATGAAGCTCCTAATTAATTGACGAGTTCACCCTGTCTAGATCATTTGTTTCACAATGGCAATTTGTAAATATGCAATTCATAAAATTACTACCATACGGATATTATGCTGCTCTAGTCAAATTCCTTAAATATCACCTTACAGCTTATACGTATTCGCAATTATGTTAATCTTTACACTTGGATAATACAATTTAATTCTTATAACCTCTTAATACGGCGTGAATTCTTTAATGCGGAATATAAAGAGTGTTGTTTTACCCCTGAATTCGCATCTCACCGCTGCCCCCAATTTGTAACGTGCGATTTGTTATTTGTATCTAAAGAGGATACAGGTAGCGATAATAACTTGTCGCCACGTACTAGAATTTGTGGAAATATTGAAGGGTTAAAACCTCAGGTCGTCGATCTAAGCCAAACTACCTGCAAGGTTTCTTGTAGCTGCCACCACTAGATGTATTAATTTAGCTCATCTAGGAAGCTGTTTGAAAAATAAAGGTAACCTTTCTCCGCCCTTACGTGGGCCGACTCAATTTCCTGTTATAAGAATATAATTGCACTTTTCCAAGTAATCTCTTGAAGCCCCTTTCTGGGAGACGTATTTGTTGTTAGGTGATTAGGGCGTACCAGTTAAACACATCGAGCCATATTTATAATAATAATATATTGAATAATGGTTTAACAATATTTGATATAAATAAAATAAGAAAACAAAAAAAATTAAAAGAACGAACCAAAATATGAAATTTACCAGCCGATTTTGATGATTGAAAACAAACAATGAAAAAAGAAAAAAAAACAGTTACTAGGATTTTTACAATTACGTAAGCGGACGTGATCTGAAGGGGGTGAACACAACTGATAAAAGGGATGGTCAATTTCTCTATCAAAAACCTCAGGCAATTTGTTAAACACTCACCTTCACCGTCCAATCCCCGCTCTAGCTACGATGCTTGCTTGGAGACCCCTCTAGGATTTTGTCGCACGGAAATTTATACACTCGAGTTCTCGGTTATCAAAATTTAGAATGTATTAGATATTCTTGAATAAAATAAATATGATTTTAACACTTCCCGTCCAATCGCGACGCGTGCTTAATGTAAGCTCTGTCTTGCCCTTTTTGAAGCTACCAAAAGTTACTGATAAAATAAAGCAACAATTTACGACTCAGCTTTCAAAAAAAAAAAGGAAAAAAATAACGATATATTGACTCTTGATTTAATTTAAATTTGGTTTTACCCAAAGGATATATTTACTGATTTAATGACAAATTGACATTATTTTCAGGCTAAGACAGAGCTTAACTAAGTTAAGTTTACTGTTTTTTTTTTGAAACGTCAGCTCAATTTTCACACTAGGAGACTAACTCCGCCTATATTCAATTTTACAGCCTATCAAAATAAAGAACCGGTGTGATAGCGACGTTGACAGGCATGTCAAGTCCACGACACCTTTTCTGTCGATCCTAGCAGGTGTTTCACCTGCAGCAACTTATGCTAGCTTGGCGGCGGGTGCGAGATCTGTGCTCCGGATGAGGCGCATCAGGTTACGAAATACCTTCGTCGCCACATACTATTCTGCTGTGTTATGATAGATCAATTTTCTTATGCGAATTAAATTAATTCCGTATTTAATACTATATATAGTAGATATAGTACTTGTAAATTCTACCTTCGTTTTCGTCTGAAGATGACACGTTTAGTGTTGAAACTATAGTAACGACTATAATAAATATCAGTGATAGTATAACGAAGTGGTTATATTTATTATTTCGTTAAAATAATCACCCTTATTCACTATAATTATTTCTTATTAATAGTGTTATCACACATATACAGTAACTCTTTTATAGTTTATTAGTCAACAAGCAATATTAAGGTCTATAACAGAGGATTTTTTCGCAATGACATGATTTTCAACTATGATTGAAAATATTCTTTCCTAACAAGCTGGGAACATGGAATGGTATCTTCGCTTAGTTGGTCTCAATTTCCAGTTCCACAAGATAGATGACTTTCACCCATAGATGACAACATAGTCTTCACAAAATCATCAAAGTCTGATGCAGACACAATAACATTTGAAAATATTCAATCTCCAGATTGAAGATCGGAAATAATTTTAATTTTTTATATCCAGAAATAGACGCTCAAGATGAGTCGATATCTTTATCTTCGAATTGGATAGTAATTTCAATAATGCTCTGCAAAGATATTCTCTGACTAATCGGCTGTGTTTAATTCAGCAAAACTAATAATATTCCTGGAAATGATTGAAAAGATTGTTCTCATTACCAGCTGTTGAATGCGCTGATATTGTTTTTACAGACATATAGATATGTCGAAGATCACCTCTTGCGAGAACGGAAACATAATCAGTAATGATTTCATACTTGTAGGGTTCACTATTATTATCTGTATGATGGGAAGATGACGATAAGTGTCTCCTAATAAATGTGTTTGGGCCTCTAGAGGGCAATTTTGGCCTATGGACAAAGTCTTAGAGCAAACAGAGAAATACATCGGCTATTCAGATTTGAAACAACGTACGGAAATCCGTTTACTATTCCAAGTTATAACGAATTTCATCATAAACAAAGAGCTCCCAATTTTTCATGCCAGCGAACGATTACATTATGCCAAGGCATCACAAGGTAACCATATGAAAATACGATGATGCTGCAAAGCAACATATTTTTAGGATTATTACCAAGTTCAGGTTTGGATCGGTAATAAAACCATTGATCTAACGGAATGGGGTTGGAGAAATAGTCCGAATGGACTTACAAACAGTAAAAATGTACATCCCAATGAGTTGATCAAAATAATCTCTTGTGGTTGTATGAAAAATTGTACTGGTAAATGTTCGTGCTTAAAAATAGGACCACCTTGTAGCTCATTATGTAAGCATTGTGAAGGTAAAGAATGTTCTAATTGCCCCGAGCGAGAAATCAGTATATTAGATGATGATGATTTTGATAAGTGTATGGATGAAAATAAACACGATGATGAAGATGATGACGATAACAATGATGTTATCAATGACAATTGCGACTATCAAATTTTATCAAACTTAGATGATGAAGCGGATCACGATGATCCATATATCAATAATGATCATATTACATCATTAGCAATATATGCTGACAGTGATAACGAAAACTTAGGTTATTTGTGAATAATTAGACATATAGATAATTTTCCAATGAATATGAAATGTAAAAGAAAAAAAATATAAATGTGAAAAAAAACAAATTATTTATTAATCTCAGTTTTTTTTCGTTTAAATATTGAAATTTGTTATGTAACACCCTATAATGACATCATGTCACGGTCACATATACACGTTCACACGTCTACATACACTCACACATTCACACAAAATGATTATAAGCATTCAGGTGCATTTTAAAACATTTAAAAAGTATTATTTCGCGGGAGGAATCTATTGTACCGGCCCTCGCTTATTGTCGCTAAATGAAACTCCGCGCTAGTTTTTATGATGAAATTCGTTAAAACTTGAAATTGTGAACGAATTCCCGTACGCTGTTTCGAATCAATTTGATTTTAGATCGAGAACTCAAGTATTTCGTCTGGAATTCGTAAAATACAGATTTTTCAAAATGGCCTGTTTTGGCTCAAAAAAATGAGGTAGGTCAAAATACCAGAAACCGAAATAAGAGAAATAAAAATACTATGTTTCCACCGAAACAGAATATGAAATAAACAAAAACTCTTTGACATATACTCCATTTTTCAATGTGCTAAAAAACAGAGTAAATGGACCCTATCTTGGGCCCACGCACTCTAATCGATTTCGGACCAGAGCCAAAAATCGCGCATTAATTTTTCCGAAAACTTTTGTTCAAACATTTTTCCATACAACTCAAAGCTTTGTCTCAAAATGCCAAAAATTGAGAAAAGGCCATTTTTGCTTCCAAAATACGGCCCTAGCTTTTTGAGCACAGGGTTAATGCAAATTTAAACTACCTCATCGTTTTCAGCGTGTCAAAATACATAGAATAGACCGCAATTAGACCTCGCGAAAATTAGGACAAAAATCGTCGATTTTCCTCCTTAAATGCCTGGACTATTGACGGAACGCGCTATCCCTTTATCCGGTGCCGCACCTGCTGGTGTGATCGGCAGTGAACGTGTTGTCAACTTTGCTGCACCCGGGCCTGACGGCATTAACATATGGTGGTGGAAGAAATTTCCTTCCATTCACCGCCGTTTGGCCAGAGTCTTTGACTCATGGCTCAAGGAGGAGCGGCATATTCCAAGCTGGGCCGTCGAGGAGTACACTGTGCTACTTCCGAAGAGTGGAGACTTGTCTGATTCACGAGCCGTAGGCATGGAGTTGGGATTGGACAAATGCGCAGTGTTTCATTTGAGGAGAGGACGATTTCCGGAAGTGTACGAGAATATGCAGCTTGCCGACGGAAGCATCTTTAAACACCTTGATGCTGGAGAGACTTATCGATACCTGGGAATTGAACAGCGTCCTAATTATGACGCTTCCCAGGTAAAGGTGGCTCTCCGCGGCAAATACAGAAACCTTGTTCGAAAGATTTGGTCTTCCGAACTTTCGAGTGGGAACAAGGTGTCTGCAACAAATATGCTTGCCGTTCCAGTCCTGCTCCACTCTTTTGGAGTAGTGAAATGGACGGTCGATGAGCTGCATAGACTCGACAAAGACACCCGGAAAATGATGCATATCCATCACAGTTTGCATCCTAGGTCGTCCGTTTCCCGCATTCATCTCCCACGTCATCGGGGAGGTAGGGGACTCCTCAGTCTGGAGGTTCTCATAGCTCGGCCCCCTCCTGTGCCTTGTTAAAAGTCACGAATTAGCCGGAGTGGGGGCATTTATCGTTAAGGCAGCACAAAAAGCTGCGGAAGAACTTGGTCTCGAATTTCAGATCAGTCGAGAAGGCCGACTAGAGGGCAACCTCGAGGTCCTACCTTCTCGCCTGAAAGCCCAGATAAATGCCGCGGAGCAAGATCTTAAGCTCAGGCGGCATGTTGACAAGCCGATACACGGTGTTTTCTATCGAAACATCGAAACGCTCGGCTTGTCAAATAGGCTGACCTTCGGCTACCTAAGGTCAGCCGGGCTTACATCGGAGACTGAGGGATTTACCGCAGCTTGCCAAGATGGCGTAATTAACACCTTGGTCTATCGTCGCAATGTGATGGGTGTGCAGGTCCCTGATGTCAGCTGCAGGGCCTATCGAAAGGCGCCTGAGACGCTTTTCCACCTTCTGTCGGCATGTCCGGCAAAAGCGGGCTCGGCGTATACCCATCGCCATAATGCGGCCCTACTGGTGCTGTATTACCATCTAAGGCACTCGTACGGAATAGACCAAGAGCCGGTGCTACCTTACATGCCAGGAGATATTGAGTTCGTTGTCGGAAACGAAAAATGCCAGATCTTCTGGAATTACCCGTTTCCGACCGTCAGGTCCATACAAGCAAATAGGCCTGACGTTGTCCTCCTCGATAAACTAATCAAGACTATGTATGTCATCAAATTCTCCGCTCCGGCAGAAAAGAACATAGTCTTGAAGGAGGAGGACAAATGGACAAAATATCAAGATCTCCTGTTCGAGCTCCGCACACTATACCCAGGCCACAAGGTCGTATTAGTGGTTCTGATCATCGGTGTTTTGGGCGGAATTCGGTCTTCGCTGCGTTCAAACTTGAAGATCATTCCGGCCTGTAAGAACTCTGCGCTGATCTTGATAGACCGGATGCAAAAGGCAGTCATTCTGGATTCAATTAGAATACTGAGGGCACACGATTTAGGAACCTGAAGCTACTTACCGACCGTTACCGACCGGTGGGGAGGAGTAGCTTCGGTTAACCACCTTTTAGGTTTTTTTGGTGCGACTGCTGCGATGTCGTCGGAGCTCGCAGTAGCGAGCTATATATATATATATATATATTTGTATGCTTTCTTGGTATATTGGTTCGTATATATACTGAAAATAACATGAAATAAAAATTCTTTTTGACATTTTGTTTATTGTCTTTATTAATTTTGATGAAGACAATAAACATTGTCGAAACGTCAAAAAGAATTTTTATTTCATTTTATTTTCAGTATATATACGAACCAATATACCAAGAAAGCATACAAATATTACAAATGGTTCAAGAATATCAATAAAAAAAAAATATATATATATATATATATATATATATATATATATATATATATATATATATATATATATATATATATGTAGAACTGAATTCTCGGGTATTGATCCGCGTTGTGTGGTTTCGGTCCTCAAAAGGACCAATATATATATATATATACTGATAAAATCCCATGCCTGTTGAATAGAGGAAGGGTAGTCGTTGCTGACTAGATAGGAATAAAACTAATAATAGTAGGATTGCGTAGCAAGTAAAAGAGAACTCTTTAAAGGTTATCCAAGCTTTCGGAAATATTTATTTCCATCCTCAGGGAAAAACTTTGATGAGGTTGATTACAGAGATGTTAACATTTTGATGGAAGACGTTCACAGCGATGAGGATGATGAGTAATGAACAGATGAGTAGTAAACAGAATCTGTTGTCACTTCTAAAACCGCGTGGTTGTGTAATATCTGTCGTAATTGGAATATATTAATCTTATAAAGTATACTAATCTTCAATTCAAATGAATCACAAATATAATTTATTACTCATCATCCTCATCGCTGTGAACGTCTTCCATCAAAATGTTAACATCTCTGTAATCAACCTCATCAAAGTTTTTCCCTGAGGATGGAAATAAATATTTCCGAAAGCTTGGATAACCTTTAAAGAGTTCTCTTTCACTTGCTACGCAATCCTACTATTATTAGTTTTATATATATATATATATATATATATATATATATATATATATATATATATATATATATATATATATATATATATATATATGTTTCTTCTTAGGTTCTCGCGGACGTAATGTGTAGAACTGGATTTTCGGGTATTGATCCGCGTTGTGTGGTTTCGGTCCTGAAAAGGACCAATTTCACGACGTTTCGGCAAAGTCGCATTTGCCATCTTCAGGTGATTCGACCGTAGAGTCTGGAAAATCTAGGCGAACTGACGCTTACTTGGAGGGACAGGTATTTATATCCCCCGTTATGCTTGACCTTTGGACTTTCGAACTATTTCATGCTTGGTTGATTTCTACGTGTTTGGCTCCGAGTGACACGTTTGGATGACGTCATTGCGACGCTGGAATCAGCCGGAAAGTTTCCGTGACCTGTTGCACGTGCACTGGATACCACGTTCTCTCTTGTTTTTGGTTGTATCTTCCGACTTTCTAAAGCGGGTTTCCATGTTGCTGATAATCTTAGTTCGTCATCTCGTTCGTTAAGACTATGTGGACGTTTCTCGATCTCTATTGCCTCCCTGGTTATTCTGGTGTAGAAGTGTTCAATGTTGGCTAGAGTCTTTGTGCCGCTAAAGTTGATCATATGGCCAGTACTTCTTACATGTTCAGCTAGTGAAGACGTGGTTTCGTTTTTCGATACAGCGTTTGCATGTTCAGTCTTTCGCACATCAATGCGTCTGTTGGTCTGTCCGATGTATGTCTTTTCACAATTACCACATGGCACCTCGTACACTCCTTGGCATTCTAGAGGAATTCTGTCTTTTGGATTCCGAAGAACATTTTTGATTTTCCTATCTGTTGTGAAGGTTGTTTTGATATCATGACTGCTCAGTATTTTGCAGATTTTGTCAGTTGTGCCTTTTATGTAAGGTAGAAAAGCGTTTCCCACTGGTTGATCTTCATTGTTGACATCCTTCTCATTTTTGCCTTGAGAGTTATAAATCTGTTTTCTTGAATAGCCATTCATCCTAAGGGCTGCTCGGATGGTTTCCATTTCTCCATCGAAGTTCTCCGCATCAGCGAGACGTTTTGACCTTGTCATGAGGGTATTTATGACTGATTGTAGCTGGGATGGATGGTGATGCGAGTTACTATTCAAATATCGGTTCGTGTGGGTCTTTTTTCTGAATACTGTATGTCCCAAACTGCCGTCAGTTTTCTTTGTTACCAAAACATCTAGAAATGGTAATTGGTTGTTCTCTTCGGCTTCTATTGTGAATTTCATCCGATCATGGATTCCATTCAGGTGATCGAGAAACCCTCTTAGTTGTCCTCCTGCATGTGGCCAAATAACGAAAATATCATCTACATATCTGAGCCAAAGTTTGGGTTTTAAATGCACTGTGTTAAGAGCTTTATTTCAAAATCCTCCATGAAAAGATTTGCGATCACTGGTGAGATTGGTGATCCCAAACTTTGGCTCAGATATGTAGATGATATTTTCGTTATTTGGCCACATGCAGGAGGACAACTAAGAGGGTTTCTCGATCACCTGAATGGAATCCATGATCGGATAAAATTCACAATAGAAGCCGAAGAGAACAACCAATTACCATTTCTAGATGTTTTGGTAACAAAGAAAACTGACGGCAGTTTGGGACATACAGTATTCAGAAAAAAGACCCACACGAACCGATATTTGAATAGTAACTCGCATCAACATCCATCCCAGCTACAATCAGTCATAAATACCCTCATGACAAGGTCAAAACGTCTCGCTGACGCGGAGAACTTCGATGGAGAAATGGAAACCATCCGAGCAGCCCTTAGGATGAATGGCTATTCAAGAAAACAGATTCATAGCTCTCAACGCAAAAATGAGAAGGATGTCAACAATGAAGATCAACCAGTGGGAAACGCTTTTCTACCTTACATAAAAGGCACAACTGACAACATCTGCAAAATACTGAGCAGTCATGATATCAAAACAACCTTCACAACAGATAGGAAAATCAAAAATGTTCTTCGGAATCCAAAAGACAGAATTCCTCTAGAATGCCAAGGAGTGTACGAGGTGCCATGTGGTAATTGTGAAAAGACATACATCGGACAGACCAACAGACGCATTGATGTGCGAAAGACTGAACATGCAAACGCTGTATCGAAAAACGAAACCACGTCTTCACTAGCTGAACATGTAAGAAGTACTGGCCATATGATCAACTTTAGCTGCCCAAAGACTCTAGCCAACATTGAACACTTCTACACCAGAATAACCAGGGAGGCAATAGAGATCGAGAAACGTCCACATAGTCTTAACAAACGAGATGACGGACTAAGATTACCAGCAACATGGAAACCCGCTTTAGAAAGTCGGAAGATACAACCAAAAACAAGATAGAACGTGGTATCCAGTGCACGTGCAACAGGTCACGGAAACTTTCCGGCTGATTCCAGCGTCGCAATGACGTCATCCAAACGTGTCACTCGGAGCCAAACACGTAGAAATCAACCAAGCATGAAATAGTTCGAAAGTCCAAAGGTCAAGCATAACGGGGGATATAAATACCTGTCCCTCCAAGTAAGCGTCAGTTCGCCTAGATTTTCCAGACTCTACGGTCGAATCACCTGAAGATGGCAAATGCGACTTTGCCGAAACGTCGTGAAATTGGTCCTTTTGAGGACCGAAACCACACAACGCGGATCAACACCCGAGAATCCAGTTCTACACATTACGTCCGCGAGAACCTAAGAAGAAACATATATATATATATATATAATATATATATATATATATATATATATATATATATATATATATATATATATATATATATATATATATATATATATATATATATATATATATATATATATATATATATATATATATATATATATATATATATTTACATCCCGCTATCTCCAGGGCGTCCTTTCACTATTCCTACTCTGAGCGTCCACTGCGTATTTCTCATGCAATCCCTACTATAACGTATGAATATATTCCATCTTTGAACAGTAGAGGTCGTAATAAGTTCATAGCCTTCATATTATAGGAAACAATTTTTAAAATTTGCATTCTACTGATTTCAGAGCGTCCGTTCATAAAGCCGCTCCTGAGCGTCCAAAATATACAGTAAAGCTCTCAAATTTCGGGTACTCAGCGTCCTCGGAGTATAGTTTGCTTTCATACACCACATTTCTGAGCGTTCAGCGATGTTGCCAGTTCAGAAGGCTTATAATCCATATGAAGGATTTTACAAATCAAAAGATAATGCTAATCCTTTCGGACCGTTGTTGAATAAAACTGTTTTGTTGGTCCTCTATAACAGTCCCAAAATTTACATTGCGTATCATATTCTTTCTTGAATAACTGATGAACATTTCAGTTATATTTAAAGTTCAAAATTGAAAATATCCAATATGTAATGTATTTTTTATAAGAAAATGTATAGATAATTTCATTACTTAACTTGAAATTGCGTATTTTTCTAACCAAACGAAATTTTCTGTGGGAATTGAGGTGATCATACATACATTTTTAATAAAATTTGAAGGCAATGAGAATGAAAAATTCCTTAACTAAAAAACGCACTTTATTCAATATAATCAAACTTAAAGAACAAACGATACCTCCTCTTATTCTATATAGACAGAAAAATAAATAACTATATAAGGAATAGACAGAAAAATATATAACTAAATAATAATCTTTCTATAATCCAACGGCAGTAATTGTCCACATAAGTAAAAAATTGTCCACATAGGTAAAAGATATTAACTTCTTAACAACCTCTTTTGAGCTATAAAATCTTTTTTGAAATTGATTTGAAGAGCAGTTTTGAAAATGCGTAAGATCATCTTTTAGGGTTAAAAGGAATCTTGAATGTACATTTATAAAACGATTGAAAACATTTTTTAGCTTGAAAGAGGATACTGAACACATTTATTCAATCTACAGGTAATGACAAATTCAAACAAGTGGAATAATAACTTTTTCTTGTTATATACAGAAGTTGGGTCAAGGAATATGAAAATGAATAAATCACTTTTTTCTATTGAACTCAACAACCAGACTGTGGTTACTCACAACATTCAAAGCATCTGTCTACGATGAATGGATGACTGAATGACTGTAACTGGTAGTATAACGTAAAATGTAAAAAATACCGAAGAATTTTCGAGAACCGGCGTTTTGGGACGCCCACAAATCGACGGCCTAAAAGTACTATATACAAACACCTTTCCCATCTCCTACTCTGAGCGTTCACCACATGTTTCTACCGCTAAAGCTGAATAATATTCACAATCTACCGATTTCAAAGCATCCAAAACATATTTCTAAATGTCTAAATATCGGAAAGTATGCGTATAGTGGCTTTCATTCTGCACATTTCTGAGCGCCCAGCAATCTTATTTAAGGTAGCTGAATTCATAGGAAAGATTTTACGAGTCAAAAGTAATGAAAATTGAAAAAATACCTCACGATATTCTGTTTTTAATTCATGAAGACTTTCATAATCGGCGATTAAAAGTCCGAAACAGAATTCTACAGTAGAGTTGATTAGAGAAGCACGTTTCACATAAGATATGTTGTGATTAACTGACCTCATGTTGTAGAATTGGAATATCAGGTTGGTTGAGAATTTTCTCAACCTTGTTGTTATGGACTATCGTCAATAAGCAATATGAATAAGAAATAATCACCCTTCAAAAATGCAATTGTGGAAGCCGTTACTTTGTGATAGTTTATCATTTTAAGGAAATAATAAATGAAACTACTTTGTTATACTATCACTGATATTTGATATAGTCGTTACTATAGTTTCAACACTAAACGTGTCATCTTCAGACGGAACGAAGGTATGAATTCAACAAGTATTATATCTACTATATATAGGTTAAAGAAGGAATACAAACAAATTTTATGGCTATAGGAAATAGTTCTAGGAAAAACCAGAGAGGGGTAAATTGATCAGGTGGTTCCGTGAGAACCTTAGTGGAGAGGGTATATTTACTAACGGACTTTAAATACGAAAATCAGGTTATTAATACATTGAAAAGATTACTGTAATATAAATCTAGTTGATCGCTAAGGATCTTATTATCATACATCTTCATTGCTTTGAAAATTCCCATTGACTCTAATATAATTAGTTTTGAAATTTTATCCTGACTATGTAACATTTCGACATTACTCAAAATAGGAAAGATATGGCTTGTTTCTTAAATATGATTTGCAAATGAAGAATCGGTCTTATTGATTTTAAAGGAACGAAAATGTTCTTTATATCTAACTGCTATGTTACGGCAAGATAACCTATGTATGATGTAAAACCTATCACACTCTGAACCAGTTAGTTTATAAACTCCGGGACTTTTAAATTTGTCAGTTTTATATTTCGCATTGAACATAATATGAGATAATTTGTTTGGGGGCTTAAAGCTGATGGTCAGGTTATGATGGGATAACATGTTTGCAATTTTTTCGCTTATAGGACCAAAATATGTTAAATTTAATGAGTTATCTTTGTCATTCATAAAGGGATGAGTGCTATTGTAAATTAATTTTTGTATTTCTCTATCTATTAATTTAGAAATTACTTGAGGAACGAAACCGTTATTTGTAGCAATAACTTTAATTGTATCTAATTCTTTACTAAGATTTTCTTGAGATAAGAGAAGGGAAAAGGCTCTATGTATCATTGAATGAACAGCAGCTAGTTTATGACTATAGGGGCTATGTAAAGAGGTACAAATTACTGTATCTGTGAAAATAGGTTTTCTGTAAATGTCGAATGAGATGCTATTATTATGATGTAATAATGTTAAGTCTAAGAAATTTATTTTGTGATCCTTTTCTGTCTCTAATGTGAATTTTATGTTGGGATAAATATTATTGATGAATGATAAGAAAGCATCTAACTGTCTAGATGTACCTTTAAATAGGGCTAAAATATTGTCTAGGTATCTGTACCAAAATTGAATATGTTTTTTGTTATGGCAGAACTCATTATAGTATCTTCTTTGTGAGAAATAAAAATATCTGCGAGAAGTGGACTTAATGGAGAACCGATAGCTAATCCGTTATTTTGAGTATAAAATTTGTTATTAAACTGACAGTGCTTTTGACTGAGGCATATATCGAATGCCTGTTCTATTTCTGATTTTATCGAAGGATTAATATGTGACTTTTCAAAGATATTTGTGACTAAATTCCGACATTCAATGGGAGGGATATTTGAAAACATATTAGAAACATCAAAGGATACCAAAATACCGTAGTTAGGTATAATTTTTGGTTTAATTTGTTTGAATTCCTTCTTCAACCTATATATAGTAGATATAGTACTTGTAAATTCATACCTTCGTTTTCGTCTGAAGATGACACGTTTAGTGTTGAAACTATAGTAACGACTATGATAAATATCAGTGATAGTATAACAAAGTAGTTATATTTATTATTTCGTTAAAATAATCACCCTTATTCACTATAATTATTTCTTATTTATAGTGCTATCCACAGTAACTCTTTTATAGTTTATTAGTCAACAAGCAATATTAAGGGATTTTCTCGCAATGACATGATTTTCAACAATGATTGAAAATATTTTTTTCTAACAAGCTGGGAACATGGAATGGTATCTTCGCTTAGTTGGTCTCAATTTCCAGTTCCACAAAATAGATGACTTTCACCCATAGATGACAACATAGTCTTCACAAAATCATCAAAGTCTGATGCAGACACAATAACATTTGAAAATATTCAATCTCCAGATTGAAGATCGGAAATAGTTTTAATTTTTTATATCCAGAAATAGACGCTCAAGATGAGTCGATAACTTTATGTTCGAATTGGATAGAAATTTCAATATTGCTTTGCAAATATATTCTCTGACTAATCGGCTGTGTTTAATTCAGCAAAGCTAATAATATTCCTGGAAATGATTGAAAAGATTGTTCTTTTTACCAGCTGTTGAATGCGCTGATATTGTTTTTACAGACATATAGATATGTCGAAGATCACCTTTTGCGAGAACGGAAACATAATCAGTAATGATTTCATACTTGTAGGGTTCACTATTATTATCTGTATGATGGGAAGATGACGATAAGTGTCTCCTAATGAATGTGTTTGGGCCTCTAGAGGGCCCAATTTTGGCCTATGGACAAAGTATTAGAGCAAACAGAGAAATGCATCGGCTATTCAGATTTGAAACAACGTACGGAAATTCGTTCACTATTCCAAGTTAAAACGAATTTCATCATAAAAAACGCGGAATTTCATTTAGCGACTATAAACGAGAGTCGGTACAATGGATTCCGCGCGAGAAACTATACTTTTTTAAATGTTTCAAAATGCACCTGAATGCTTATGATTGTTTTGTGTGAATGTGAGTGCATGTAAACGTGTGGTGTATATGTGACCGTGACATGATGTCATTATAGGGTGTTACATATCAAAATCATCATCATCTGATATACTGATTTCTGACTCGGGGAAATTAGAATATTCTTCACCTTCACAATGCTTACATATGAGCTACAAGGTAATCCTAAATTTTTCATAAACAGTTACCCGTACAATTTTATTCACAATCACGAGGGATTATTTTGAACAATTCATCGGGACGTGCATTTTTATTGTTTGTATTGGAGTAAGTTCGTTCAGACTATTCCTCCAACCCCATTTCTTCGGATCAATGGTTTGATTACCGAACACGCTAACAATATGTTGCTTTGCAGCATTATCGTAAGTTCATATGGTTACCTTGTTGAAATCTTATGTAGAGTATGGAAGATCGGGAATTGTAATTTGCTGATAAATGCGTTAAACAAAGAGCTCCCAATTTTTCATGCCAGCGAACGATTACATTATGCCAAGGCATCACAAGGTAACCATATGAAAATACGATGATGCTGCAAAGCAACATATTTTTAGGATTATTACCAAGTTCAGGTTTGGATCGGTAATAAAACCATTGATCCAACGGAATGGGGTTGGAGAAATAGTCCGAATGAACTTACAAACAGTAAAAATGTACATCCCAATGAGTTGATCAAAATAATCTCTTGTGGTTGTATAAAAAAATGTACTGGTAAATGTTCGTGCTTAAAAATAGGACCACCTTGTAGCTCATTATGTGAGCATTATCGCTTATTGCCGCTAAATGAAATTCTGGGCTAGTTTTTATGATAAAATTCGTTATAACTTGAAATTATGAACGAATTCCCGTACGCTGTTTCATACCTAAATAGCCGATATATTTCTCTGTAGTTTGCTCCAAGACTTTGTTGATAGACTCAAAATTGGGCCCTTTAGAGGTCCAAACACATTTATTAGGATAGCTTCATTTCTACTCCACTCAAATCGATATGCTTGGATTTAAATAGTCGCTATGAAAATCTCTTAAAGAACGTAGAATTTGAATCCCGTGGAAAATGTCTAACCCCAAAAGATTTGAATTTTTAAGCTATCTAAAATTTTCAAAATGGCGCCAAAGTTATGTCTTTAAACCAAAATGATTGAATTTCGGACATTGAGTGCAGAATAATAGAATATTTCGAATCAATTTGGTTTTAGATCGAGAGCTTAAGTATTTCGTCTGGAATTCGTAAAATACAGATTTTTTTTTTGGCCCAAAAAAATGAGGTAGGTCAAAATACCAGAAACCGAAAGAAGAGAAATAAAAATACTATGTTTCCACCGAAACAGAATATGAAATAAGCAAAAACTCTTTGACATATACTCCATTTTTCAATGTGCTAAAAAACAGAGTAAATGGACCCTACCTTGGGCCCACGCCCTCTAATCGATTTCGGACCAGAGCCAAAAATCGCGTATTAATTTTTCCGAAAACTTTTGTTGAAACATTTTTCCATTCAACTCAAAGCTTTGTCTCAAAATGCAAAAAATTGAGGAAAGGCCATTTTTGCTTCCAAAATATGGCCATAGCTTTTTGAGTACAGGGTTAATGCAAATTTAAACTACCCCATCGTTCTCAGCGTGTCAAAATACATAGAATAGACCGCAATTAGACCTCGCGGAAATTAGGACAAAAATCGTCGATTTTTCTCCTTAAATGCCTGGACTATTGACGGAACGCGCTATCCCTTTATCCGGTACCGCAGCTGCTGGTGTGATCGGCAGTGAACATGTTGTCATAATATTTCTCTCTACAATCGGCAATCGGCCAGATGATTAGCGCTTCAAATGACGCGCGAAACAGAGCGAATAGTGTCGAGTATTTCGACAATCCCTACTACTCAATATCTCAAAAACGGTCGTACCTCTTTTGTACTTTTAAGCCAGTAAGTTTCGACAATCATTCCATAATTTGTGTTAAGATTTCTGATAAGCAATGAAAGAGTTCACACTATAACACTATAAATAAGAAACAATCGCTCTTATCCACTAACAATACTGTTCTGTTTACTCTGATGATGGCTACTTGGTAGCTGAAAGGTCCTAAGTACTTGACAGTATTTCAATTTTATAAGTATGATAGTTCCTTATTCATAGGGTCCAAATTTTGAGTGTATTGCATTTATCATTTGGCCGCTACACGAGAACATACTTCATGCCATATAACTCGATTCAAGATTAAATGGCAAAAATTAACAATTATAACATGTGTTGACAATGTCCGTCTTTCTAGTCGATTCCTCATGGATGATCTCTCTCAAATAAGCCTTCCTTATTCCGAAATATCTCGTATTGCTCTATTACTATTTGTTCAAGATTTCTCCCATTTTCAATTTGCACCTAGTACATTTAAATAACTCCATGGAACAGAATCTGAGGATTGTTAGTCAGGTAAACGAGGAGGCCACGCAACTGTACGGCATTCTCCTCTTTTGAGGGTTAATCTAACTAGAATGAGGAGGTGCTCCATCATGCATAAACCAACTTACTGATCTATTTGCGTATGGTACATTAACTATTAGATCTGTAAAGTCGTTCTCCAATAAATTGAAATATGTTTCACCATTCAAGTGAGGAGGAATTATAAAAGGTCCATTCCCTCCATTTTCGAATAGATTTTCCATGAAAATGTTTCTTTTGAAAAAAAATGTAAGAATACTTTTTTGAAGCAAAATTTTCCCAAAAACCTATAATTAGTTTCAGAATAAAATAAAATGATGCGATCCAAAATAAAGCAGAAAATGTGTTGCAAGTTCCCCGTACCGTCGCTTCTGTTAAGAAGCTTCGTCGACCGGTACCTACCATATAAAAATTTTGCATCGATAAAGCCAAATTACCAAAATTGAAACCTTGGCATGTTATGGTTCCTGAGTCATAAAACGAAAAATATCTTTCAGTCTTCATCTTTAAAGCTCCGTAGGCTCTTTATTGGAACATTTCCGGACTTGATTTGATATAAATTTTTCTTATTTTTTTAGTTTGGCATATGAAATTCCGGATATGCTATATAGACATCTAGATATGGATCACTTTCCGCATGAAAGAAAACAAAATCAGTAATGATTTAATTCCTATGGGCCTCATTATCATTATCTGGATGAAGGGAAGGAAACGGGCAGACGATAAGCTCCCCCAATAACAGTTTTTTGGATAACTGGGGAATTTCCTACTCGGGACATTTTTGTTTTCCAGAATTACAGCTGCTGTCCTGATTCACAACAGTTTCAATAAAATGGAGAAGGGCATACAGTGGATTGGTCGTAGGAATCGGTTGGAATGTATAAAAATGAGGGTGATGGCAATATATAAAGGAATATTAAAAAATTAATCAATAACCGAAGAAATATAATAAACTATTTAACTAGTTATGGAACAACTTGTTCTATCGAAAATAATTTTAAAGTAAAAAAAGCAACTCTAGAGCACAAACAATTAAAATTAATCTAGAAATTAATATTGAAATTAAATCTTTAAATATCATTTATAGATAAATTCACTTACAGATTCTAAATCTACTATGCGAATCGGACATAATAACATATTACTCCATCTATACATTTTGACCAATAATAATAAAGATTCTTGACCCAGTATGAATTATATATGAAAATTCTCGGGAAATATGTCACATTACACTCTTTTTTACCACCCTGTTTTTGAGACGAAAATTTGAAACAGAGTGTAATGTGACCTATTTCCCGAGAATTTTCATATATAATTTTGACCAATCTTATATTCTGTTCTTTCATAGTAAAATGCAATAATATTGATAATATGAAGATATAAATCAACCTAGCTCTCACCGGCTTAAACTAAAAAATTTTGCGGATCGAATTTGATTCAATAGACTCTACAACAAAAGTTTAATTAGATGGATTCACCATATAGATGTCGCAACTCTTTTTTTCGATTAAAACTCTAAAGAAAAATTACGCTTCTAAGGTAATCAAAACTTATAATCTCAACCAAATGATCCAATTATCATTTATCTGAACCTATATTTACGGACTCGTCGATCATCGAACACCTTTAAGTTGCAGAGAAGTTTACTTTCACGGAATTTATCATTTGGTTTTTCAGCAATACACGAAAATATATTATGTAAAATTATCTCTTGATTGCGATGATGAGACGATACAGAATTAATGTCGTTGAGAATAACGATGAATTGATATTACCTCAAAGTTTATTGACCCCTACGTATACCCTGATCTTAACCAACAAGCCGCGCGCCGACTCGCCAATTCGTTACGAATAATGAAAATCATGTGGTGAACTGCTTACGCTCAGTTTGAAATGCAAGAAAAATGAGAATAATGCGGAATAACTATCAGAATACGGCGTTGTCATTTCTCCTCGACATCGAGGACGCCTACAAATCGACAGGCTGAAAGTACTGCATACACCTGACTAATACACAGGAATTGTAGCGAACGCCTCTAACGGCAGACACGTTGTACTATCAGTATACTTTTAATACACAAAACGACAGGTTGCACTAGCATCTGAGCGTCCAGACAAATTTTTGCCAACGGGTTCAGCGAACAAGTATGAATGATTTACTACGGGGAAACTTCCAAGCGTCCGTATACGGACGCTCTGTAGGAACCGGACGCTTGGAAGATAGCAATCCGTCAATGTACGGACGCTCGGAAAGTAGTAGGATAAATATATATATATACATATATATATATATATATCTAATCTAATCTATATATATATATATATATATATATATATATATAAATTCGCTGTGGTTTTCTTTTGCTGGTTTATCTAAAGTAAGTTGTGGGTTCTCTTAGGTTTTTCAGCAATTTTAAATGAATTATCTCAATGAAACAATCTTTTCATTCGACGCGTTTCGGCTTTCGCCTTCTTCAGGAATTTATTCATTGTTTACATTATGAACTGAAATTTAACAAAATATTTTTATATTAATTAGCTGTATGCACAATCTGTATTTATGACAAAGTTTTTCAGTTTGTTATGAGCATTGACTTTAGTTTCATATTTAAAATTTATGTGTATAATAACATAATAACTAACTTAGTTCGGTGATTATGTACAAAATAAATTAATTTTTCATGAATTATTTGAATTTTGAATATACTTATTACGTGATAAGTATATTCAAAATTCAAATAATTCATGAAAAATTAATTTATTTTGTACATAATCACCGAACTAAGTTAGTTATTATGTTATTATACACATAAATTTTAAATATGAAACTAAAGTCAATGCTCATAACAAACTGAAAAACTTTGTCATAAATACAGATTGTGCATACAGCTAATTAATATAAAAATATTTTGTTAAATTTCAGTTCATAATGTAAACAATGAATAAATTCCTGAAGAAGGCGAAAGCCGAAACGCGTCGAATGAAAAGATTGTTTCATTGAGATAATTCATTTAAAATTGCTGAAAAACCTAAGAGAACCCACAACTTACTTTATATATATATATATATATATAGATTACATTAGATTTTTAAATTTTTGTAAATATGAACCTCTGGAAGGATAATAGATCATTGATGAACACAATGCGAGTTGATACCTTACCATAGATCACGCACATTCATCTAAAGTTCAGTCGTTTTGGAGTAAGGATTGTAGGTTGAAGTATTGCTATGGTTGGCAATTACTTCACAGTCATTCAATGACAGCATCCCGGTTCTTATATTTTTCAATAGAACTTCTTTCAATTTAGTTTTATAGTCACGATATGTTCTATATATCATATCAAGAGCCACGGTGTTAACAAACGAATCATAAAATAATTATTAAATAACGAAAATTAACTAATGATTAAGACATAATAACATGTGCTGGAAATGTCCGCCATTCTATCTGATTTCCATTGATGTTGGTACTTATTCGAATAACCATTCGTTACTCCGAATTATCTGGCATTGTTCTATCACCCTTTGTTCAAGATTACCCTCGTTATCAATTGAAATCCAGTAGACCATAGTAGGTATGGGGTCACTTGGGCCCGCCTGATAGAGAGTCTTATCAGATGTAGGCAACCAGTGATACACTCGTGCATGCGCGGTATGCCCAGACAGGTATCGGTAAGTACTGACCCTGTATTACCGGCCTGGGTAGACGTTGTGGTCTCGCCTCTAACATCTAGGTGTTACCGGGTAGACGGTTAGAGTGTGGTCTCTGACCGCTAGGGGCCCTTCTGCTATGGTTGTATGATGGAGACCGAGTAGTGGTAATCAGCCTGTATATACAAGATCGTTCAAGGTAGACAGCAAGCAATATGTGAGGTTAGGGAGAACTTCAATGTAAAGCAGCATCAAAATATTCTTTTCTACACACGGGAATCGAACCCGAGAAATGAAATCCAAAGCCAGCTCCTTAACCGCTCAGCTATGGAGGAATTGAGAACAAGTGATTTTAATGTTGTAGATATAACCGCAGGGTATCCGGTCTGAGTGATAAGTGCGAGTATATTGCAGTCTATATGATGCAGGTAATTGTTTTACATGACATCAGTCATGCAGGTATGTCACGTAGCCTACAGCGAGGTATGGAATGTGAGGCTTCATGGCGTCAGTCCTAGGGTTTTGAAATAGTGTTGTTTGTACATATCGTCAGTCACGTGATTTTTGAAAGAGAGCGGGTATTCATCGGAGGTATCATGGGAGGGCTGCTGCTCCTTGAATGCATAGATGGAATGTTATATAGTATAGAAATGATATCTTCTACATTTCTCAAACGCGATGTTTATAAGGAAATTACTTTCAAAACGTTTATTCAAGCAGCCTGTACCTTACTTGATTGCTATATTACAAAATGCGATTTCAATCATCTTAAACATATATGGAAATTATTTTTAGTATACAAAATGGAGTTGGGAGACTTCAAATAAGGTATGGAATGTGGGGTTGTTTAAACATAACGTCAGTCATATGAATTTGAATGAAGCTGGCGCGATCTCCAACGAGACAGGTGTGTATGTGAGGTTATACAGAGTGTGCAGGTATAATGATGTCTATCACGCAGGTTTTCAGCGAGGTATCTACCTTGCAGGAGCCTTCAATGAAATGTGGGGTTGTTTGTACATGCCGTTAGTCGCAGGGTTTTGTCTGAGTTATAATGATATCGTACGCGGCGCATTGTCTGCCTCCACAAGTCTTCAATAAGGGGTCATAACATCTAACATGCGATAGTTTACAAAAAATGCTGCTTCTCATAATAGCGATATTATGAAGCGTCTGCAGAAATAACTATTAAATCATCTAAGGACTTTTTGCTTGATTAGTACTAGCGAGTACAATATTCGTTATAATATTATAAGTATGCATCATTAGCTTACTTGAGCGATAAGGTTGTGCTAAATCATGTCCAACAGCAATGTATTCAACTTGGAATTATCGTAATGATGCGCGATCCTTCAATGTTAAAGTAGTTTCATAAGTTATCCGAAAGTAATATGAATATATAAAATGTTTTTCCAAAATTAGTTCCGAAGTAAACATAATTCGCTATAATATTCATTCATGTATGTTTCATAAATTATCCGATATAAATCAAATAAGTTTATGCTAAATTTGTGCCAGGTTGAACAATATTCACTATCATATTTTGCGGTAGAGCTACAGCTGGTTCGAGAGATAAGAAAGTTACCACAATCACCTTCAAACGCGATGAGAATACTTTATTTTAAATCACACATGTAGTATGTATATATTCGAATCATATTGATTGTAAATCGCATAATATGACCCGAAATCTAGCTGCTACTGGGTGTAGCCCAATACCTATACAGAATCTAGACGAAGCGGTGTTACGCATCACGATGATTATTCGAACTGTCTGTACAGCTCGATTGCTATCCTATAACAAAATACATTTTTAATCATCTTAAACATATAGATGTGCTAATATAATTTTTTCAGTATACAAAAATATACTAATAAGACATTTTTCATCGACACACATTTCTTCATAGGATAGTTAGTTTTTATAAAATTCAATCAATTTCAATGGGAAACATATATGCGAGGGAGTTTTATAGAGACCGAACTCATTCCCCCAACTACCCAAGAGGTAGAACTAGGATGAGGAATAGATGTGGATAATGATAATAATCATATGAATATCTTCATAAGCGCTAATCTATATGACATTCAAACACATGCTTCATAAAAGTCTGAATATTGAGTAGAGCTATAGTATCTTCTTCATAAGCGATCATTATCAACATTCAGACACTTGTTTAGCACATGATTCAACAGCCTGTCATCATCGTTCACGAACTATGATGGGCTGATGAGGAATAAAATACCAATAATAATTATATAAATATCTCCATTAGCAATCTGTACTATTTTCCTTCACGAGCACGACTTTTACAAACTCCATACGTTCGCGTAAAAGATTATAATGATAAACACATTTTTGTTCACGGGTTTACATAATCATATGAATATCTTCATAAGCGCTAATCTATATGACATTCAAACACATGCTTCATAAAAATCTGAACATTGAGTAGAGCTATAGTATCTTCATAAGCGATCATTATCAACATTCAGACACTTGTTTAGCACGTGATTCAACAGCCTATGACGTCACCATCGTTCACGAACTATGATGGTTCGATGAGGACTCAAACACTGAACAGATGAATCTTTGAGGTTAAATATCTGCTGTAGAAATTACCCCACTTTTATTACCTTTTATTTGAGAATATCGATATTTCCCATGTAGCGGATCATTGCCTAAAGCTATTTTGTATGCAACATTGTTATCATTTGCGAGCCTACGAGGGCCTGTGTGTTGGTCGGGGCTAAATGAATATGTTTGACTATTATTACCTGTAGATTTATTTGAGATTCTTCAAGTTTGAGATTGATAACCCACATGAAGAAAGAAGCTCCAACGATTTGATATCAATGAATATTCGTTATTCTGAATGTGACAACTTTATCAGCTTCAACACTCGAGATAAGAGAGAATATTTACCGCTGATGTAGGGAAAATCAATATGATGCATACAAATTGGGGTGGGTGAGAACATCAGACTATAGCTTTATGTGTATCGAAATACATAAGGATTTTGACGAGTAAGTGGTGTTTTATTGAATTGAAGATCCGGCGATCATAGTTTACGAACGATGATGACGTCACTGCTTCAAGCCAATGACAGTAACTGATTCAATCTGGCGACCATCGTTCACGAACGATGATGACGTCACTGCTTCAAGCCAATGACAGTAACTGATTCAATCCGGCGACCATCGTTCACGAACGATGATGACGTCACTGCTTCAAGCCAATGACAGTAACTGATTCAATCCGGCGACCATCGTTCACGAACGATGATGACGTCACTGCTTCAAGCCAATGACAGTAACTGATTCAATCCGGCGACCATCGTTCACGAACGATGATGACGTCACTGCTTCAAGCCAATGACAGTAACTGATTCAACCCGGCGACCATAGTTTACGAACGATGATGACGTCACTGCTTCAAACCGGTGACAGTTGCTAACTCAACCCGGCGACCATAGTTTACGAACGATGATGACGTCATCATCGTTCACGAACTATGATGGGCTAATGAGGAATAAAATGTGAATAATCCTAATGATTGTAATACATTCATGCACATGTTTTTTCGCGTGATTCAACACATGCTTCAACATTCAGACACGTGTTTCAGGCACGTGTTTCAACATTCAGACACGTGTTTCAGACACGTGTTTCAACATTCAGACACGTGTTTCAGCATTCAGACACGTGTTTCAGACACGTGTTTCAACATTCAGACACGTGTTTCAGCATTCAGACACGTGTTTCAGCATTCAGACTCGTGTTTCAACATTCAGACACGTGTTTCAGCACTCAGACACGTGTTTCAGCATTCGGACACGTGTTTCAGACACGTGTTTCAACATTCAGACACGTGTTTCAGCATTCAGACACGTGTTTCAGACACGTGTTTCAACATTCAGACACGTGTTTCAGCATTCAGGCACGTGTTTCAGCATTCAGACACGTGTTTCAGACACGTGTTTCAACATTCAGACATGTGTTTCAACATTCAGACACGTGTTTCAGACACGTGTTTAACATTCAGACACGTGTTTCAACATTCATGCCTATTTAACATGTATTTGATACCTGATTTTGACAGAAGCGTAGAAGTACCTAACCGCGTGATCAGACATACACAATATAACATCATCATCTAGTATATAAACAAATGCTTATTAACATATGTTCCAGTATGATTTCGATTCGCCTTCAGGCATGATGAAGATTGTTAAGCAAAAAGACTCGTTGAGTATTATGAACTTAGGGTCAAGCAATGAGAATGTTGAACAACCACAACGTCACAGCTCTTTGCTGCCTAATACTCTACGAACAATAATCTGTGGTCCAAGTAATTGTGGGAAAACAAATGTGATGTTATCTCTATTGTTAGATGCTAACGGCCTGAAATTTGAAAACGTGTACATATATTCAAAGTCTTTACACCAACCAAAATACCAGTTACTGAAGGAGACATTGAAGAAAATTGAGGGGCTTGGATATTTTCCTTGTACCGAAAGTGATGAGGTCATAGACCCCACAGAAGCGAGGCCTAATTCAATCATAATATTCGATGACGTGATGTTTGAGAAACAGCAGAAAATTCGTGCTTATTTTTCAAGAGGAAGACACAACTCAATTGATAGTTTCTATCTTTGTCAGTCTTTTGCTTAATGTCCAAAACATGGATTGCGCGACAATGCCAATTGCTTGATTATTTTCAAACAGGATGAACTCAATTTGAAACATATATCCACCGATCATGTAAGTACCGACATGTCACTCGAGAAATTTAAAGAGATATGTAGCGTATGTTGGAAAGATAAATATGGATTCCTTATGATAAACAAAGACTGTGATATGAACAAAGGACGTTATCGCAAAGGGTTTGATAGTTATATATACATCTAACATGTATATATACCTTCATTTGAAATAGACAACCCGCTCAGCATGGACGTGGGTGTGAGTAACATGCTAAAGGAAAAACAACAATTGAAGAAAAAAATTTGGGAGTTAGCAAACGTTGTGAGGAAAAAATATATGGCTGTGAAATTGGGTAAAGCTGAAAATGATGAGATTCTAGATAATATGTTCAGGAATGTATCTAAACCTCTGGAGGAAATTGCGAGAAATGCTGAAATAATCAAACAAAATTCGTTGGTTAAACCTAAAAGTATTGTTTCTACAGCAACACAAATGGAGAACACACCAATCCCAAATATTGTAACTGAAGGGGAAGAGTTCGTATATAACCCCCAAAATACTGAGGAAGATGTGTTTACCCTCGAACCTACTATCGATCAGATTCGTGAAGAATTCAGAAAACATAAGAAAGATAATGCAGAGGCTACAGAGGAGTTTCTGCAACAATACCCCACATTAGCACGTTATTACTTGGAAGGATTCCTATTGGATGATGATGTTAAGAGATATGATGATAAAATGGGTTTGCAATATAATTCAACTTTAGACAAATGGTTCATGGGTAATCAACCTATAGAAATTGATAGTGAGAGTAATATAATTATCAAGGGTACTCCGTTCAAAGGTACCACAGGACTGTATAATTTGATATTTTACAAAGATGTTCTACCTGATACTTACACTGTGGAAGATGGGAAAAATTACAGTCAAATGATGGAAATGACTAGTGCCCATAGACGTAATAACGATCCAGCTGATCGAATAAGATACACAGTAAAATACAAACATGTACTGAAACCTTTGATCAATTCCATGAAAAGACCCAGAGCCAAAACATACACCGGAAGTGCATATATCAAAAATGATATGCTTGAATATAACGAGAAACCTATCGAATATGTTTATTGGGATGACGTTAACGAAATGGTGGATAGACTGAGACTTCTTGTTGCATCCTCGCATGCCGGTAACCATAATGAGATAATCTCTATAATAGAAGAATTGATAGAGGCAGGGGTAATTGAACAAAAACCAGGTGTAAGACAAATTCATCACAGTTATAAAGATGGTTTCAATGGATAAGTTTGGCAGAGCCTCCTCTTCCATGTGGATATATGATACAAATGTATTTAATAATAATTTCAAACAAGTTCACAGGCAAGGATTATTCCTAACATGCGATGGAAGTTATGATATGGAAAATCGTAGATTGTGCAACGTAAAATCACCGAATGATGATGGAGATGTTACAAATAAAGTGTATGTTGATATATTAACACACAAACTGAATCTGAAAACGGAAACCAGTCTTAAAGATACCTTCAATGTTAGGGTTGATAATTTGATCAAAGATATCAACAAGGACCTGGATGAACATAACTTAACGAATGAGAAGGTTATTCTCAACATTGATAAACATCTGATGGACATTCAGAATAAATATAATGAAATGGGAATCTATGTAAAATCAGAGTATAAAACAATCAGTGATAGTGTGAAGGAAAACAGAAATGAATTGAAAGAGATCAATAACACATTTAACAGTGTGAACATGCGTCTAAATGACATTACTAGTAAAGTGGAGGCGTTAGAACGACGGACGACATCTGTGGAACCTTCTAAGAAGAGACCCTCATCATCCACAACAACAAAGCAGGGCTCTGTGAAACGTATATCTCCAAATCCTGTGAATATACCCAAAAAATTAATTCTACACTAGATTCCCACATTGATAAGATGAGAAGAGAACAAGTTTTGCATGAGCTTCATGAGCACAGAAGAAAGAACTTTTACCAGCGTCGAACATACATAAAAGGACTTCAATATAGGTGGAAGGGGTAGGAATATGCAATACGACTAGGACGATGAATCAAGAGTCAAGATTGAGATATTTGAAACATATATTGTTAAGATTATACTTAAGTCTTTTGTATTGAGAAAATTAATAAAAAAATTATTTTGAGATCTTTGGTCTTTTTCCCGCCCCTCTTCAAATAACAGTGCAATCTTGAATTCTCATCAGTCTGTATGGAAGCGTACGTAGGAGAAGGTGTTCCCAATACGATTATAAACAAGCTCCCGTTTGAACTTCAAATCAATACCAGAGGCAAAACTAGAAGAACGGTTGAGGAGATTCAGGGTATCAATTCATTCGATAAAGTTTGCAGTCAACACGATATTTCATGCAATATAACACTTATAATTGTAGCCAGTTATATTTGGAATTCCAACTCTTCAGTTGTGGTCGATTAGCATTTATTAGTATATAAATAGATTGTTGATGAAGTTTTCATCAATCATGTCTCAGACGTTCACTATCACGGGTAAGAGCTCCCGCTTATCTGTAGATTTTCACCCACCTATAGAACTAGATCCTCATTCATATTATTCTATCGCACTTGTTGGTTTGCATACGTACAATAGCATCCCGAACATTGAAGAAGGTTTTAATAAATTTTATTATGAAGATGTGAAGGGTGAGGAAAAAGTAGTTACTATACCTACGGGGTCCTACGAGTTGACAGACATCGAAGATTTCATACAAAGTACAGTTTGTGGGATAGGAGTGAAGCAAGAAGAGCGTGACCGGAAATTATCAATAAAATCTAACACCAACACTCTACACACAGAGCTGAAGAGTGATTCCAAAGTGAATTTTATTCCTAAAGATAGTATAAGCGAACTGTTGGGATTCAGCAAAAAGAAATTGACATCTCGCGAACTACACGTATCTGATCGACCTATAAACATAATCAAAGTTCAAACTATACGTGTCGAGTGTAACTTAAGCGCAGGAGCATATTATAACAATAAGATAGCTCATACGATATATGAGTTCTCACCTCTTGTACCACCTGGGTTTTCCATTGATATAGAGCCGAAGAATCTTATTTATCTACCGGTCATCAGCAAGACGTCCTTCGATAACATCACGCTGAATATTTTAGATCAGAATTGGAAACCGGTAAATTTTCGTGGAGAAGAAATTATTATACGATTGGAATTGAAAAAGATCGCTAGAGATTATGGCTCACAACAATAAATAATAATCCAATACTCACCACCACTCATTATATGAAAGGAATTCAACTCAGAAGGTTGCAGTAGCCATCACTTGAGAACATGGGTTTGGATTTTAGCAATAAAATACATTTCCATAGTGGTCATCAGTCATTATCTACAACGAGCTCGAGGGAGAAGGTTGCTCCTGCATCACTGTCATTGAAGAAGGAGAAGGTTGCTTCTGCATCACTATCATTGGGAAATATAAATTTTTCGAAGTCCCTTGGTTACAATGTCGGAAAAACTTCGAATATTCAACGAGCCAAACTTCATTGAAGACATCATCCGGGAAGAAACTCATACCTACTATCCACACACAACATCTTTTGGCAACAGCGATGAAATTGAGATATTAATCAATCAACAAGATGTGTTGGTAGATTTGGCATCGTCTGCTTTATTCATCGAGGCAGAATTTTAGCCAGAAGCAAGTGGTGATGATGAATGTAAACTAACGAATAATTTCGGAGCGTTTCTCTTCGAATATATTAGTTATGAATTGAATGGAAAAGAGATAGACAAAGTACGTGATCCTGGTATTGTCAGCACCATCAGAGCTTATCTAACATATGCCAAACATGAATCTATACCTCTAGCTATTTCTGGATGGTCATTTAAGGATGCATTGAGTTCAGTCTACAATAATAAAATCAATTTATGGATACCGTTGAATTTTCTACTGGGCCTATTCATTGACTATAACAAAGTCTCGAGTGGAAAACATAAGCTGCGCTTGATAAGGTCTCGAACCGATAACGATTGCTATACTAATAGCACAGGCACGAAAACGGCTAAAATAAATGTGAAGACGATAGCATTAAAACTGCGACATGTGTTTCCAAGTGATCAGGTTAAATTTCAAATGTTGGAGAATTTGAGTGCTGAGAAGCCTATTTTGATTCCATTTCGCAGCTGGGATCTGCATGAAAATCCGTTGATGAAGGAGAGCACTCGTGACATTTGGGCTGTTAAAACATCAATGAATTTGGAACGACCCAGATATGTGATTTTAGCTTTCCAAACTGATCGAAAAATTAATCCTGTTAAGCACAGTGCATATTTCGATAATATAAACTTGCTAAATGTAAAATTATACTTGAATTCAGAGTGTTATCCATATGAAGCAATGAAATTGAATTTCATCGACCAGCAATACGTGGAAGCATACCAGATGTACTATGATTTCCAGAAATCATTTTCAAATAAAATAATAAGCGAACCCATGTTAGATTATATAGCATTCAAGAATAGAGCAATTTTTGTGATTGACTGTTCAAAACAAAACGATGCTATAAAGTCATCAACAGTTGACGTCAAACTAGAGATGGAAAGTTTCCTGAATTTCCCCAAAAACACCAGGGCTTATTGCATCATCATTAACGATCGTATAATGGAGTATTCTCCAATTACAGGATCAGTTCGGTGTTTAGTGTGAAGAACCATGAATCATAATGTTATTATTTTAATTCTAAATGTATTATTTTTCTAAATAAATGTTATAATTATTATTTTTGGTATTTTATTTCTCTCACTTTCCCGCAAGACATCACAATAATGAACGAGCCGTTTGGTAAAGTACAGTCCCTTGGATCAACCCTTCAGGATTGTAATCTAAATTATAAATATCGCTTCAGAGTTAGAAACAAAAAAATTTCTGTTACTATCTAATTAATAAATATAAATATACTTTTGTTTTATTACATGTTTACATCTAATGTTCCTCAAAAAGTGATTCAGATTATTATGTTATCTTTTCAATTATTATAATATGTAGTACCTAGTGGTTATAAGACAGTTTGCGGTAAATATTATCTCTTATCTCGAGTGTTGAAGCTGATAAAGTTGTCACATTCAGAATAACGAATATTCATTGATATCAAATCGTTGAAGCTTCTTTCTTCATGTGGGTTATCAATCTCAAACTTGAAGAATCTCAAATAAATCTACAGGTAATAATAGTCAAACATATTCATTTAGCCCCGACCAACACACAGGCCCTCGTAGGCTCGCAAATGATAACAATGTTGCATACAAAATAGCTTAGATAGTAATCTAATTAATAAATATAAATATACTTTTGTTTTATTACATGTTTACATCTAATGTTCCTCAAAAAGTGATTCAGATTATTATGTTATCTTTTCAATTATTATAATATGTAGTACCTAGTGGTTATAAGACAGTTTGCGGTAAATATTATCTCTTATCTCGAGTGTTGAAGCTGATAAAGTTGTCACATTCAGAATAACGAATATTCATTGATATCAAATCGTTGAAGCTTCTTTCTTCATGTGGGTTATCAATCTCAAACTTGAAGAATCTCAAATAAATCTACAGGTAATAATAGTCAAACATATTCATTTAGCCCCGACCAACACACAGGCCCTCGTAGGCTCGCAAATGATAACAATGTTGCATACAAAATAGCTTTAGGCAATAATCCGTTACATGGGAAATATCGATATTCTCAAATAAAAGGTAATAAAAGTGGGGTAATTTCTACAGCAGATATTTAACCTCAAAGATTCATCTGTTCAGTGTTTGAGTCCTCATCGAACCATCATAGTTCGTGAACGATGGTGACGTCATAGGCTGTTGAATCACGTGCTAAACAAGTGTCTGAATGTTGATAATGATCGCTTATGAAGATACTATAGCTCTACTCAATGTTCAGACTTTTATGAAGCATGTGTTTGAATGTCATATAGATTAGCGCTTATGGAGATATTCATATGATTATGTAAACCCGTGAACAAAAATGTGTTTATCATTATAATCTTTCACGCGAACGTATGGAGTTTGTAAAAGTCGTGCTCGTGAAGGAAAATAGTACAGATTGCTAATGGAGATATTTATATAATTATTATTGGTATTTTATTCCTCATCAGCCCATCATAGTTCGTGAACGATGATGACAGGCTGTTGAATCATGTGCTAAACAAGTGTGTGAATGTTGATAATGATCGCTTATGAAGAAGATACTATAGCTCTACTCAATATTCAGACTTTTATGAAGCATGTGTTTGAATGTCATATAGATTAGCGCCTATGAAGATATTCATATGATTATTATCATTATCCACATCTATTCCTCATCCTAGTTCTACCTCTTGGGTGGTTGGGGAGATGAGTTCGATCTCTATAAAACTCCCTCGCATATATGTTTCCCATTAAAATTGATTGAATTTTATAAAAACTAACTATCCTATGAAGAAATGTGTGTCGATGAAAAATGTTTTATTAGTATATTTTTGTATACTGAAAAAATTATATTAGCACATCTATATGTTTAAGATGATTAAAAATGTATTTTGTTATAGGATAGCAATCGAGCTGTACAGACAGTTCGAATAATCATCGTGATGCGTAACACCGCTTCGTCTAGATTCTGTATAGGTATTGGGCTACACCCAGCAGCAGCTAGATTTCGGGTCATATTATGCTATTTACAATCAATATGATTCGAATATATACATACTACATGTGTGATTTAAAATAAAGTATTCTCATCGCGTTTGAAGGTGATTGGCGTAACTTTCTTATCTCTCGAACCAGCTGTAGCTCTACCGCAAAATATGATAGTGAATATTGTTCAACCTGGCACAAATTTAGCATAAACTTATTTGATTTATATCGGATAATTTATGAAACATACATGAATGAATATTATAGCGAATTATGTTTACTTCGGAACTAATTTTGGAAAAACATTTTATATATTCATATTACTTTCGGATAACTTATGAAACTACTTTAACATTGAAGGATCGCGCATCATTACGATAATTCCAAGTTGAATACATTGCTGTTGGACATGATTTAGCACAACCTTATCGCACAAGTAAGCTAATGATGCATACTTATAATATTATAACGAATATTGTACTCGCTAGTACTAATCAAGCAAAAAGTCCTTAGATGATTTAATAGTTATTTCTGCAAACGCTTCATAATATCGCTATTATGAGAAGCAGCATTTTTTGTAAACTATCGCATGTTAGATGTTATGACCCCTTATTGAAGATTTGTGGAGGCAGACAATGCGCCGCGTACGATATCATTATAACTCAGACAAAACCCTGCGACTAACGGCATGTACAAACAACCCCACATTTCATTGAAGGCTCCTGCAAGGTAGATACCTCGCTGAAGACCTGCGTGATAGACATCATTATACCTGCACACTCTGTATAACCTCACATACACACCTGTCTCGTTGGAGATCGCGCCAGCTTCATTCAAATTCATATGACTGACGTTATGTTTAAACAACCCCACATTCCATACCTTATTTGAAGTCTCCCAACTCCATTTTGTATACTAAAAATAATTTCCATATATGTTGAAGATGATTGAAATCGCATTTTGTAATATAGCAATCAAGTAAGGTACAGGCTGCTTGAATAAACGTTTTGAAAGTAATTTCCTTATAAACATCGCGTTTGAGAAATGTAGAAGATATCATTTCTATACTATATAACATTCCATCTATGCATTCAAGGAGCAGCAGCCCTCCCATGATACCTCCGATGAATACCCGGTCTCTTTCAAAAATCACGTGACTGACGATATGTACAAACAACACTATTTCAAAACCCTAGGACTGACGCTATGAAGCTTCACATTCCATACCTCGCTGTAGGCTACGTGACATACCTGCATGACTGATGTCATGTAAAACAATTACCTGCATCATATAGACTGCAATATACTCGCACTTATCACTCAGACCGGATACCCTGCGGTTATATCTACAACATTAAAATCACTTGTTCTCAATTCCTCCATAGCTGAGCGGTTAAGGAGCTGGCTTTGGATTTCATTTCTCGGGTTCGATTCCCGTGTGTAGAAAAAAATATTTTGATGCTGCTTTACATTGAAGTTCTCCCTAACCTCACATATTGCTTGCTGTTTACCTTGAACGATCTTGTATATACAGGCTGATTACCACTACTCGGTCTCCATCATACAACCATAGCAGAAGGGCCCCTAGCGGTCAGAGACCACACCCTAACCGTCTACCCGGTAACACCTAGATGTTAGAGGCGAGACCACACCGTCTACCCAGGCCGGTAATACAGGGTCAGTACTTACCGACACCTGTCTGGGCATACCGCGCATGCACGAGTGTATCACTGGTTGCCTACATCTGATAAGACTCTCTATCAGGCGGGCCCAAGTGACCCCATACCTACTGACCATTGCTTTCGAATATCCCCAAAGAGAAAAATTCAAGGGCTTTAAGTCAGGTGAACTCGCAACTGGACCGTTACGGCCTATTCACTTCTGAGGATAAGCTGAGCCTACTGATTTCGAACTGCAACACTCAATTTGAGAAGTGATCCATAAGCCAGTTAGCTAATTTTATTGCGTTTGACACATTATCTAGTATTAGATATGTAATGCCATTTAAGCGACGAGGCATTATAAAAGGTCCAACTAAATGATTTTATTTATTATTTCTGTCGATACTTTTATCGAAAATTAGTTTCGAAATCTTGCTTCAAAATATGCATGGGGATTTTCGTCTTTCCAAACGTGTTGTGGAAATTCACAGTTCCTTCGCGTGTGAAGCCAGCTCCATCAGTAAACATACTTGTCAGAAAGAAATGGTAGTCTTGCTGTATTTTGAATTGCATCCATTGAATAAAATTTTCTCAGAGTTTAAAATATTGTGGTTTAATAGCTTGAAGGCTTCGTGAATGATACAGTTCCAGTGAGAGCTCATGAAAAATTTCCAATACCTTCTCTAAAGAACATTTTCAATCAGTCAGTCTCCTGATACTAATGCCTGGGTTAGCTAGCAGACACACTATGTAAAATAATTTTTTCTGCATCTGCATTCCTAATGGTACGCTTTCAGTCACGATCAGTTCTTTCTGATAAAAATGTGCCATTTTTTCTCAAGCGTTGATGTATTCGAGCAAATAAATTTTTGGAGGGAACTCAACGATTCGGAAATGGTGGTTAGTAAAGTCAGAGCTTCACGACTACAACCATTTGCTTTGCCGTACACGGAATACATATAGGACGTTTCGTTAAATATGTACTCTGCCATAATGTAAGTTCAAAAATTTGGAAATAATGTTGACGAATACTAATTATCTTACTGGAATTAGAGAACAAAACCATAGCAAAACTGAAAGTTATGTCAGCGTGACAGTTATTTACAGCAAAATTTAATTGTCACTCTGAGGTTTCAAAGCTTCCTCTGACTATTTTATTCTGTTAATTGAATTAATTCATTCTTTTAAATAATAGATTGCAATGAATATTGAACAAAGATTTGAAATATTTGAGAAAATTGTGAATAGTGCACTTAAATCCATCCAAAATGAATTAAAAAAAGCAATGTCGGATATGAAGGAGTTACAGGAATCAAGCGATTACAATGTACAAAGATATCACAACAAAGCCGTAATCATACATGGAATGAATGACTACAGTGAAATTGATAAAGGTAATGATGTAATTTATAATGAAGTACGAGAAATCTTGAAATCTAAGATGGGGATCCTCATTGAAAAACAAGCGATCTCGGAATGTTATCGAATGGGAAAAAAACGACATGATAAGAAGCGTCCGATAGTTTTCGTGAATAAATGGTTACTTGATCAAGTGTTCTATGGAAAATCTAAACATAATATAAAGATTCTTGACCCAGTATGAATTATATATAAAAATTCTCGGGAAATAGGTCACATTAACACTCTGTTTTAAAATTTTTTCTTTGTCTTTACGTACGTTTCGGTCTCACGACCATCATCAGAAGACTTATTATGTCTAAAAATTTTTGCTTACTTAAAACTAATTGTATTACACAAAGCGTCCAAATCGCACCAATTTCAATTAAAATGCCCACGTCGCCGAAACGAAAGGAACACGATTAAACGAAATTGTAATCCTCAATGCTATAGTAAAAATTATCAAGAATCCACTGCAGAGAAGAATTCTTAACAAAAGCGTACACATGTCAACACAGTAAGGGATCGACTGAGACGAGGCAAATATAATTTAAGTTTTAGTATACAACTTTCAAACCAGATGTTAAATTTATGAGCTAAACAAAAAGGTTCTTTCGTGACAGGAGGTATACTAGACATTTTATCTATTACATTATAACAAGGCATGTAGAAATTTGGAAGAGAAATTGAAATTATTTGATCAAATTTGTATAGATATGACTTAGATTTTGAGTGTCTGTCCTATGATTTACAGACTCAGAGTCACGTTTTATGTGAATCATTTTGGAGATGGTGACGTGGGCATTTTAATTGAAATTGGTGCGATTTGGACGCTTTGTGTAATACAATTAGTTTTAAGTAATCAAAAATTTTTAGACATAATAAGTCTTCTGATGATGGTCGTGAGACCAAAACGTACGTAAAGACAAAAAAAATAAATTTTAAAACAGAGTGTTAATGTGACCTATTTCCCGAGAATTTTTATATATAATTCATACTGGGTCAAGAATCTTCATATTATTATTCCGGCTGGGATATGAGCCTTAATATGGAAGGAACAACCACCTATCCTAGAGTTTTGAAGGAATACGGAAAGTTAATGAAGATATTAGCAAGAGAAAAGAACCCCAGAATTTTTCTGGTAAGATGTAGAAATTTGCAAGCATATCCAAATTTCGTTATATTTAAATCAAAGGAGAATATGTTCAGCCAGGTGCAAAATAAAAAGGCGTACGCAAAATTATTGAATTCTCTTCATAAAAATTGTTTGAACTTGTGCATTAAAGAAGCATGTGCGAGCGTTGCAGCGATTGGAAACAAAATTAAATTCGTTAAACAATCTTGTTATAAAAATTTTGATAGAAACTTTATATCGCAATTTTTTCAAAATCAGCAAAACAATTTCGAAAAAAATTTTAACAAAATCAATGCCATTCAATCTAAAAAGATTAATAATTTAATGAAAGGCATAACTTATGAAAAACAAAAAGCAATGAACAATGGTTGAAAAATCTAACAGACACAAAAATTCCGGATGAGGTGCAGCACACGTTAAATTTAGGTCCGAAATTTGCATTGCCTAATAATGATAAAAACTGCCTATCGACAATATTATTGCAAATTTAGAATGCGGAATTAGGAATAAAAATTTAGAGGAAAAAAATGAGATTAGAAACAAAGTTTGTAACATTCTGACAAACAGAAAGAACAAACAGAAAGCAGAAATAGGTGTTGCAAAGAATCGTTTTAACTATCATACAAAAATAACAAAAGAGTTCTTACGTGCTAACCCTCAAATATTAGTTTTGAACGCGGATAAGTGTAATAAAACCGTCATAATGCATAGGAATGAGTATGAAAATAAAATAGGAAACCTTTTAAATGATGAAACAACTTATAATAAATTAAAATCTGACCCTACTTTATCAGTACAAAATAACATGAATAAATTGATAAATAAAAGGCACAAAATCCTTATTGGACTAAAAAATAAATTAATTTGCCATAATGGGCTTGCACCTTATATCTATGGGCTTCCGAAGCTACATAAAAATGATACATCTCCGAAACCCATTGTAAGTAATATTGGAGCGCCCACTTACAATTTATCAAAATTTCTATCAAAATCTATCAATAATATATTGGGAAAAAATGAATTTTATGTGAAAGACTCTTCGCAATTTAATGAATTTATAAAAAATCATTCCGTACCCGTAAACCATCTAATTTCCTTGGACGTTGTTTCGTTACTTACAAATATACCTGTCGTGTTGGCATTGAATAGCATCAAAAAACGTTGGGCAGAGATTAAAAACCACACACCTCTAGATCAATCTGAATTTATAAATGCTGTTAAGTTTTGTTTAGAATGCACTTATTTTCAGTATGGTGAGCAATATTTTGGACAAATTTTCGGCACAGCAATGGGATCTCCCATTTCAGCTACAATTGCTAACCTCGTTATGGAATGCCTAGAGGAATCTGTTATAAGTTCATTAGATTTTCAGTCTGTATTTTTTAAACGGTATGTAGATGATTGCCTTATGTGTGTTCCCAACGATAAAATTCAATATGTGATTAATAAATTCAACAGTTTCTACTGTAAACTTCAATTCACTTGTGAAATAGAAGTAAACAAAAACATAAATTTCCTAGATATGAACATTAGGCATGATGTAGATGGAAAAATAAAAACTTCTTGGTTTACTAAAGAAGTTTGGTCTCAACGTTATCTTCACTTCAATTCCGTTGCACCAGCTTGTTATAAAAAAGTGTCATAAACAGCCTTACAGACCGCGCGATAAAATTATCCCACGCAGAGGACCGTCCCAAGAATTTAAAAATTGTTCGTAATACACTGGAATTGAATGGCTACCCAAAAACTCTCTTCAATCCGATCATTAAAGAAAGAATGAACAGAATCTATAATGGTTCTTCATATAAAAATAACATAAAAGGTATTACAGGCAATTATATAACTTCACCATGCATTCCGGAGACGACAGAAAAAATTAAGGATTGTTTGAAAAAGTACGATATAAATGTCGCGCATAAACCTACTAACTGTGTTGGAAAGTATTTCTCAAATCTAAAGCCTTCAATACCTAAAGATGAACAAACCCACACAGTATACAAATTGAATTGTTTGGATTGCGATGGAACTTATACTGGAATCTCTAAACAATATTTACAAAAAAGAATGTACGGCCATAGGTATAGCACAAAAAACAAAAACTTAGAAAATTCCACCGCTCTTGCTAAACACTGCTTTGATTTTAACCATCAATTCGATTACAATAATGTTAATATTCTAACTAATGAAACCAATTATTATGAAAGATCCATTTTGGAGATGATTCACATAAAACGCGACTCTAAGTCTGTAAATCATAGGACAGACACTCAAAATCTAAGTCATATCTATCCAAATTTGATCAAATAATTTCAATTTATCTTGCAAATTCCTACATGCCTTGTTATAATGTAATAGTATATATTTAGGTAAAATGTCTAGTATACCTCCTGTCACGAAAGAACCTTATTGTTTAGCTCATAAATTTAACATCTGGTTTGAAAGTTGTATACTAAAACTTAAATTATATTTGCCTCGTCAATAAATCAATACAGTGAGTACAAACTATTAAATAAAACTGCAATAGCCTGTACGATGTTTTTCGAAATATAATCTTGTTTTTTCCCACATTTAACTATGTCATTTTTATTCTAAAAACTATTTAGAATAATTATTTTTTTAATTTTTAACATAGTTCAGGGCCAGTCCACAATATATAGCTATCTAAGTTATGATTTTTATAACTAATACATCTTCAAACAATTATCCTACTATCTACTTTTTAGTTTTTTGTTTTTTCTTTTTTTTTTTTTTTCCATTTTTCATTAATATTATAATTTCTTAGATATGCTTTGGGGGATATTAAGAACAAAGTTAGAAATAGGAAAGACTGAGGATATAAATGATTAATTACTTGAATGATATTGATAATGACAATATTAAGGAGAATATAGTTTTGCAGATATAACGAACACTCTGAATATCAAATCAAATTCTAAAAATCAAAATCATCTTGATATCTGTCATACAAATATATGTAGTATGAATAAACATTCCGAAGAATTAGAAATACTTCTGTATAATGAAAAAATCATATTTGACGTCATAATTCTTTCAGAAACATTTACCGTTAAAAATTTAAAATTGTTTGATCTGAATGACTATAACATATATTATAATAATAGTAACATAAACAAAAATGACGGAGTAATCGCTTATGTAAATGCTACGCACGAATCAGAAACTGTTATTGTAGATGGGTTTAGTTTTTTGAGAATTACCATAAGTAAGGAAAAAAAAATGGGCATCACTGGGATATATCGATCTCACCACTATAATTGTAAGTGTATATTGATCGTTTTAACAACAGTCTAAGTCAATATATGGTAAATAACTGTAAACTTGATAGTG
This sequence comes from Endomychus coccineus, assembly GCA_958510875.1. NCBI lineage: Eukaryota > Metazoa > Arthropoda > Insecta > Coleoptera > Endomychidae > Endomychus > Endomychus coccineus. The sequence goes on along the minus strand of OY294069.1, from coordinate 104,684,103 downwards.
AAATAATAACTGGTGATATAAATATAAACATAATAGAACATCCACCTTTACCGAATTTTACGGAAAATTATTTGAATTGCTTGTCAACAAATGGGTTTATTTCATATGTTAATACACCCACTAGAATTGAATACAATAAAATACCGTCTTACATTGACCATATTTTAATAAAAAGTGCTTCTCAAGATCTAAATTTTCACCCATTTGTAGTTCACGAAAAATTAACGGATCACTATCCAATAGTTCTCAAAATAAATAATAAAAGCATGAGTAAAAACCAAAGTAAAACTAATTGCAGCAGCATACAGAAAATAAACATAAATTCTCTAAAAGCTAATATTGCATTAATTAATTGGAACTCAATATTAGATTTTAATTGCATTCATCAAACAACGGAGTTATTCATAAATTCCTTGAAAGAAACTATCAACAAATCTTCTGATACAATAAACTTCAATCATAAAAAGCGTAAAAGGAAGGAATGGATCACAAGTGGTCTATTAAGCTCTATAAACAAAAAAAACTCCATATATTTAGATATTCTGAAAGCACCTAACAATACAGAATTAATCAAACAATACAAAGATTATAAAAAGAGATTAAATGTTATCATAAAAAGAGCTAAATCGATGTATTACCAAACCAAAATCCAAGAGAACCTCAATAACCCGAAAAAAATCTGGCAAATCACAAATGAAATGAAAGGTAACACTAAGACAAATCGTAATAGCATAGGCAATATTATTGATGAAACTGAAACGATAGTTTCAGATAAGAAAAGAGCGCAAGTGTTTAATAATTTTTTTGCAAATATAGGTTCTAAAATAACTTCTAATATCAAAGCTAATAAGAAATTCACTCCAAAAAGTTCGAAGATCGTAAAAGAAACGCTAATAACTGTTCAGAATGTTTATGTTCAAATGATGATATTGATAGAGCTGACACTATTAAGTATTTAGGAGTCACTATAGACAGTAAAATGGAATGGGATCAACATATACATCAACTTAGCGGACGTCTCAGAAAATTAACTTATCTATTTAGAAAATTAAAATATCTATTTGAAGAACAATTAATGAAAAATGCTTATTAAGCTCTTATACAATCTTTGATCCCATACGGAATTTTAGCATGGGGAGGTACATATAAAACCAGCTTAAAGAAAGTATTCACTGTTCAAAAAATTTTGATAAAAACCATTATAAATGAAAAAAATACATATCCATCTAAAGAAATTTTTAAAAGTTTTGAAGTTCTTAGAGTAAAGGATCTATATGTGTTGGAAATTTTGAAATATCATTATAAACGTAAATATCTACCTTTATTAAACATTCCCGGACATAGATATGACATTTATTTCTTAATTTTTCCCAAAGTTTAACGTATTCATTTACGGAGACCTGTATATAGATAGTAATTATTTCTTCAGATATTAATGTTTATTTTTCGAAGGTACTGTATGACCAGTGACCTCTTGTATAATTCTGGAAATACAAATTTGTGTATTTTTCAAAATATTGAAGGATTGCTTATTTTTGGGAGATGTGGCATTCCTAAATATTTTCTTGTTGCAAATATTATCAGAGAATGAATCTGATGGACAGGATGGATGCAAATAATGATAATTTAGATTTTTTGATAACTTTACAAAATAAAATAGAGATCCAGGAACACAATTTTATTATAAATATATTATGTCACATCAATTACACAAAATTATACTCTATGACCATTCTGTTTCGCGGTTTTCGGCTTATGATATACAAACATTATGTGAAAATTGTTTGAAAGTTTTACCTGTATGTTGGGGCCTAGCCTGTGAGTAGCCAACTGAGCCTATGCCTGAAGACGAGCCTGCATTAATCGAGTATGTGAGCGAACAAATTGATGGGTTGTGGAGACGACCTTCTTGGCGCGCGAAACCTATAGAGATAACTACAAAATCCTGTCTAGTGTAGAATTATCACGCTTCGCATCACCTCGTCAAACACAATATACTTAAAAATATACTGAATTACAAATAGTTCGCCGCATGCAGGCTGAGTTGAAAGATGAATGTGCTACATTTACTATCACTTATTACAATGGTAAACTACTCGGATTGTGCACGAGTGTTAGGAATTTTCCCGCTACCGGCAAGGAGCCATTATTTTCTAGGAAGTGCCTTAATGAGGGAAATTGCAAATAGAGGACACGATGTAACAGTCATCAATCCCTTCGGTGAAAAAGATAAACCGAAAAACGGTAAATACAGAGACATTCTACTAACGGGCTTTTTGGAACGGTCGAAGGAAATGATGGGTAAGTTCTTTATTATTAGATCAGATTTAGTATTTATTCAGGTTGATATGATATTAGAGTATATTCCATACACTATAATCAATTATTTACAAATAACAATGACAAGGCTTTGTTAGCCAACTAGCTAGTCATAATTTCTGCACCGCGGAGTATAGAAATTAGGAAATACTTCAACAACATGGAAACTGAAAATATCTAATGAATTACATAGTTCATTCCACCATCAACAATATCTACATAAGTGGTATACCCAATTACTATCGTATCTACTATTTCGTAGTGCAGGCGCGGCTCACCAATTTCTGTTTAATCTTGATGGGTACAATCAAGCACCTTCAACATCACTGTTTGAAGTAATTTATGGAGAAAAATCTTGGCTTCCGGATGGATTCCGCGTCACAATAGCTCGACTTGATGCCGACGTTTCGCCAACCATTACAGGTGGCATCTTCAGGGCAGGCTTGAAGCTTGAACTGAAATTGGTTCTACTGGTTTCTATAGCCGTATTTATTGCAAGAAAAATCCTTCACGCTCCACAGTTCACTGCCTTTATTCTGGTGGTTAACTTCGTTCCGGCACCTGACCTTGCCGGAAGCCAAGATTTTTCAAGATTAGCTATCCGCGGAAGTCTACTATCCAAGATAATTTATGAAGATTTCCGATCTTTTCAAGCAAAATATTTCAATTATAATTTTCGTAAAGGTTATGATTTTTCCTATCAGGATAATGTATCACATTACTCATCTCTGGAATACAGTGTTCCAAAACGATTTCCTCTGTGATTGATGAAATCTTATTTTAATAAAACCGCCCTAAAATAAACTTTTTCAGTTTTCGTATTTGCTCACTATTTTGAAATAAAAATTAGTGCGGACATAAACCTTTTGAATAGTGAATATTTATATACTACAATATTCTGAAGCTGAGAAAATTAGAAGATACAGACATTATGCTTGACATCACACTAAATTCCAGGAATCAGACCTTTCTTCCATGCCATTGTCTGTAGACTTCTCTGTGATAATGTGTTTTATAACATATTACTTATTCATTCATGGGCAGTTTTTATCCAGTGTCAAACATGTTCTTTATTGGTGGTTAGCTTATCTCTTTAAGAAATAAGTTACCATAATATTCTGAATGATCAAACTCACTTGTAATGGCTATATTTTTCACCTTTTAATATTATATATTTTCGAAATTGTTCATGCCAATATCGGCTCATATTTCTTTCGATGATCAGATTTCTCTAACACTATTCATATAATTGAACTAAACTGCCTGGCACTAACCCTGAACTACTAACTGATATACATATTCACGTGAGAAATACAAAATTTCAGACTTCGAGTGAAAAATTTCAATTGTATTTGAGATTTACTCCTATTTTTTATACAGATTACTCAGCCTATACTACGCCATCACTTGTTACTCTCTATTTTCTATTTAATGTTGCTGTAATATACTGTCATCATATGTATCTCTCAGACATTTCTGTTCCTTCACCCACACTAACAATAATAATAATATTATTCTTGAGTATTTAAATTCATCCCAGAATACTAACTTCTTAGATCATGGGAAAAAAATTTCCTGTAAGAATCTGTCAAGATTTGTATTGTCTCGCTTCTGAATTCATAATGTTATTTAAAAGGTTCCATCTGTTGATCTACGTAAGATGATAACTCATTTGCAGAAATATGAATTCATATTTCTGAATCTTGATACAGTTTTTGTATACATTCATATGTGGCAATTGGATTCAGAAGAATTTTCATAGAACTTGGTTTCCTATTCTATGGTAAGAGCTACTTCACATGTCAGCAGCTCCTCATGATCTACAAAGCACAGATTCGTCGTGTCCTGAAGTATACTGTTCAAGTGTTTGAAGTTAAATTTCCAAACATACGCTGAAGCTCTCAGATTCTATTCATAACAGAGCTAATCGTCTTGTTGATGATGTCACACTAATTCATTGCCATCTCTAGAATACAGTAGAGGGTGCGCGACCTTTTCTTTAGATTACGGTCGGTGTTCATCAGTAATCTTGTCTATTATTCCACGACGAGGATTCCAGGTAGGCGGACTAGACAAACTCAAGCTAGTCACCCCTTCATTGTCAAGCTCGAGATTTGCCTAACTTCTTCCTCCATTTTTTTCGAACGGCTATGTTGTGGAACTCTTTGCCTTGAAGTCTTTCCTTACGCCTACAACCTCCAAAATTTCAAGAAAAATTCGAATCTCCTCTCTCAACATGTTACCGGTATCTCACGAGATGTTCTTGGGAAAGTAAATGTTTTTTCCTCTCGTGTGGTGCAAAAAAAATATAATTGAGAAACTAATTTCATTTGGCACACTCGTGTATCTTTTTGTAGCCACCGGTATCTTACAATATGTTCTACGAACATTATATGTTCTTTCCTCTCGTGTGGTGTAGGAAAAACATCATTGAGAAAATAATTTCAGTTGGCACATTGATATTTGTAGCCACCGGTATCTCCAGCAATGTTCTTCGAACATTATATGTTCTTCCCTCTCGTGTAAGGTGTGAAAAAACATCACTGAGAAAATGGTTTCACTTGGCACACTCGTGTATCTTTTCATGGCCACCGATATCTCAAGCGATGTTCTTCGGACATTAAATGTTCTTTCCTCTCATGTGGTGTAGGAAAAACATCATTGAGAAAATAATTTCAGTTGGCACACTGATATTTGTAGCCACCGGTATCTCCCGCAATGTTCTTCAAACATTATATGTTCTTTCCTCTCGTGTAAGGTGTAAAAAAAACATCACTGGGAAAATAATTTCACTTGGCACACTCGTGTATCTTTTCATGGCCACCGATATCTCATGCGATGTTCTTCGAACATTATATGTTCTTTCCAATCGTGGGGTGTCAAAAACTTCATTAAAAAAATAATTCCTCTTGGCACACCCGTGTATGTTTTTGAAGACACCGGTATCTCACGCGATGTTCTTCGAATAATATATGTTCTTTCCTCTCGTGTGATGTAAGGAAACATCATTGAGAAAATAATTTCAGTTGACACACTGGTGTTTTTTTTTTGTAGCCACCGGTATCCCACGCGATGTTCTTCGAACAGTATATATTCTTTCCTCTCGTGTGGTAAAGAAAAAGATCATTGAGAAAATAGTTTCAGTTGGAATACTCGTGTATCTTCTTGTACAATTTCAAATTTTTCTAAAGAGGGGAAAATGTATTGAATGATATTAAAATTAAAGTTTCCTTTGAAAATTTTGTTTCCAATTTCACGGTTATTTGTAGGAGAACTTCGGTAACGTAGCACTTCCATGTAATCTAATCTACAGTTTCAGAGGCATAGGTTTTGTGATTGATTGGCTGATAATATTACAATTATCAATATCTTTGTTCAAAATCGCTATGATCCAACTACAACTGCTTACTCAAATAATTGTAGACCCTCTTGTTATCGAGCTAAGTAAAATTATTTCAGGTTTGCGCGCAGATATCCGACTATATTTATTCAGGAGGTAGGCTCCTCACAAGTAGTCGATCTTCAGTTTTTCAATGAGAATTGTATTATTCTGAGTTTTTTCGTTTACAAATATATATCACTATCATACATATAATCTTCAGAAATTTCCGGAATCGATATTCAAAAATATAAAAAATGGCATCTTCGAAGTAGTGACATAATATTCTTGTATTTCTCGTAATAGAGGTAATCCTAGAGTCTATAGATCTTGGACCATTGTTCCTTCATAATAAGGTTACATTAATATATCTATGGTTTTGTCGTTTAGTGAGAGTGAAATTTACTCATAACTTGTAACATCTAAATTGTAATTAATGATGAAAAATTGTTTCACCAGACTGGCATTCTCAAAACTTAGATTTCTCAACTAAAGTCAGCAAGCTAGCTAGCATAAATTAGGAATTGAAGTTTTTTTGTGCATTCGAGTCTATTCCTCAACTTTGGGAAGGTCACATTAAATTAATTATTCTGCGGTATCATGGAACTATGGTTGACAATACGTACATAGTCATTCATCTCAATGATTTTGAGAGTTCACCTGGTAGCAAACTATTATAATAATATATTAAAACTTGTGACACCTATGTTGTCAATTCGAATAAATACTGTCATGAAATATACTATATTCATTCACCTTCCATTTATCATGTTATTCATTCAGGATACTGGTGAATATACCGGGTGTTTTAAATTCGACTCTCATCATTGGGATCTGGGAAACTATAAGAGATACGAAGACGGTTAAAACGGAACAAATTTGGGTATAGGTGAGCCCGATAATATTCCGTTAATAATTGAAGTTATCTTTGGTACTTCTGGAAAAACGTTGGAAGAACTGAAATTTACGGTTTTTGTTTTTAGTTTTTTACGCGGTTATTTCGGAGGTTAGAAACTTCTTGAGCTTCTACTTTCGAGGAAGTCAAAAATCCTATACGACGTTTCGTTTTTTTCAAATCATCATCAACTGTATTCTTCTCATGGATGTCATATTGGATTTTTGCAGAGCTGAATATCCCTCCCATTACCTTTCTAATGATGTATCACAAGTTACCGTTGCAACATTCAAAAAGCCATAAAGAAATACACTTCACCTAAAATTTCAAATCGACCTAAGCCAGAAACCCCCCCGCCTGCCTTATCCACGGCCTATCTTCCATATATTGAAAATATAACAGATCGAATTTCCAAAATCCTCAAAAAACATAATATTTCTACCCGTTTTTCCACACTCCCAAAATTATCTCAGTTTTACAAACCTGTCAAAGATCCCCTTCCTCCTCTTCACTTAGAAGGTGTTTATAGCATTCCCTGTTCTTGCGGTAAAGTCTACATTGGTGAAACAGGTCGTACAGTAGCTACTCGTGTGAAAGAACATGATCACTGTACAAGGCTTCGTGACATCACTTGAGGAACACAAGTTTGACACTAATCATCAAATCTTTTTTGAAGATACTATCCCGAGCCCCAAACTTCTATCAGCGAAAAATCCTTGAAGCTATAGAAATCCTAAAACATCCGAATAATCTGAGCCGTGACTCAGGATATTACCTTCCCAACATTTGGAAACCCATCCTCGAAAATTCCACTTCCCACATGATCACACAACGGCAGGGTCAGGTGCCGGAGCAGAGTTAACCACCGGAATAAAGGCAGTGAACTGTGTAGCGTGAAGGATTTTTCCTACAATGAATACGGCTACAGAAACCAGTAGAACCAGTTTCAGTTCAAGCCCCAAGCCTGCTCCGAAGATGCCACCTGTAATGGTTGACGAAACGTCGGCAACAGGTCGAGCTATTGTGACGCAGAATTCATCCGGAAGCCAAGATTTTCCAAGATTAGCTATCCGCTGAAGTCTACTATTCAAGATATGGTAGAATTTGTTTATAGAATCACTGATAACATTTTGAGCATCTGTTACGATTTTTCGTTTTTCCTTAGTCATTATTATCATTAGTATTTTTAAAGCATTATTGAGTTTTGCATACATAATTTCGTTTTGTTTTTCAAACGGACCAAAGTCAGTGAGATTTATATCTTCAATATTTCCGGGGCTACAAGGGTGACATTCGATACATCACTGAAAAAATAATTATATGGGCTATAAAAAACTGCAAAAATTCAATATGGCACTCATGAGAAAAATAAAGTCGACGATGATTCAACAAAAACGAAACGATTTTCAGCTACACCAAAAAAATGCAGCTCAAAAGGTTCCAACATAAATGTACTTATCGATTTTTTTTAGCCTTTGAAAAAAAATCGTCAAAAAATTGAAAAGAAAACCGTAAATTTCAGGTTATCAAAGATATCTTCAATTGTTAAATGGAATATTATCGGGCTTACCGATACGCAACTTTGCCCTAATTTAACCATCTAGTTTCCGAAATTCCAATGATGAGAACGATGTCAAACACCCGGTATATTACCATCAAAATGTAACCTGCTGAAGTGCCAAAAGCAAAACATTGTTCTAAGGTAAGGCGGTGAGGGAAGTTAGGTATCTACGGATCTGTTGATTTTAGTCAGGTTGGTGTGATAAGGAGAATTACAAGATGAAGCCAACAGATACTACTTCAGCTAATGAGACTGATAAGTTTATTCCTACGTTGCTTCATCTTTATGAAATAGGCATTGTTCTCATTTACTAATACTTAACACTAATACAAATGTCAGGTCTTCGAGAAACGAGCCTAAATTGATCTAAACACGTATTTCGTAGCTAAGTTAGCATCTTCAATAAACCATTGTTACTAGAGCAGTTAACAACAACATCTAATGGAATTCTCTCATAATTGCGGGATATGAACATATTTCGGCCGCTAAGCTGCCTCCTTCTATAAATCAATAGTTGCCGAAATACGTATTAGAATATTAGTGTGATTATTCCTCCCTATAATTGTTGAATTGTTAGGCCCAAAGTAAGTAAGTAATTTATTTCAGATATTCATAAGAACCCCTATTGGTGTAGAACAGGTCAAAGTAAGAGAAAAAGAATAAAAGAAAAAATAAATGAGTGGCGTTAGCCTACAATCATAAATAAATGATAGAATAAAAACTATTTGGAAATAAAATATTTCAGTTTAGTAAAGCTTGATTTCAGATTAAGCTGACTAGGTTGTCATCAAAGTATTTATCAATTGTGTAGTAAGCCCTTGCAATGAGAAACGATTCTAGAATGAATTTTCAAACACTCCTAGGCTTAGAGCGAAGTGCTTGTGGAAGTTTGTTGAATATTTTTGCTGCCGAAAACTCAAATTTTTTTTGCAGATAAGTGTAATTCAGTTTTTGGCATTTCATATTTTCCTTGAATTCTGTTTGATACTCATGATTGTCAGCGTTGTTCATGAATAGAGATGGGTTATCTCTGACAAACAAGACGGCTTCATAAATATACAGAGAATACTTAACATAACATCATACTTGACGAAAAAGCTCACACAGCTCTGCATTCTTATGAGTCTGAATATATTTCGCAAGCACCTTTTTTGTAAGATGAAGATTCGGGATACCTCAGCGGAGTTGGCCCAAATTATTATGCCAAGCTGCAGCCTTGATTTCACATATACATATACAGCTAGTGCTGTATCAATCGCCACTTGATTCGATAACGTTCTCAGTGCATAGCAATACTTTGAAATGTTGCTAGGCTACATGATTCATATGAGGTCTCCAATCTAGCCGTGAATCAACTTATGTACCTAAGAAACTTGTATGAGCAGAGAGTCTCAACATTCTTTTGCCATCGGTAAGTTCTGTCCTGTTATTATTTTTACAGTAGTTGAATGTAATTACTTTGGCTTTATCTATATTTGAAGTTGAATTGTTTTTGTGAACCAGTTGTTGAAAGAATTAATGATTTTGAAGGTATTATTTTGGAGATCTTCACTTGACAACTCTGAAATTGCAGCTGCAATGTCATCTGCATATTGTGAAATATCAATGTTGATCGCATCAGGTAGATCATTTACTTAGATAATATACAACAGCGGCCACAATATTTATCCTTGAGGGACCCCTTTTCTTCACATATACTATATCAGACCTCATGCTATTTCTTGAATTATTGGAAGATTTAGTATATTGACTTCTATGTTCAGATATGATGTAAGTAAATTATGTGCTTCCCCTCTGATGCCGTATAAGTCCAGCTTTGCCAACAGAATTGAATGATTAATACTATCAGAAGCCTTCGACAAGCCTAGACAAAGAAGTGCAGTTGTTTCATCCTTGTTGATGGAATCAAATATTTTACCCAGAGTCTGGTAGACAGCTCTAATCGTTGTCTTATTTTTCCTGAAACCATTTTGTTTGTCTGAGATGATGTTGAATCTTCCAAAAAAATTAGACAATCTAGCATAAATAATCTCTTCATATACTTCACTGAAATTGGAGAGTAAAGCTATAGGTCTATAGCCCGGTCGTATACACAGGTCTGGAAACTCGAGGTTGTTTCCTATGTGAGCAGTGAGTCGACTTTCGCGTAGAACCAAAAGACGCCACGTAGGAGAATCATAAAAGGCGTCACGTAAGAGTATCATCTTGATCTCTATGAAGAGTATTCTGTGACAATTGTCAGTTGACTTGTAAACACAATTTTATACGAAAGTTTTGACGTTCAGATCTCGATAGCGCTTCCGGCTCCGGGATTTTCACGTGGCCTATCGAAATTAGAAGGTTCGAATTGTATAGAAACACAATTGCATGAACGAAAGACGTCCAATGTAATTAGCTATGAACGTAATCATTTTGACATATGCCTCGAGGAGCTCGCTTCGCGTCAGTTAGAGTTTAAACTTTTCACCTCGATCTTGTTAATTCGGGGCCGTTTTATGCCCCGTGCGGTCGGAGTCAGTTGTAATAAAGTGTTTTCGGCTATAGGCCGCTAGCTTTTACCCGCTTTGAGTATATTTTAGTAGCTAGAAAATTCCCTTTGGTACATCGCACGTCAAACGCTAGTAGCTGACAGCTGAGAATACCTCAAACTGTTTAATCGAATTTTCCTATTTAATCGACACTTTGGGCCCGAGACTATGCTATTTAGTTGGCCCCGTTCATAAACTAAAGACATGTAGCGAAAACCGAATGCGAAAAGTCCTCGTTAAGACGTTCTATGTACCGTAAATTTGCACTTTTCTAACTCGTGAGCTACGCGCTCCTCACGTGAACGTCATTCGATTTATCGAAAATTAACCAATTCAAAACAGTTTTCGACCCAGTTTGGGGCTATCACGACATTTTAAAAGGTTCAAAGTTAACATTTCGACAATTTTAAGCTATGTTTGAGCGGTGCAAATGGGCATTAGTAACACTGCTTGCGATTCCGGGAAATCGTTTTACCCTCTCGTGATCCAAGCGCTAGCTGGTGACTGAGCGAGGGACTACGAGTTTCACGACGCGTAAGCGACTCAAGTCAACCATAGAGTTTCCAGACCTGTATGTACGACCGTGGTTTGAATCAACTCATAATTTAACATAGAATTATAAAGATGAATAAACGTAAGATATTGAACCACAGGCGGGATTCAAACCCACATTATTGAATTTCTAGTCCAGGGTGTTAACCAATTACACCTCTTTGGTCCCGTTAGATTTTTATATTTTTGTAAATATAAACCTCTGAAAGGATAGTAGATCATTGATGAACACAATTCGATGGCCCACCATAGATCAACTATTCACGTACATTCATCTGAAGTTCAGTCATTTTGAAGAAAGCATTGTAGGTTAAAGTATTGCTATAGTTGGCAATAACTTGACAGTTCTTATTCAATGACAGCATCCCGGTTCTTATATATTTCAATTGAACTGACTGAGAATTATTTTGGTTAAGTATAAACAAGTTTAAAATTTCGTGTATGTAACTTAATAGATATAGAATCAGATTTTCTGAATTATAACGATAACTTAGATAATTTAACATAGGATTATAAAGATGAATAAACGTAGAAGACTGAACCATAGGCGGGATTCGAACCCACATTACTGGCTTTCTAGTTCAGGGTGTTTACCAATTACACAACTTTGGTCTCGTTAGATTTTTATATTTTTGTAGATATACACTTCTGAAAGGATAGTAGATCATTGATGAACACAATGCAAGATTCGATGCCCTACCATAGATCAACTATTCACATACATTCATCTAAAGTTCAGTCGTTTTGAAGTAAGGATTGTTCTTATCCAATGACAGCATTCCAGTTTTTATAAATTTCAATAGAACTGACTGAGAATTGTTCTCGTTAAGTATAAGCAAGTTCAAAGTTTCTTTGTCTAATTGGCCACAATTTCGTGTATGTAACTTAAGAGATATAGAATTAAGTTTTCTGAATAATGAAGATAACTTAGATAATTTAACATAGCATTATAAAGATGAATAAACCAAAAAATTGAACCATATATATGTAGTATGGATGTAGTCTGCTGCTTATTTCCATTACTTTGGAACAAAATAGACCAGCTGTCGGATTTCCGTTCCAAAACAGACGCCGAATGGACCACTGCCAAACAGAAGAGGGAATTTGAAGAGCTGAAGAGGACTCAAAGGCCCAACAAGGAGGTACAGCCGTTGGACATCAATAAACTGGTGTACAATTTGTCAAGTTTTCCTCTAGACCACAACGAACAACGTGTCCTCGCCAAAGGATACAACTACGCTATTGCACCCACCCAGATTCCTACCGAAGACATCATTTGCTGTGTAGAAGCCTCAATAACAAGTCTTTCATCCACTTCAGCTGACGCCATACGACAGGATGTAGTCCGAATTCTGAAAAAAGCTAAACCTCCAAAGAAGAACCTGACACGAGATGAACACCATGCTCTGATGAACCTAAGAGCAAACACTGACATCATGATACTACCAGCAGACAAGGGCAACACAACTGTAGTAATGGACGTCAGAGAGTATGATGACAAAATTCAAACACTATTACAAGATGACACTCACCAACCGATGGCCACTGACCCCACTATGTACCTGGAGAAAACCATTAGAACAAAAATCAAGGCAAGCCAAATCGACAAAGAAGAACAGCAGAGATTAATACCAAGAGAGAAATCGTCGAAGTGCCCGAAACTGTACGGCCTTCCCAAGATCCATAAAGAAGGAGCTCCACTTAGGCCTATCGTCAGTTCGATAGGTTCACCTCTACAGGAGCTCGCAAAATTCCTAGCAAAGAAGCTACAACCCTATGCCGAAGAAGCCGAATCTTACGTGAAGAACGCAAGCCACTTCATCGAACGCATAAAGAACATAAAGCTGGAACCTGGCCACATGCTCGTGAGCTTCGACATCGTATCACTCTTCACTAATATCCCCATCGATGAGGCCGTCGAAATTATCCAGAAGAAATACCAGATACGAAAGGACATCATCGAACTTACCAAACACTGCCTCAAAAATATCTACAAGGACCAAAGATACAAACAAATTGAAGGGGCACCGATGGGATCACCCTTATCCCCAGTATTAGCCAACCTATTTATGACAGACTTTGAAGAACGAGCCATCCAAACAGCCAGCCAAAAACCAAAACTATGGCTACGATACGTAGACGATACGTTTGTTATCTGGACTCACGGAGAAGCCGCACTGACAAAATTTCTGAGCCACATAGACAGGATTCACGAAAAAATCAAGTTCACAATGGAGATCGAGAAGGACAACCAACTACCCTTCCTAGACGTTCTTGTGAGCAAGACAAACTGCAGAATAGGACACACCATATACAGGAAGCCAACACACACGAATCGTTACTTGAACGCCCAGTCACATCACCATCCGGACAACTCCAATCCGTAATAAAAACACTCATAACCAGATCAGACCGACTAACCGACAATGACCACAAAAAACCAGAAATGCAGACAATACAAACCACGCTACAACAAAACGGGTTCTCAAAAGACAATATCAGACGAGCACTAAGACCACGACGCCAGACAGATCGAACCACAGAAGAAGAAAAAGGAGAACCTGTCGCCAAAGCCCATCTGCCATACGTCAAAGGTACTACAGAGAAGATCAGCAGAATTCTCAAAAAAACAAAACATTGAGACAAGTTTCAAAACGACAAGAAAGATTGGTCAAGTACTGCCTAACGCTAAATCCAAAATAAATCTGGAAACACAAGGGGTCTACGAAATACCATGCAAAGATTGCGGAGGAAGCTACATAGGACAAACTAACAGAAGAATCAACATTCGACGTGAAGAACACCGCAATGCAGTCGCAAAGCAAGAAACAGCATCATCACTTGCCGAACATGTGAGAAAAACTTCACATGAAATCGATTTTGACAACACCCGAGTCCTAGCCAGCCTGGATCACAAAAGAAAACGCATCATAAGAGAAGCTATCGAAATCGAGAAGCGACCTTCAAATCTCAATACAAGAGATGATACACAGAGATTACCAACTGCTTGATAACCAGCCCTTCAACCACCCAGGAGAACAGTCAACCAGACTAATTCAACGGACCGGCAAACTCGCTCGAACGCAACGAACCGACAAAATCGCTCGAACGCAACAGACCAACAAACTCAATCAGACGCATCAAACCGGCAAAATCATCCAGATGTAACAAGGATACATGAAACACCAACAGGATCAACGGAGATCAGTTTCAAGTTAACTCGAAGCAGAGCAGCAGACCTGAAGATGGCACATGAGATTGTGCCGAAACGTCGTCATATCAACGGTTTCTATCGAAACCAATCTACGACAACGCGGAGTATATCCCGGCAACCCAATACAGCATACAACGCCCGCGGAAACGTGAAGCAGAACATATATATATATATATATATATATATATATATATATATATATATATATATATATATATATATATATATATATATATATATATATATGTTTCTTCTTAGGTTCTCGCGGACGTAATGTGTAGAACTGGATTCTCGGGTATTGATTCGCGTTGTGTGGTTTCGGTCCTCAAAAGGACCAATTTCACGACGTTTTGGCAAAGTCGCACTTGCCATCTTCAGGTGATTCGACCGTAGAGTCAGGAAGATCTAGGCGAACTGGTAGAATTTTAATAGTCTAAGTTGACTTGATAATCTACAAAAATTAGGAAGTCTATGGTTTGGTATCATGCATATATGTAATTATGTATATATAGGCAGTTCGCCTAGATTTTCCAGACTCTACGGTCGAATCACCTGAAGATGGCAAATGCGACTTTGCCGAAACGTCGTGAAATTGGTCCTTTTGAGGACCGAAACCACACAACGCGGATCAATACCCGAGAATCCAGTTCTACACATTACGTCCGCGAGAACCTAAGAAGAAACATATATATATATATATGTAGAACTGAATTCTCGGGTATTGATCCGCGTTGTGTGGTTTCGATATATATATTTCCGAAAGCTTGGATAACCTTTAAAGAGTTCTCTTTTACTTGCTACGCAATCCTACTATTATTAGTTTTATTCCTATCTAGTCAGCAACGACTACCCTTCCTCTATATATATATATATATATATATAGAGGAAGGGTAGTCGTTGCTGACTAGATAGGAATAAAACTAATAATAGTAGGATTGCGTAGCAAGTAAAAGAGAACTCTTTAAAGGTTATCCAAGCTTTCGGAAATATTTATTTCCATCCTCAGGAAAACTACAATAAATTTACAGTTACAAAGATAAAATTGTTATAAAATAACCTATATGACTTACAACTTTGATGAGGTTGATTACAGAGATGTTAACATTTTGATGGAAGACGTTCACAGCGATGAGGATGATGAGTAATAAATTATATTTGTGATTCATGTGAATTGAAGATTAGTATACTTTATAAGATTAATATATTCCAATTACGACAGATATTACAACAACCACGCGGTTTTAGAAGTGACAACAGAATAATCAATCTAACCATAGAATTGACACGTCACACTGAAATATGCATCAAGAACAATGCAATTAATTAAGAAGGATGTCATCATCTATGATTTGATTGGATATTCTATTATTCCTGTCAACGTTATTCTTTGATAAATTTATGTCTAAGGTCAATAAATAAGAGTAAATTTCACTCAAATGGTTAATGTCTGTTTTTTTATTTATGCAATTCTTTTCTTCAAAAATGTGTGCCATTTCTAAAAAGGATCTTTTATTTGAGAATGTCTCACTAGCTAAAACCTTAACTGATTCAAAATTCATACAATGGTCAAAATTATTAACATGTTCAGCCAAAGCACATCTTTCAGGATGTAATCTACAATCGCTTTTATGAGAAGTGATTCTGGCACTTAAGGTTCGTGCGGTTTGTCCAACATACTTCTTATCACAGTTAAGGCAAGGAATACTATAAACAACATTCGTTTGTGACGTTAGAGGAGTTTTATCTTTTAATTTACTATGTAAGGTTTTTATCGTTAAAACTGTTCTATTTGCTATTTTAAAATTTGAGAGATTGTGAAAAATTCTGGATAATTTAGGAGTGATCTCTTTAATATAGGGTAAAGATGTGAATGTAATATGCTCTGGTTCAATATTAACTGCACTGCCATCAATGACATTGTGTGAAGAGTTCACCACTGTTAACAAATCAGGGACGGACGAAGTATTAAACAAAATATTCTTTACCATACTTGAAGGGTATGCGTTATCTATGAAGAGGTTCAAAAGGATATTTAAATTTTTATTATGAAAACTGATGTCAGAAATTCTTAACACTCTATTTTTCATTTGTTTGACTAAATTCACTTTCATAGATTGTTTATGATACGACATATAGTTTATGTATCTACCTGAACTACAAGGTTTTCTGTACCAATCTATTAAAATTCTATTATCACTTGTTCTTATGAATTTTGTATCTAGAAATGGTACTGACTGTGCACAATCTTCAGTTTCGATGGTGAATTGTATATGGGGGTCAAAGCTATTAAGGGTGTCAAGGATTTCATCAATACAATTGTTGTTATATATATATATATATATATATATATATATATATATATATATATATATATATATATATATATATATCGAATCGCATTGTGTTCATCAATGATCTACTATCCTTTCAGAGGTTTATATTTACAAAAATATAAAAATCTAACAGGACCGAAGTGGTGTAATTGGTAAACACCCTGGACTAGAAATCCAGAAATGTGGGTTCGAATCCCGCCTATGGTTCAATCTTTTACGTTTATTCATCTTTATAATCCTATGTTAAATTATCTAAGTTATCTTCATAATTCAGAAAATTTAATTCTATATCTCTTAAGTTACATACACGATAGTGGCCAATTAGGCAAAGAAACTTTAAGTTTGTTTATAATTAACCAGAACAATTCTCAGTCAGTTCTATTGAAATATATAAGAACCGGGATGCTGTCATTTGAATAAGAACTGTCAAGTAACTGCCAACCATAGCAGTACTAACCTACAATCCTTACTTCAAAAAACGACTGAACTTCAGATGAATGTGCGTGAATAGTTGATCTATGGTAGGGCATCGAATCGCATTGTGTTCATCAATGATCTACTATCCTTTCAGAGGTTTATATTTACAAAAATATAAAAATCTAACAGGACCGAAGTGGTGTAATTGGTAAACACCGTGGACTAGAAATCCAGAAATGTGGGTTCTAATCCCGCCTATGGTTCAATCTTTTACGTTTATTCATCTTTATAATCCTATGTTAAATTATCTAAGTTATCTTCATAATTCAGAAAATTTAATTCTATATCTCTTAACTTACATATACGATAGTGGCCAATTAGGCAAAGAAACTTTAAACTTGTTTATATATATATATATATATATATATACCGCTAAGGGTATCTTTGGGGACAGTATATCAGTATATGGGTATATCATATACTGTCCTCAATCTTGACCTTCTGTATGTATATTGTATATCATATACTGTCCCGGAAGATATCGAAATTGTATGAATCACAGGAACATTGAATAATGTTTATTCTTATGTATACAACATCAAAAAAAAATTCGAAATACATTGTTCACATACCAGATTTGCTTGGACAGAGAATTTCAAAATTTTTTGGGAGACTACAACAATCCTTATATATGTAACTTGTCCATGTTACAATAATCTGCATAGTAATCAAATTAATTTATTCATTAATAACTAAGCCATGTTCACTTTGAAAAAAAATTATGTCATACTTGGTTACTTTTAGAACCAATTCACTCCAACAACTCTCCCAAAGCAGCGCTATCTTCGTCATACCAGGTATCTTCCATTTTTACAGTTGACAACACATTACAGAGTTGCCGATATGAACTATTGATTTCTTGAATTGACTTGAAAATTAATATATGGGCAATGATTCTGAATTTTAATAGAATGAATGTCCAATAGTACAGAAACCGTTTGTCTCGGGAGAGTAATTAAACCTAAATTCACGTTGTGGGCGCAAACTATGAAAATGCCGAATACCCTATCATCTAGTGCTCAATAAATCAATCAATTACTTCGAAGAAATGGATACCATATCTCCCTATCACTGTCGTCAGAGACAGATTTGACTCGGCATTACAATTGAGTGTCTCAACATGCTATAAAATAACGGTTGAACGAAATAGAGTTGAAGCGAAATCAAGTCAATTTACGGGTTGTAAATTTAGATGATTTTGACAGTGCAATTCGGAATGGATGTATGATAAATACAGAAAAAAGGATTTAAATATACTGAAAGAAAAAATTTGGAAAGTTTTGAAAAACATTGTTTCCAAATACAGTAGGTATAATCCACTACGTGGCTTAATGGAGCCACCTGTCATCAAAATGAAAAAGGTGTATATTTTTTACATCAGTATATCAAACTTAACTGTGATTAATTGACCACGTGACTTCCCTTACTTTAGTAAACAAAATAAGTTTCGGACACTTCTACGTGTCAAATTTATAATTATAGAAACATAAGCTATTCCGGAAATGATTCAGAAACCGCTATTGGAAGACTCCAAGATATACTCTGTAAAATAGCTGGAAATCAAATTAAGAAGAATTAGGTATGGTATGGTATCACTTATCTGACTACATGAGATATATTGAATAATATCTGATAGATATCAAAGGAGGTTGCGTTCTACCTTTACTTCAACTGCTTTCAACTCTCAAATATCATATCATATGCTAGTAAAAACATGAAAATTGTAGTCACTGATTTTATTCGAGTCTTACCATCCTCTGCTCACATAATAATTAAATAGGGTATCATATGCTATTGCGGATTTTAAGCATCGTTATATAATAAATTGTATTACAATCAAAATTGTTTTCTTTTTACTATTTTATTCATTATGTAAAGTAAAACAAATTGTTTGGAAGCTTAAGTTTAATTTCCAAATAGTTCTAGTGTTCACCAAAAGTTCGAAAAAAAAGTAGCTATGTAATTATATAAAATGAGAGAAAAAAACTTTGTATATCCAGCGTCCTCGAGAGATACTCTACGGAGCTGGAACTGAAGGGCAGTGTTATGTGAAGTCATTATTCACATTATAACATGTAAAATATTCATTTATACTTCTAATTTGACAAAACAAGTAACTCGTGATGTTGATTGTGATTTTCAATGAAATAATTTTTTGAAAACGAAATTATGAAAAAAAATTCAGGTTCTTACATATCATTTGAAGGATACTAATGATACCATGATCGTTTGAAGATGACATATAATCATTAGGTGAATGTGAAGTTCATGATACAGCAACTTGCTTTGCAGAATTGTGCTTTTGATCATCAGGTTTCAGGTATTTGAGGTTTCTAGACTGTTACAAAAATAAATTAATAATCATTAGTTGTGAAGTTATAACGGGTAGCAGAAGTTGAAATAAAGTTTTAACGTTGTACAAATTCCATCAAATTTTTTCTTTGATGCAGCATATGAACCTAAAAATCAATAGTGTATTATTATTATTGTATTGAAACCTTCATTTATTCTGTCAGTTCAACTACTCATAGACATCTATTTACAACATCACACTACCTAGTGTACTCACTGTAGCGTGTACGTCTACAAAATAGACGTACTGCATCTCCACACTTCTATGAAGTAATTTGAATCCTAAAATGAGAATTTCGGTAACTTCTGCAGGTTAAATATATACGTGTGATATATATATTCATAGCTAAAAAAATACGGTTGTCCTTACGGTTCAATAAAATACTTAATTCCATTTGAAGAACTGAATAGAAATACCACTTGAAACTGGGCTACCTCGCCCATGAAAGAATAACTACTTTGTTTTTATACCAATTTTATTAATAATAACGTGAAAGCTTAACTACAGTTTCAACACCGAAGTGACATTATCAAACAATTAGAAAATTATGAAGAAATCAATGAAACAGTTCAAGTATAAATAGAGAAGAGTAAAGTAGGTTGAGATTAAGGGATGAACGGAAATTCCAAAAACAGGTAGATCCTAGGAAAGTACAGTATTACATAGTAAACATGTAACAATTTGTGAATTAGTACGATTATAATTTAATATTCTAAGAATTATTCAAAGAGCGGTTTGAAAGACAGTACAGTATCACATAGTAAACATAGTAACAATTTGTGAATTATTGTGATTATAATTTAATATTCTAAGAATTATTTTGAGAGCGGTTTGAAAGACACATGAGAAGATCACTTTGATATAGGCCTAACTGATCATTGAGGATATTTTTATTAAAGTTTTTGACACCCTCATAAATCTCTATTGATTTTAATTCAATTTAAAATCTCTGGTTTGGTTATGTGAAATGCTTAGGCTATCTAAATTAGGGGAATCATGACCAGTTTGTAAAAAATGATTAGCAAAGGTTGAGATTATTTCCCATGTAATTTCGTTGAAACATTTTTTTATAAAATTCAAATAGAATCAAATTATATTGATAAGTGTTAGAAACGAATATTGTATTGCCCTATTCTGACATGGTTCGACAAAACATAGTAAAACTTAGCTAAGTTGTTCATAACAGGAACAGATATCATGAATATAACAAACAGATTTCAAGGGATAATAAACGTTGGGTACTGGGTAATTCTCTGAGCCATAAAAGATCATAAAATCAGATAGATGGAATATCCGAAATTTCTTTATTACGGCATCGAACAATGAATGAATCATGTATATGGAAAGAATATTATTGTACGTTGTCAATAATTGGATAATGCATTTCAGATTCCGCAAGATTATAATTTTTGTTTTGGTGTCTTGGTATATCCTTTTTTTTTGTGGTGAAAATTATGTAAGACGTTAATGACATAATGGTCGAAATATTTTAGGAAACCTTCGACCTGGATTTTTCTCATCTGGTAACAAAGTAACATTGTATTGAAATTACTTAATTTTAAACTGGAAGTAATATTCTCAGTTTTTGCAATTGGGAGGGCTTAATTCTTATAACATCAAGTAACATATTTGAATTATATAGGGTGATAGATAGTGGATGGCTTATCAGACGTTTTTCAGAATCCAATAGAAATTTCACTCTAAATTTTAAGGCATGGGGTTTTCGTATAGGTATGTTCTATCTTTATGAAATATTACCGACTGAATCAAACTTCCGATTCTACCGGCAGTTGGTATAAACTTAATTTTCTTCAAAATAGAACGTATTTGATTTTTCGATACTGCTTGAGAGAAGAAGTTCATGTTGTAATAAAATATTTTTCCCAAAACGCGTAGGTATCTACTTTAAGAGTTTCTCCAGTTTTTTTTACGAATAATGCAATATGTATCACTGTGGAAAAACATTGAGTTTAACATGGAGACATCTCGTATTGGAATGACTCTTTTGGGAATCATTATCAGAGAGGACAATAAAAAACTGCAAAATGAACAGTTAGCAAAATTATACAGGGTGTACGAATAGTAACAAATGTTATTGATAAATTATTTAAGTAGAACAAAACTTGTTCATTCCAAATAAAGCGTCCTGTATTGCCTCCTATATCAGGAATTCCTACAAAACCCTACAAATCTTGTGAATACTTCCTTTTTCTGAAATCGCCAGAGTAAGAGAGATATTGTCACTATTGTCAGTTTTCCGTGATCAGGTAGATAATTTGCCCCAAACTTCTAATGGTTGGCAATGTATGTTTTCAGTTTCAGTAAATTTTAAAAGTTTAATAATGTACTTCATTGTAGCACTCTGGAATAAGCGTTTGAAGAAGCTAATTTTTACCCTTCAGAAGTCTTATTTAATTCTTCTTATAACAAATATTTCATGAACTTACAATGCAAAGGTGGTATATTTGCATCATCTGAGAATGTAATGAGTTAGGTTAGCTTTATTATTTCAGAAAAATTGAAGTTGAATATAAACTATGAAGTATATGGTCAAAATAAGAACAAAGTAGTTAGCTCTAAGATTGCAGTGATCAAATAAATTATAAATATCTACTAAGAGTAAGATACTAATCAATATACCTATATTTTACAGTATTGTATGATGATTATTTTGGGCATATTAATATAAGCCAGTTAAACAAAAGTGAAAGATGGAATTTTGAAGTAACACTATCGCAGTGATGCTTCATTTTGGCGCAAAGGAAATTCCGTAAAATTTGGGCAAAATAAATAAGCCAATATATTTAGCTGAACAGCAATATATTGCTGATTTCTATTGAAATCTTCATTCAATTAGGTGGAGATTTGGCCGAAACAGCCGCTTTTGGATTGTTTAGGAAATAAACGTTTAGAAGAGGGATGAACAAAACCTCACATAAATTTTATTGCAGCTTCCTTGTACATTGATAATAAAATTACTAGATTTCTGTAGCTTAGCTAACACAAAACCTATCTCCGAATTACCATATTTGTTTGCAACCGTCCATTTCTATCGAATGCGAGTCCATCATATATTATAGGACAAATATCAACTTTTTGGGAAGCAAATTAAATGTACGCTGTATTGTATTCACTGATTCGCCACATTAAATTTGCAGGTTAGACAATCCCTCACTTATGTTTCTACCAAGCATTCTAACTTGAAAGATGTGAAGAACGTTATCAACCAGAATAAGAATAACAGTTCGATTAAAAGATGCGAATTATCATTCCTAAAGTAGAATCACACCAAAAAATGCAGCTGTAGTGTCGACCGGCCGCCATGATGAAACTCTGATGTTTTGCAGCGCAGTTTATGAAGTCAGTGAGTTATTACCATAGCCACAGGTAATAACCCACTGACCACAAAGGTGTTTGTGTTAGGACAATAGTAACAGTGGTATTTGCCTTTTAAAGATGATGTAGCTATTATATATATGTCGCAAATATTTTGTTCCAACATTGGCATTATGATTATGAGATCTGCAGCGATTTATTGAGAACTGTTTATTCAAAGTAATTAAAATCACGAAAGGGGGAACTTTTATTTTCAAAACACTATTAAATTTCGTTTGAATATAATCCATAATAATCTAATGGTAGCAAGTATATTTGTAGCAAGAATTGTTAGTAATACCGGTAATAACTCACCGACTACATAAACTGCGCTGCAAAACATCAGAGTTTCATCATGGCGGCGGTCAACACTACAGCTGCGTTTTTTGGTGAGATTCTACTTTCGGATTGATAATTCGCATCTTTTTATTGAACTGTTATTCTAATTCTGGTTGATAACGTTCTTTCCATCTTTCGAGTTGGAATGCTTGGTAGAAAAATAAGTGAGGGAATATCTAACCTGTCAAATTTGTATGTGGCGGATCAGTGAATACAATACAGCGTACATTTAATTTGCTTCCCGAAAAGTTGATATTTGTCCTATAATATGTAATGATCTCGCATTCGATAGAAATGTATTGTATTCTCCACCTCAACAGTGGAAAATCATGATCCAATTCTGATTCAAATACGAAATACAGATTCAACCAATGTCACATTTCGTGTCGTGTACAAAGTTTTGATTCACCAGGTTGAACAGTGACAACCAGTCCTATAGTCTCAGACAGCTGTTTTACTCTTTCCTCGAGCCCGTCAGTGAGACAAAACTGACGTAAAGTCACTGATCAACGATCTCCGAAAGCGATATGAGTAGCACCTTCAAAAATATTTTGGTGAATGATAGGAAAGTGAACAAACAGTCCTGCCCCTCCCCCAACTCATATTAGTATTATATTATCTATATGCCCAACCAGACGTTTTTTTTGAGTTTGTGGTCACTTCTCATTCTTTCGCTACCGATATGTTTGATATTTGTTACAGAGAACATATTATATAATACATAATAATTTTATGTTTGTTTTGTTTGATCTAAGATAACCAAGCTCACACGTATCTACACTTTCCAAGACACAACAACTTTCCAAAGTGTATAAACATTAAAAATGGCTGAATAACAAGAAAATTACTAAATTTGATAGATTAGGCTATGAATAGGAATTACACGTAGGGGAAATAATATTAATTCATTTCTTTGTTACAGTTGCTAGGAGATAATGTTTTCTGTGCATGCAAACCGATATTCAAACTATATCTGAATATACTTGAATGGGAGATTAGGGTCAATTGTTATATTTAATACTTGAGACGTGTGCCCTCAAAGTTTCCCATAACGGTCCTCGAAGTTTCCCGTAACTGTCCTCAAACATGAGGGTCCCCGAAGATACCGTTGCGTATGTTGAAATGTTCGGGGACTGTCCCCAAAGACGAAAAAGTCCTCGAACTTGCCTTTCCGTATCATTTTTGTCCCCAAAGATAACCTTGCCGATATATATATATATATATATATATATATATATGTTTCTTCTTAGGTTCTCGCGGACGTAATGTGTAGAACTGGATTCTCGGGTATTGATCCGCGTTGTCTGGTTTCGGTCCTCAAACGGACCAATTTCACGACGTTTCGGCAAAGTCGCATTTGCCATCTTCAGGTGATTCGACCGTAGAGTCTGGTTCGCCTAGATTTTCCAGACTCTACGGTCGAATCACCTGAAGATGGCAAATGCGACTTTGCCGAAACGTCGTGAAATTGGTCCGTTTGAGGACCGAAACCAGACAACGCGGATCAATACCCGAGAATCCAGTTCTATATATATATATATATATATATATATATATATATATATATATATATATATATATATATATATATATATATATATATATATATATATATAACTTAAGAGATATAGAATTAAATTTTCTGAATTATGAAGATAACTTAGATAATTTAACATAGGATTATAAAGATGAATAAACGTAAAAGATTGAACCATAGGCGGGATTCGAACCCACATTTCTGGATTTCTAGTCCAGGGTGTTTACCAATTACACCACTTCGGTCCTGTTAGATTTTTATATTTTTGTAAATATAAACCTCTGAAAGGATAGTAGATCATTGATGAACACAATGCGATTCGATGCCCTACCATAGATCAACTATTCACGCACATTCATCTGAAGTTCAGTCGTTTTTTGAAGTAAGGATTGTAGGTTAGTACTGCTATGGTTGGCAGTTACTTGACAGTTTTTATTCAAATGACAGCATCCCGGTTCTTATATATTTCAATAGAACTGACTGAGAATTGTTCTGGTTAATTATAAACAAGTTTAAAGTTTCTTTGCCTAATTGGCCACTATCGTGTATGTAACTTAAGAGATATAGAATTAAATTTTCTGAATTATGAAGATAACTTAGATAATTTAACATAGGATTATAAAGATGAATAAACGTAAAAGATTGAACCATAGGCGGGATTCGAACCCACATTTCTGGATTTCTTGTCCAGGGTGTTTACCAATTACACCACTTTGGTCCTGTTAGATTTTTATATTTTTGTAAATATAAACCTCTGAAAGGATAGTAGATCATTGATGAACACAATGCGATTCGATGCCCTACCATAGATCAACTATTCACGCACATTCATCTGAAGTTCAGTCGTTTTTTGAAGTAAGGATTGTAGGTTAGTACTGCTATGGTTGGCAGTTACTTGACAGTTCTTATTCAAATGACAGCATCCCGGTTCTTATATATTTCAATAGAACTGACTGAGAATTGTTCTGGTTAATTATAAACAAGTTTAAAGTTTCTTTGCCTAATTGGCCACTATCGTGTATGTAACTTAAGAGATATAGAATTAAATTTTCTGAATTATGAAGATAACTTAGATAATTTAACATAGGATTATAAAGATGAATAAACGTGAAAGATTGAACCATAGGCGGGATTCGAACCCACATTTCTGGATTTCTAGTCCAGGGTGTTTACCAATTACACCACTTCGGTCCTGTTAGATTTTTATATTTTTGTAAATATAAACCTCTGAAAGGATAGTAGATCATTGATGAACACAATGCGATTCGATGCCCTACCATAGATCAACTATTCACGCACATTCATCTGAAGTTCAGTCGTTTTTTGAAGTAAGGATTGTAGGTTAGTACTGCTATGGTTGGCAGTTACTTGACAGTTTTTATTCAAATGACAGCATCCCGGTTCTTATATATTTCAATAGAACTGACTGAGAATTGTTCTGGTTAATTATAAACAAGTTTAAAGTTTCTTTGCCTAATTGGCCACTATCGTGTATGTAACTTAAGAGATATAGAATTAAATTTTCTGAATTATGAAGGTAACTTAGATAATTTAACATAGGATTATAAAGATGAATAAACGTAAAAGATTGAACCATAGGCGGGATTCGAACCCACATTTCTGGATTTCTAGTCCAGGGTGTTTACCAATTACACCACTTCGGTCCTGTTAGATTTTTATATTTTTGTAAATATAAACCTCTGAAAGGATAGTAGATCATTGATGAACACAATGCGATTCGATGCCCTACCATAGATCAACTATTCACGCACATTCATCTGAAGTTCAGTCGTTTTTTGAAGTAAGGATTGTAGGTTAGTACTGCTATGGTTGGCAGTTACTTGACAGTTCTTATTCAAATGACAGCATCCCGGTTCTTATATATTTCAATAGAACTGAAATATATAAGAACCGGGATGCTGTCATTTGAATAAGAACTGTCAAGTAACTGCCAACCATAGCAGTACTAACCTACAATCCTTACTTCAAAAAACGACTGAACTTCAGATAAATGTGCGTGAATAGTTGATCTATGGTAGGGCATCGAATCGCATTGTGTTCATCAATGATCTACTATCCTTTCAGAGGTTTATATTTACAAAAATATAAAAATCTAACAGGACCGAAGTGGTGTAATTGGTAAACACCCTGGACTAGAAATCCAGAAATGTGGGTTCGAATCCCGCCTATGGTTCAATCTTTTACGTTTATTCATCTTTATAATCCTATGTTAAATTATCTAAGTTATCTTCATAATTCAGAAAATTTAATTCTATATCTCTTAAGTTACATACACGATAGTGGCCAATTAGGCAAAGAAACTTTAAACTTGTTTATATATATATATATATATAGATATATAAACAATTTATAGATTTACTACAGGATTCAATACAGAAATCAACTATACAAAAAATAAATAGCTACAAACATAGAATAAGAAAAAAATGGATAACCAAAGGCTTACTAAATTCAATAAACAAAAAAAATAAAATGTACAAAGAAGTTGTAAAGCATCCAAATGATTTAAATCTAAAGGAACAGTATAGAGAATTCAGAAATCACCTCAATTATTTAATAAAATATGTTAAGCAAGAATATTTCAAAACTAAAATAAATAAAAATATTAATGATCCTAAAAATATATGGAAGATAACAAATGAAGTAACAAACCGTAAAAATAAAAATAACTCAGAAATTAAAAAAATTAAAATAAAGGACACAATTTTTGAATCAAATGCAGAAATATCCAATGAATTAAATAACTATTTTACAAATTTAGGACACAACTTAGCCAAGTCAATTAAAATAAACAATACTTATAAACCTAAACCTGCGAATAAAGTCAATACTACGTTATTTCTACTTCCCGTATTGGAAACAGAAACATTGCAAGAAATTAATTATCTAAAAAATGAAAAATCGGCTGGTAGTGATGGTATAAAACCATACTTTTTAAAATTAATTGCGAAAAACATAGCAGCGCCGCTAACAAAACTTATAAATATGGCTCTTACAGAAGGTGAGTTTCCTAAAATTTTGAAAAGAGCCATTGTTAAGCCTCTTTATAAAGGAGGAGAAAAATGTGAAGTGACTAACTATAGGCCTATTTCTCTCATCTCGAATGTAGCCAAAATCTATGAAAAACTTATCTCTGCAAGAATTTTTAAATTTCTAGATAATAATAATGTTCTAAAAGAAAATCAGTCAGGGTTTAGGCCTGGAAAATCCGCACAAGATGCAATAATACGCCTTACTTCTAAATTATACAAGAATATTGATGTAACCAAGCCCACAGCAGTAATATTTCTCGACCTCGCCAAGGCTTTCGATACCATTAGTCATGATCTACTATTAGATAAGCTCGAAAATTATGGTTTTAGAGGAATTGCACATAATTTAATAAAAAGTTACTTAACCGATCGCGAACAAAAAGTCAGTGCCAATGAATATGTAAGTACATCAACAAAGGTAACTTGTGGCGTCCCGCAAGGAACTGTACTAGGTCCTCTATTATTTATATTATATGTTAATGACTTATTTTACCAGATTGATGGTATCGAAATAATTTCATATGCTGATGATACTGCAGTAATAATCGAGGGTATATCATGGAAAGAAGTGAAAGTTAACGCAGAATTTTGTTTACAACAAATTGGGTCATGGCTAGCATTTAATAAATTGCATCTTAATATTGATAAAACTAAATTCTTATGTTTCACATCCTATGAGAGAGACCAACCACAATATGACTCTTTAATAATACATAACACAAACTGTAAACGGAACTCTTGTAATTGCACCAATGTGATACTTAAATCTAGAAATATTAAATATCTTGGATTGATAATAGATTGCCATCTTAGATGGGATGAACATATTGATTGCCTAACTATTAGAATCAAAAAAATGCTATACATTTTTAGAACTCTTCGTAATGTTTTAAGACGGAAATTACTTAAAAATTTATATTTCGCAATAACGCAAAGTGTATTAACGCATGGTATCATAGCATGGGGTGGTACTTATGATAATAGTATAAAAAGAGTCAACATAATTCAAAAAACTGTCATAAAAATAATTCTGAATAAACCACGTATTTACCCAACAAAGAAATTGTTTATAGATTTTAACGTATTTGAAATTAAATATTTGTATGCTTTAGAAGTATTGAAATATTTTTACAAATGTAAATACCTAGTTAGCCCATTAATCCATACTTACACTACTAGGGCAGTAGCAAACCATAATTGCACAATAGTAAGAGCAACAAAAACAGTATTCCAAAAGTTCTTTATATATTTTTTGCCAAAACTATACAATGTTATGCCAATTGAATTGAAAAGATATAACAAAGGGATAAAACCATTTACTAGGAAATTAAAAAAATGGATTTCGATTGCAAAAGAAATTATTGATGAAATGATTGAATAAATTCTTCCATTCCACTCTTTTGTTTTAAGAATATGTATGTATATGAAAGTAGGCATGTATATATTTTTCCATTTGTATATTTCAACACATCAAACGATAATCTAATATTTAATAAATATCTATCTATTTAAGTTGAGCTACCTTGAAAGAGTCACTAACAAGCCCTATGGCTTCAGTGATAATTATACTTTATATTAAAATGTAAGCAAGCTAAGACTTTGTAATAATCATGTAATTATGAAATAAAAATCTATCTATCTATCTATCTATCTATATATATGATGTCAACAATGAAGATCAACCAGTGGGAAACGCTTTTCTACCTTACATTAAAGGCACAACTGACAAAATTTGCAAAATACTGAGCCGTCATGATATCAAAACAACCTTCACAACAGATAGGAAAATCAAAAATGTTCTTCGGAATCCAAAAGACAGAATTCCTCTAGAATGCCAAGGAGTGTACGAGGTGCCATGTGGTAATTGTGAAAAGACATACATCGGACAGACCAATAGACGCATTGATGTGCGAAAGACTGAACATGCAAACGCTGTGTCGAAAAACGAAACCACGTCTTCACTAGCTGAACATGTAAGAAGTACGGGCCATATGATCAACTTTAGCGGCACAAAGACTCTAGCCAACATTGAACACTTCTACACCAGAATAACCAGGGAGGCAATAGAGATCGAGAAACGTCCACATAGTCTCAACAAACGAGATGACGGACTAAGATTACCAGCAACATGGAAACCCGCTTTAGAAAGTCGGAAGATACAACCAAAAACAAGAGAGAACGTGGTATCCAGTGCACGTGCAACAGGTCACGGAAACTTTCCGGCTGATTCCAGCGTCGCAATGACGTCATCCAAACGTGTCACTCGGAGCCAAACACCTAGAAATCAACCAAGCGTGAAATAGTTCGAAAGTCCAAAGGTCAAGCATAACGGGGGATATAAATACCTGTCCCTCCAAGTAAGCGTCAGTTCGCCTAGATTTTCCAGACTCTACGGTCGAATCACGTGAAGATGGCAAATGCGACTTTGCCGAAACGCCGTGAAATTGATCCTTTTGAGGACCGAAACCACACAACGCGGATCAATACCCGAGAATCCAGTTCTACATATATATATATATATATATATATATTTCTTCTTAGGTTCTCGCGGACGTAATGTGTAGAACTGGATTCTCGGGTATTGATCCGCGTTGTGTGGTTTCGGTCCTCAAAAGGACCAATTTCACGACGTTTCGGCAAAGTCGCATTTGCCATCTTCAGGTGATTCGACCGTAGAGTCTGGAAAATCTAGGCGAAGTTCGCCAACTTGGAATTATCGTAATGATGCGCGATCCTTCAATGTTAAAGTAGTTTCACAAGTTATCCGAAAGTAATATGAATATATTAAATGTTTTTCCAAAATTAGTTCCGAAGTAAACATAATTCGCTATAATATTCATTCATGTATGTTACATAAATTATCCGATATAAATGAAATAAGTTTTGTGCCAGGTTGAACAATATTCACTATCATATTTTGCGGTAGAGCTACAGCTGGTTCGAAAGAGATAAGAAAGATACGCCGATCACCTTCAAACGCGATGAGAATACTTTATTTTAAATCACACATATAGTATGTATATATTCGAATCATATTGATTGTAAATCGCATAATATGATCCGAAATCTAGCTGCTGCTGGGTGTAGTCCAATACCCATACAGAATCTAGACGAAGCGGTGTTACGCATCACGATGATTATTCGAACTGTCTACAGCTCGATTGCTATATAACAAAATACATTTTTAATCATCTTAAACATATAGATGTGCTAATATAAATTTTTCAGTATGCAAAAATATGCTAATAAAACATTTTTCATCGATACACATTTCTTCATAGGATAGTTAGTTTTTATAAAATTTCAATTTCAATGGAAACATATATACGGGGAGGAGTTTTATGTAGATCGAGCTAGTTCCCCAACCACCCAAGAGGTAGAACTATGATGAGGAATAGATGAGGATAATAATCATATGAATATCTTCATATGCGCTAATCTATATGACATTCAAACACATGCTTCATAAAAGTCTGAATATTGAGTAGAGCTATAGTATCTTCATAAGCGATCATTATCAACATTCAGACACTTGTTTAGCACGTGATTCAACAAGCTGGCATCATCGTTCACGAACTATGATGGGCTGATGAGGAATAAAATACCAATAATAATTATATAAATATCTCCATTAGCAATCTGTACATTTTCCTTCACGAGCACAACTTTTACAAACTCCTTACGTTCGCGTAAAAGATTATAATGATAAACACATTTTTGTTCACGGGTTTACATAATCATATGAATATCTTCATAAACGCTAATCTATATGACATTCAAACACATGCTTCATAAAAGTCCGAATATTGAGTAGAGCTATAGTATCTTCTTCATAAGCGATCATTATCAACATTCAGACACTTGTTTAGCACGTGATTCAACAGCCTGGAATCATCGTTCACGAACTATGATGGTTCGATGAGGACTCAAACATTGAACAGATGAATCTTTGAGGTTAAATATCTGCTGTAGAAATTACCCCACTTTTATTACCTTTTATTTGAGAATATCGATATTTCCCATGTAACGGATTATTGCCTAAAGCTATTTTGTATGCAACATTGTTATCATTTGGGAGCCTACGAGGGCCTGTGTGTTGGTCGGGGCTAAATGAATATGTTTGACTATTATTACCTGTAGATTTATTTGAGATTCTTCAAGTTTGAGATTGATAACCCACATGAAGAAAGAAGCTTCAACGATTTGATATCAATGAATATTCGCTATTCTGAATGTGACAACTTTATCGGCTTCAACACTCGAGATAAGAGAGAATATTTACCGCTGATGTAGGGAAAATCAATATGATGCATACAAATTGGGGTGGGTGAGAACATCAGACTATAGCTTTATGTGTATCGAAATACATAAGGATTTTGACGAGTAAGTGGTGTTTTATTGAATTGAAGATCCGGCGATCATAGTTTACGAACGATGATGACGTCACTGCTTCAAGCCAATGACAGTAACTGATTCAATCCGGCGACCATCGTTCACGAACGATGATGACGTCACTGCTTCAAGCCAATGACAGTAACTGATTCAATCCGGCGACCATCGTTCACGAACGATGATGACGTCACTGCTTCAAGCCAATGACAGTAACTGATTCAACCCGGCGACCATAGTTTACGAACGATGATGACGTCACTGCTTCAAGCCAATGACAGTAACTGATTCAATCCGGCGACCATCGTTCACGAACGATGATGACGTCACTGCTTCAAGCCAATGACAGTAACTGATTCAACCCGGCGACCA
This sequence comes from Endomychus coccineus, assembly GCA_958510875.1. NCBI lineage: Eukaryota > Metazoa > Arthropoda > Insecta > Coleoptera > Endomychidae > Endomychus > Endomychus coccineus. The sequence continues at coordinate 104,651,427 of OY294069.1, read as the reverse complement.
TAGTTTACGAACGATGATGACGTCACTGCTTCAAACCGGTGACAGTTGCTAACTCAACCCGGCGACCATAGTTTACGAACGATGATGACGTCATCATCGTTCACGAACTATGATGGGCTAATGAGGAATAAAATGTGAATAATCATAATGATTGTAATACATTCATGCACATGTTTTTTCGCATGATTCAACACATGCTTTAACATTCAGACACGTGTTTCAGTATTCAGACACGTGCTTCAGACACGTGTTTCAACATTCAGACACGTGTTTCAGCACTCAGACACGTGTTTCAGCATTCAGACACGTATTTCAGACACTTGTTTCAACATTCAGACACGTGTTTCAGCATTCAGACACGTGTTTCAGCATTCAGACACGTGTTTCAGACACGTGTTTCAACATTCAGACACGTGTTTCAGCACCCAGACACGTGTTTCAGCATTCAGACACGTGTTTCAGACACGTGTTTCAACATTCAGACACGTGTTTCAGCATTCAGACACGTGTTTCAGCATTCAGACACGTGTTTCAGACACGTGTTTCAACATTCAGACACGTGTTTCAGCATTCAGACACGTGTTTCAGACACGTGTTTCAACATTCAGACACGTGTTTCAGCATTCAGACACGTGTTTCAGACACGTGTTTCAACATTCAGACACGTGTTTCAGCATTCAGACCCGTGTTTCAGCATTCAGACACGTGTTTCAGACACGTGTTTCAACATTCAGACACGTGTTTCAGCATTCAGACACGTGTTTCAGACACGTGTTTCAACATTCAGACACGTGTTTCAGCATTCAGACACGTGTTTCAGCATTCAGACACGTGTTTCAGACACGTGTTTCAACATTCAGACACGTGTTTCAGCACACGGACACGTGTTTCAGCATTCAGACACGTGTTTCAGACACGTGTTTCAACATTCAGACACGTGTTTCAGCATTCAGACACGTGTTTCAGCATTCAGACACGTGTTTCAGACACGTGTTTCAGACACGTGTTTCAACATTCAGACACGTGTTTCAGCATTCAGACACGTGTTTCAGACACGTGTTTCAGACACGTGTTTCAACATTCAGACACGTGTTTCAGCATTCAGACACGTGTTTCAGACACGTGTTTCAACATTCAGACACGTGTTCCAACATTCAGACACGTGTTTCAGACACGTGTTTCAACATTCAGACACGTGTTTCAACATTCATGCCTATTTAACATGTATTTGATACCTGATTTTGACAGAAGCGTAGAAGTACCTAACCGCGTGATCAGACATACACAATATAACATCATCATCTAGTATATAAACAAATGCTTATTAACATATGTTCCAGTATGATTTCGATTCGCCTTCAGGCATGATGAAGATTGTTAAGCAAAAAGACTCGTTGAGTATTATGAACTTAGAGTCAAGCAATGAGAATGTTGAACAACCACAACGTCACAGCTCTTTGCTGCCTAATACTCTACGAACAATAATCTGTGATCCAAGTAATTGTGGGAAAACAAATGTGATGTTATCTCTATTGTTAGATGCTAACGGCCTGAAATTTGAAAACGTGTACATATATTCAAAGTCTTTACACCAACCAAAATACCAGTTACTGAAGGAGACATTGAAGAAAATTGAGGGGCTTGGATATTTTCCTTGTACCGAAAGTGATGAGGTCATAGACCTCACAGAAGCGAGGCCTAATTCAATCATAATATTCGATGACGTGATGTTTGAGAAACAGCAGAAAATTCGTGCTTATTTTTCAAGAGGGAGACACAACTCAATTGATAGTTTCTATCTTTGTCAGTCTTTTGCTAAATGTCCAAAACATGGATTGCGCGACAATGCCAATTGCTTGATTATTTTCAAACAGGATGAACTCAATTTGAAACATATATTCACCGATCATGTAAGTACCGACATGTCACTCGAAAAAGTCAAAGAGATATGTAGCGTATGTTGGAAAGATAAATATGGATTCCTTATGATAAACAAAGACTGTGATATGAACAAAGGACGTTATCGCAAAGGTTTTGATAGTTATATATACATCTAACATGTATATATACTTTCATTTGAAATAGACAACCCGCTCAGCATGGACGTGGGTGTGAGTAACATGCTTAAAGAAAAACAACAATTGAAGAAAAAAATTTGGGAGTTAGCAAACGTTGTGAGGAAAAAATATATGGCTGTGAAATTGGGTAAAGCTGAAAATGATGAGATTCTAGATAATATGTTCAGGAATGTATCTAAACCTCTGGAGGAAATTGCGAGAAATGCTGAAATAATCAAACAAAATTCGTTGGTTAAACCTAAAAGTATTGTTTCTACAGCAACACAAATGGAGAACACACCAATCCCAAATATTGTAACTGAAGAGGAAGAGTTCGTATATAACCCCCAAAATACTGAGGAAGATGTGTTTACCCTCGAACCTACTATCGATCAGATTCGTGAAGAATTCAGAAAACATAAGAAAGATAATGCAGAGGCTACAGAGGAGTATCTGCAACAATACCCCACATTAGCACGTTATTACTTGGAAGGATTCCTATTGGATGATGATGTTAAGAGATATGATGATAAAATGGGTTTGCAATATGATTCAACTTTAGACAAATGGTTCATGGGTAATCAACCTATAGAAATTGATAGTGAGAGTAATATAATTATCAAGGGTACTCCGTTCAGAGGTACCACAGGACTGTATAATTTGATATTTTACAAAGATGTTCTACCTGATACTTACACTGTGGAAGATGGGAAAAATTACAGTCAAATGATGGAAATGACTAGTGCCCATAGACGTAATAACGATCCAGCTGATCGAATAAGATACACAGTAAAATACAAACATGTACTGAAACCTTTGATTGATTCCATGAAAAGACCCAGAGCCAAAACACACACTGGAGGTGCATATATCAAAAATGATATGCTTGAATATAACGAGAAACCTATCGAATATGTTTATTGGGATGACGTTAACGAAATTGTGGATAGACTGAGACTTCTTGTTGCATCCTCGCATGCAGGTAACCATAATCATCACAATGAGATAATCTCTATAATAGAAGAATTGATAGAGGCAGGGGTAATTGAACAAAAACCAGGTGTAAGACAAATTCATCACAGTTATAAAGATGGTTTCAATGGATAAGTTTGGCAGAGCCTCCTCTTCCATGTGGATATATGGTACAAATGTATTTAATAATAATTTCAAACAAGTTCACGGACAAGGATTATTCCTAACGAGCGATGGAAGTTATGATATGGAAAATCGTAGATTGTGCAACGTAAAATCTCCGAATGATGATGGAGACGTTGCAAATAAAGTATATGTTGATAAATTAACACACAAACTGAATCTGAAAACGGAAACCAGTCTTAAAGATACCTTCAATGTTAGGGTTGATAATTTGATCAAAGATATCAACAAGGACCTGGATGAACATAACTTAACGAATGAGAAGGTTATTCTCAACATTGATAAACATCTGATGGACATTGAGAATGAATATAATGGAATGGGGATCTATATAAAATCAGAGTATAAAACAATCAGTGATAGTGTGAAGGAAAACAGAAATGAATTGAAAGAGATCAATAACACATTTAACAGTGTGAACATGCGTCTAAATGACATTACTAGTAAAGTGGAGGCGTTAGAACGACGGATGACATCTGTGGAACCTTCTAAGAAGAGACCCTCATCATCCACAACAACAAAGCAGGGCTCTGTGAAACGTATATCTCCAAATCCTGTGAATATACCCAAAAAATCAATTCTACACTAGATTTCCACATTGATAAGATGAGTAGAGAACAAGTTTTGCATGAGCTTCATGAGCACAGAAGAAAGAACTTTTACCAGCGTCGAACATACATAAAAGGACTTCAATATAGGTGGAAGGGGTAGGAATATGCAATACGACTAGGACGATGAATCAAGAGTCAAGATTGAGATATTTGAAACATATATTGTTAAGATTATACTTAAGTCTTTTGTATTGAGAAAATTAATAAAAAATTATTTTGCTATCTTTGGTCTTCCTCCCACCCCTCGTTAAATAACGGTGCAATCTTGAATTCTCATCAGTCTGTATGGAAGCGTACGTAGGAGAAGGTGTTCCCAATACGCTTATAAACAAGCTCCCGTTTGAACTTCAAATCAATACCAGAGGCAAAACTAGAAGAACGGTTGAGGAGATTCAGGGTATCAATTCATTCGATAAAGTTTGCAGTCAACACGATATTTCATGCAATATAACACCTGTAATTGTAGCCAGTTATACTTGGAATTCCTCTCTAACTCTTCAGTTGTGGCCGATTAGCATTTATTAGTATATAAATAGATTGTTGATGAAGTTTTCATCAATCATGTCTCAGACGTTCACTATCACGGGTAAGAGCTCCCGCTTATCTGTAGATTTTCACCCACCTATAGAACTAGATCCTCATTCATATTATTCTATCGCACTTGTTGGTTTGCATACGTACAATAGCATCCCGAACATTGAAGAAGGTTTTAATAAATTTTATTATGAAGATGTGAAGGGTGAGGAAAAAGTAGTTACTATACCTACGGGGTCCTACGAGTTGACAGACATCGAAGATTTCATACAAAGTACAGTTTGTGGGATAGGAGTGAAGCAAGAAGAGCGTGACCGGAAATTATCAATAAAATCTAACAACAACACTCTACACACAGAGCTGAAGAGTGATTTTAAAGTGAATTTTATTCCTAAAGATAGTATAAGCGAACTGTTGGGATTCAGCAAAAAGAAAATTGACATCTCGTGAACTACACGTATCTGATCGACCTATAAACATAATCAAAGTTCAAACTATACGCGTAGAGTGTAACTTAACCGCAGGAGCATATTATAACAATAAGATAGCTCATACGATATATGAGTTCTCACCTCTTGTACCACCTGGGTTTTCCATTGATATAGAGCCGAAGAATCTTATGTATCTACCGGTCATCAGCAAGACGTCCTTCGATAACATCACGCTGAATATTTTAGATCAGAATTGGAAACCGGTAAATTTTCGTGGAGAAGCAATTATTATACGATTGGAATTGAAAAAGATCGCTAGGGATTATGGCTCACAACAATAAATAATAATCCAATACTCACCACCACTCATTATATGAAAGGAATTCAACTGAGAAGGTTGCAGTAGCCATCGCTTGAGAACATGGGTTTGGATTTTAGCAATAAAAGACATCTCCATAGTGGTCATCAGTCATTATCTACAACGAGCTCGAGGGAGAAGGTTGCTTCTGCATCACTGTCATTGAAGAAGGAGAAGGTTGCTTCTGCATCACTATCATTGGAAAATATGAATCTTTTGAAGTCCCTTGGTTACAATGTAGGAAAAACTTCAAATATTCAACGAGCCAAACTTCATTGAAGACATCATCCGGGGAGAAACTCATACCTACTATCCACACACAACATCTTTTGGCAACAGCGATAAAATTGAGATATTAATCAATCAACAAGATGTGTTGGTAGATTTGGCATCGTCTGCTTTATTCATCGAGGCAGAATTCCAGCCAGAAGCAAGTGGTGATGGTGAATGTAAACTAACGAATAATTTCGGAGCGTTTCTCTTCGAATATATTAGTTATGAATTGAATGGAAAAGAGATAGACAAAGTACGTGATCCTGGTATTGTCAGCACCATCAGAGCTTATCTAACATATGCCAAACATGAATCTATACCTCTAGCTATTTCTGGATGGTCATTTGAGGATGCATTGAGTTCAGTCTACAATAATAAAATCAATTTATGGATACCGTTGAATTTTCTACTAGGCCTATTCATTGACTATAACAAAGTTTTGAGTGGAAAACATAAGCTGCGCTTGATAAGGTCTCGAACCGATAACGATTGCTATACTAATAGCACAGGCACGAAAACGGCTAAAATAAATGTGAAGACGATAGCATTAAAAGTGCGACATGTGTTTCCAAGTGATCAGGTTAAATTTCAAATGTTGGAGAATTTGAGTGCTGAGAAGCCTATTTTGATTCCATTCCGTAGTTGGGATCTGCATGAAAATCCGTTGATGAAGAAGAGCACTCGTGACATTTGGGCTGTTAAAACTTCAATGAATTTGGAACGTCCCAGATATGTGATTTTAGCTTTCCAAACTGATCGAAAAAATAATCCTGTTAAGCACAGTGCATATTTCGATAATATAAACTTGCTAAATGTAAAATTATACTTGAATTCAGAGTGTTATCCATATGAAGCAATGAAATTGAATTTCACCGACCAGCAATAGGTGGAAGCATACCAGATGTACTATGATTTCCAGAAATCATTTTCAAATAAAATAATAAGCGAACCCATGTTAGATTATATAGCATTCAAGAATAGAGCAATTTTTGTGATTGACTGTTCAAAACAAAACGATGCTATAAAGTCATCAACAGTTGACGTCAAACTAGAGATGGAAAGTTTCCTGAATTTCCCCAAAAACACCAGGGCTTATTGCATCATCATTAACGATCGTATAATGGAGTATTCTCCAATTACAGGATCAGTTCGGAGTTTAGTGTGAAGAACCATGAATCATAATGTTATTATTTTAATTCTAAATAATGTACTATCAAAATGTATTTTTCTAAATAAATGTTATTATTATTATTTTTGGTATTTTATTTCTCTCACTTTCCCGCAAGACATCACAATAATGAACGAGCCGTTTGGTGAAGTACAGTCCCTTGGATCAACCCATCAGGATTGTAATCTAAATTATAAATATCGCTTCAGAGTTAGAAACAAAAAAATTTCTGTTACTATCTAATTAATAAATATAAATATACTTTTGTTTTATTACATGTTTACATATAATGTTCCTCAAAAAGTGATTCAGATTATTATGTTATCTTTTCAATTATTATAATATGTAGTAGTGGTTATAAGACAGTTTGCGGTAAATATTCTCTCTCTTATCTCGAGTGTTGAAGCCGATAAAGTTGTCACATTCAGAATAGCGAATATTCATTGATATCAATTCGTTGAAGCTTCTTTCTTCATGTGGGTTATCAATCTCAAACTTGAAGAATCTCAAATAAATCTACAGGTAATAATAGTCAAACATATTCATTTAGCCCCGACCAACACACAGGCCCTCGTAGGCTCCCAAATGATAACAATGTTGCATACAAAATAGCTTTAGGCAATAATCCGTTACATGGGAAATATCGATATTCTCAAATAAAAGGTAATAAAAGTGGGGTAATTTCTACAGCAGATATTTAACCTCAAAGATTCATCTGTTCAATGTTTGAGTCCTCATCGAACCATCATGGTTCGTGAACGATGATGCCAGGCTGTTGAATCACGTGCTAAACAAGTGTCTGAATGTTGATAATGATCGCTTATGAAGAAGATACTATAGCTCTACTCAATATTCGGACTTTTATGAAGCATGTGTTTGAATGTCATATAGATTAGCGTTTATGAAGATATTCATATGATTATGCAAACCCGTGAACAAAAATGTGTTTATCATTATAATCTTTTACGCGAACGTAAGGAGTTTGTAAAAGTTGTGCTCGTGAAGGAAAATGTACAGATTGCTAATGGAGATATTTATATAATTATTATTGGTATTTTATTCCTCATCAGCCCATCATAGTTCGTGAACGATGATGCCAGCTTGTTGAATCACGTGCTAAACAAGTGTCTGAATGTTGATAATGATCGCTTATGAAGAAGATACTATAGCTCTACTCAATATTCGGACTTTTATGAAGCATGTGTTTGAATGTCATATAGATTAGCGTTCATGAAGATATTCATATGATTATGTAAACCCGTGAACAAAAATGTGTTTATCATTATAATCTTTTACGCGAACGTAAGGAGTTTGTAAAAGTTGTGCTCGTGAAGGAAAATGTACAGATTGCTAATGGAGATATTTATATAATTATTATTGGTATTTTATTCCTCATCAGCCCATCATAGTTCGTGAACGATGATGCCAGCTTGTTGAATCACGTGCTAAACAAGTGTCTGAATGTTGATAATGATCGCTTATGAAGATACTATAGCTCTACTCAATATTCAGACTTTTATGAAGCATGTGTTTGAATGTCATATAGATTAGCGCATATGAAGATATTCATATGATTATTATCCTCATCTATTCCTAATCATAGTTCTACCTCTTGGGTGGTTGGGGAACGAGCTCGATCTACATAAAACTCCTCCCCGTATATATGTTTCCATTGAAATTGATCAAATTTTATAAAAACTAACTATCCTATGAAGAAATGTGTGTCGATGAAAAATGTTTTATTAGTATATTTTTGCATACTGAAAAATTTATATTAGCACATCTATATGTTTAAGATGATTAAAAATGTATTTTGTTATATAGCAATCGAGCTGTACAGACAGTTCGAATAATCATCGTGATGCGTAACACCGCTTCGTCTAGATTCTGTATAGGTATTGGGCTACACCCAGCAGCAGCTAGATTTCGGATCATATTATGCGATTTACAATCAATATGATTCGAATATATACATACTATATGTGTGATTTAAAATAAAGTATTCTCATCGCGTTTGAAGGTGATCGGCGTATCTTTCTTATCTCTTTCGAACCAGCTGTAGCTCTACCGCAAAATATGATAGTGAATATTGTTCAACCTGGCACAAAACTTATTTGATTTATATCGGATTATTTATGTAACATACATGAATGAATATTATAGCGAATTATGTTTACTTCGGAACTAATTTTGGAAAAACATTTAATATATTCATATTACTTTCGGATAACTTATGAAACTACTTTAACATTGAAGGATCGCGCATCATTACGATAATTCCAAGTTGAATACATTGCTGTTGGACATGATTTAGCACAACCTTATCGCACAAGTAAGGTAATGATACATACTTATAATATTATAACGAATTTTGTACTCGCTAGTTCTAATCAAGCAAAAAGTCCTTAGATGATTTAATAGTTATTTCTGGAAACGCTTCATAATATCGCTATTATGAGAAGCAGCATTTTTTGTAAACTATCGCATGTTAGATGTTATGACCCCTTATTGAAGACTTGTGGGGCAGACAATGCGCCACGTACGATATCATTATAACTCAGACAAAACCCTGCGACTAACGGCATGTACAAACAACCCCACATTTCATTGAAGGCTCCTGCAAGGTAGATACCTCGCTGAAGACCTGCGTGATAGACATCATTATACCTGCACACTCTGTATAACCTCACATACACACCTGTCTCGTTGGAGATCGCGCCAGCTTCATTCAAATTCATATGACTAACGTCATACATAAACAATCTGTATAACCTCACATTCCATACCCCATTGAAGTCTCCCAACTCCATTTTGTATACTAAAAATAATTTCCATATATGTTTAAGATGATTGAAATCGCATTTTGTAATATAGCAATCAAGTAAGGTACAGACAGCTTGGATAAACGTTTTTGAAAGTAATTTCCTTATAAACATCGCGTTTGAGAAATGCAGAAGAAGATATCATTTCCACACTGTATAACATTCCATCTATGCATTCAAGGAGCAGCAGCCCTCCCATGATACCTCCGATGAATACCCGCCTCTTTCAAAAAATCACGTGACTGACAGCATACATAAACAGCGCCATTATAACTCTTTCAAAACCCCTATGGCTAGCGCTATGAAGTCTCACATGCCATACCTCGCTGTAGGCTACGGGACATACCTGCATGACTGATGTCATGTAAAAACAAATTACCTGCATCATATAGACTGCAATATACTCGCACTTATCACTCAGACCGGATACCCTGCGGTTATATCTACAACATTAAAATCGCTTGTTCTCAATTCCTCCATAGCTGAGCGGTTAAGGAGCTGGCTTTGGATTTCATTTCTCGGGTTCGATTCCCGTGTGTAGAAAAAATATTTTGATGCTGCTTTACATTGAAGTTCTCCCTAACCTCACATATTGCTTGCTGTCTACCTTGAACGATCTTGTATATACAGGCTGATTACCACTACTCGATCTCCATCATACAACCATAGCAGAAGGGCCCTAGCGGTCAGAGACCACACCCTGGCCGTCTACCCGGTAACACCTAGCGGTTAGAGGCGAGACCACACCCTGGCCGTCTACCCGGCCGGTAATACAGGGTCAGTACTTACCGATACCTATCTGGGCATACCGCGCATGCACGAGTGTATCACTGGTTGCCTACATCTGATAAGGAACCCCAAGGTCGTCTGATAAGGAGTACGGCGTTCATCTGGCGGGCCAAGGTGACTCCATGCCTACTTATATATATATATATATATATATATATATATATATATATATATATATATATATATATATATATATATACATAATTACATATATACATGATGCCAAACCATAGACTTCCTATTTTTTGTAGATTATCAAGTCAACTTAGACTATTAAAATTCTATGTTATACTATAAATAAGAAATAATTACCATTTTCCACTAACATTGGTAACAATTTGGTCACGTCTCCAGTCAATATTTCATATTTGTATCCATATCAATGATTTTTATTATTAATGAGAATAGATACATGTGTTGAATAAAGTACCCAATTCATAATTATACGTTCTCATTGTATGACTATAGAATTCCCAGAGCATATCGCGGTTATTGCAATAACCGGTTCAATGACTAATCCATAAATTGTATATATACTGCTGTCATGTTATATTGAAACATCTTAGCGATCATCCGTAACTAATACTTATAATATTTAATTACTTTTGATTAATCAAATTGATTGTAATAATGTTTATTTCATGGTATAAATTACAAACGAGATAATCATTCAATACTATAAGTATACAAACATTAATTGATTCAGGACAAGGAAATAGTGTGAATAGAATAAACACAGTATTCGATAAGTGATGTGATTTAATGCACTTGATTCGAAAAATGTAGAATGTATAAAAACCCTATAAAAACATAGCACGTATCATAGCATAAATCCTCTGACAAACTATTTATTAATGTCCAAATTGCCATTCGATTGCGTCTTGAGAGCATTCTGCGAAGTGCTGTAGGTTTCCGCCATAAGCACGGTTTGGGCAGTTTGAAACGATATGGCGGATCGTTTGTATCGGAGAACCACAGTCGCACTGCGGACTGTAGACGAGGCCCCATCGCTGTAGGAAGTCGACACATTTACCGTATTGTAAAGAACTCATACGCTAAATAAATAAAATAATTCGAAAAATAGAAAAAGAATACAGAACAAAAATAATTTGTGAAATTCATTCGTGAATATGTATTAATACTAGTACGAACTTAAATGAACACTAATATTAAATATAACCTTCTTGAAATATGTAGAAGAAAAAGACATACACACGGTTGTCTAATCATACCGGTGAATGGAGAAATTGCGCCTTCTAACCCGAATACGGCAAAACAAAACAAAATATACAGACTCAATTTGACTATATGGCTGTTGCGCGCCCTGCCGACATCGCAGCAATCACACCAGAAAACCAACCAAAAGTCAGTTACCCGAAGCTAGTCTTGATGTTTAAAATGATGTGTTACTCAATCCTCAGTTAGTAGGAGGAGGTTGTACATTATATGCAAGAATCTGATAAGTTATTGAGGATTTCATTGATAAATGTAAAGCCCATCGTTAGAGACTTGAATTATCGATGACTATCTATAATCATTTCCGCAACTCATTGAAGTATGTATTTTCATTCATAACGACCGTTAGCGATCCTGAAGTAGTTCTTTTTATTTTCAGAAGCAATGCCAAGTTTTCTAGATACTTCGGATGTCTCACCATTATTCCAGTTGTTGATGTTGAATCAAGTGGGTGGAGAAATAGCTGTGAAAACCTTAGAACATCCCAATGTGAAGGAACTATTAAATTCAGATGAGAAATTTGATCTCGTTGTTTGCGAACAATTCCATGTAGATGCTTTGAAAGGATTTGCACACCATTATGGAACTCCATTAATATTGTTGAGTACAGTAGGAGCTAATGCTTGGGTTAATCCTTTGGTCGGTAATCCCGCTCCTCCGGCATACATTCCGGAATTATCCCTCACTTATTCTTCAGATATGACCTTCCTACAGCGAGTAAGAAATTCTATCGAATATGTTTTAGGGGAACTGAATAGACATTTGATATTTTTTCCATCACAAAACAGAGTATTAAGGAAGTACTTCCCAAATGCTCCGCATTTGAGCGAATTGTTATACAACGCATCAATAGTTTTTCTAAATTCAGATTTGAGTATCAATCAACCTGTCCCTAAAGTTCCCAGTATGATTGATATTGGAGGTTTTCACGTTAAGCCTCCCAAAGCTTTGCCCAAAGAATTAAAAGACATCTTAGATAATGCCAAAGAAGGTGTGATTTACTTCAGTATGGGCTCTCATCTGAATAGTTCTCGTTTACCGATCGGAAAAAAAGATGCACTACTCAAATCATTCTCGAAGTTGAAACAGACAGTCTTATGGAAATGGGAATCGGATGATCTACCGGGAAAGTCGTCAAATGTTGTAACAAGGAAGTGGTTACCCCAACAAGATATTCTAGGTATGTTCTTTGTTCATTATATCTGCTAAAGCTTATACATTCAGAGAACGAGTAGAGAACACGTTCTGCTCCTATCACTTTGATTCAACAGTTCTTCAGTAGACCCGATACAGAAAGAAACAAAAAGATAACTACACGAGAGTAATTTTATGTTCATGAAATATTGTGTGAGATAGCGGTGGAAGGTTGGAATTACCTATTGAAACTATGAAGGTTAGAGGATAGACCATAATCACTGAGCTTGAGCTCGTCTAGTCGTTAACTAGGTAATTAACAGTGGAACTGGTCATTTCTAGAGAGGATCAAAAAAATGCTTCCAAGTTTACTACTCTTCTTTGATAATTTCAGTTCTCCTGTGAATCTAAATAGTAGAGTATGTGAAACATTTTGATCGAAAAAATTTCATGATTCAACGCGACCCCACGGAAAAAGTTGGTTTTGGTGTATGAAACAAAACTCTAAAATTTCTACCTCCTAAATTGACCGCAACCCCCTTTTTTTTGCCATTTTGTTGAATTTTGGACATTTGTAGGGGAAGTTCGTCAAAAAAAATTTGCTATCTCCAGTTTGATTGGTAATTAAGGGACCAAACTGTAACCCTTTTATTGCCAATGTTTGAGGAACTCCCAGTTCAAATTTCAAGTTAGTCCGACCTCCCCCTTCCTCGCAATAGATGTATCTATATACATATATGCATGGGAACTTGCGTGACGGCTAACTCGGGCAGTTTTCAATCGATTCAACTGAAATTCGAACTGAAGGTAGGTTTTATGCCCTCAAAACTGCCCTCCAAATTTGAAGTTGAAATACCGAATAGTTTCGGAGAAATTCGAGTTTAAGTCAATTTTTTAGCTAATTTTCAAATTCAGATATCTCATGTCCTTTTTATCCGATTGACATCTGCTACGTGGTAATAATCGTTTTTATACCACATAAGCAATATGATACTATTTTAGGGGACAGATTCTGAGGCAAGTATAGTAATTCCAGCAGTACTTCCTGTGTATACAGCGTGGCGAGTTCAAGTGGTCGGAAGAAAAGACAGCAATAATATTGAATAAATATGTACAATTTGAAAAAAATGCAAAAAATTTTAAAAATTAAGGAAATTAAAAAATTAAAAAAATGAATAAAAAAAGAAAAGGTGGACTCATCAGTAAGATGCCGTTTAACCATTTTCGTCCCAGGGTGTTTAATTATTATTTATGAACTACCCTATCTTATACGGCTCTTTTTTCTTCTTTTTTTCAATTTTTTAAATTTTTCTTTAAATTGTACATATTTATTCAATATTATTGCTGTCATCTCTTCCGACAACTTGAACTCGCCACGCTGTATACACACTGGAAGTACTGCTGGAAATACTACTTGCCTCAGAATCTATCACCTAAAATAGTATTGCTAATGTAAAATAAATACCTACCTTTTGACGCCAAGCAGATGTCAATCGGATGGATAGGACATGAGATATCTCAATTTGAAAATCAGCTAAAAATTGACTTAAATCGAATTTCACGGAAACTGTTCAATATTTTAACTTCAGATTTGAAGGGCAATTTCGAGGGCATGAAACCTACCTTCAGTCCATATTTCAGCTGAATCGGTTGAAGTTAGCCGACACGCAAGTTCCCATGCATATATGTATATATATTGCGAGGAAGGGGTAGGTCGGATTAACTTGAAATTTGGGAGCTCCTTAAGCATTGACAATAAAAGGGTTCCAGTTTGGTTTCTTAATTCTTAATACAACTGAAGATAACAATTTTTTTTTGACGAACTTCCCCCAAAAATGTCCAAAATACCCCAAAATGGCAAAAAAGTAGTTGCGGTCAATTTAGGAGGTAGAAATTTTAGAGTTTTGTTTCATACACCAAAACAAACATTTTCCGTGGGGTCGCATTAAATCATAAAAAATTTACCGATATCACTTATTTTTTGATTTCAAATACTAAAATGAGATATGATCTGATGACAATGACACCGTCATTGACATTGGCATCAAATAATACTTTTAGTGACAAATGGAAGAGAATTTTGAACGCTCTATATTTCCTATCTTAAATGGTCAAACATACAAGTTACAATTTTTGGCCAATTATGAAACAATCTCTCTCAACGATAGTGGATACAAATCGACTTTCGGTAAATTGTATATGTCCGTGATGGTTTCTCATTCAAAATGAAAAAAAAGGATCATTGGCGTCCGTCAGTTCACATACACGTGTATTATCCAGAATATTATGTTAGATACCAATGTTTCTGAAATGAAATAGAATCAATTTAGTTTTTAATCTAATCACAGAGCTATTGGAAGTGACCTACTGTAATAATGAGTCTTAAAAGTTGTGATGTATATCCATGATTATTATCATTCTTCTCCTAACCACCATTCTAACAAGCTTATTAATGTTTCTAGCCCATCCCAACATGAAATTATTCATAACTCATGGTGGATTATTGAGCGCTATTGAAGCTATCTATCACGGTGTACCAATGCTGGCCATCCCAATTTTCGGAGATCAAAAAATGAATGCTGCGACAAACGTCAAGAACGGATTTGCACTTGCCATACCTTATGCAGATGTTTCGGAGCAATCATTAGATGAGTCTATAAATGAATTACTATATAATACTAAGTGAGTATGATTTTATACGTGGAACAATTAATGGGAGATGACCACATATACCTCCTTTGCCGTTAGAGTTTGATTAATAACAATACAACAGAGATCATTAGCATGTATTTTTGAGAATGTCGATTCCAATGAAGTTTGAATAAAGCTTGTATTTGATTTGCAAAATTCACATAGTTGACCGAACAAGTTGTATCTGTTCTTCTGTGAACTAAGAAATTTATCATTATTTTTTCATAATTTGCTAAAGCAGAACGTCAAATGATCTGTTTCGAAGTCGAATGCCCTATTATTTTTTCACTTTTCAGTTTCATACTGCTTTGAATATTTCTGACCAAGTTATATGAACTCAGGTTCAGGAACTGTAATGAGTACTGATGAACAAATAATAACTGAAAGGTTATAGCCAGACCCTGAAATTAATTGAATGAAAAAAACTCACTTTAATTTATGTAAACGTACCTTGATAATATGATTTTTGATAGCATACAGATGCGAATTCGTGATTAACTTCTTGATAAAATGTAAGAAACTCTATCAAATACACATTAGTTCATATACATGTATTCTCTCTTGTTAACTAATTGATAATATTTACCTACACGTTTTCTAGTAGAAATTAAATAGTAATATTCCAAAGGGTCGTATGGAATTTCATCAAAATCCATTACTGAACAATTTCATCTGTTTGTTCAGAAATTTGTCCGCTGTATTGTGAACTATCTATATTTTTCAAATTTTCTGTTTTCCACATTCATCAGTGTGGGAACGGACAGAAATTCTTCATGGTAAATCTTGCCTGTCGTGAAAGGCGAGTAAAAGGATAATCACAGGTGATGGATGTTTCGTTTTTCGCCCGGTGAAACACCACCAAATCGACAAGGATGCAACCTCATGATTCAGTATTTGGTCGATGTTTCCATGCTCACCCTCATACTCACTCTCCTGTCTCCCTAACCAAGCCAACACTTCACCCATTCTAAGTTCCTTATGAAAATGCTGATGATGAACTCTGGAAGGAAAATACCTCTCCATACGGATGGACATGGGGTACTCAAGACGATTCAACATTGAAGGAAATAAACTTAAAGATAGATCTGTAACATGCGAGGTCTAAACAAAATGATGAAAGATGTTCATTACCAACTATAACAGATAGTCAAACGAGGCATTCTGCCTCAACTGAGACGCAGGTCGATCCATCCACAAACACAACCTATATTCTCTGGTCTGGTCTCCACACTCGTTTCAGATTTGAAGAAGGTATCTGTCTCTATTCCAGAAATAATTTTTCATCCCACCGAGAGGAGAATATAGGACCATAAGAACTGAATATATTGTGGTTGAAACTTACCAGCTCATGGTGACTTCTTTGAATTTCTTTCTCTTAAGCTTCACCATATTCCAGAACTATCCAGCAGCTGAAATTGTCATCGTAGTGGATTCCAACGGATGGTGCACGACTATAGGCTGACGCCTTCGCAATTACGTATGGTCTCGAGCAGCTAATCGATGAATCAACACGGCTTTCTGATAACTATCATTATGCCAATACGCTAATTCCACACAGAATGTTCAGATCCCTATTAAGTAAAAGTTCGTGCATCATTGGGAAACCCTGTCATTCAGCCATCTTGACAACCTGTCCTATATCACTTCACAAACCAATTCAACACCTTCACGTACATTTTGGCATCACACATCAGCCGACTGAAATGATCTTGATATGTTCTTCACCAGATTTCCTTGGGAGAGCGTATGTTTTGAATCTGAAAATCCAACGCAATGTGCCAAACAGATTTTGGATATTATCATGCTGAGAATAGAATAGAAGTTAATTTAGATAAACACGGAATTTCCCAATAATGAGTTTATTTATAGCTTGAACGTACATTGATATTTCACTTTCTCTGTATATTAATAATTTATTCGACCCGGGGGAAGCACAAGGAAGCTTAGAAACAATAATTTTTGAAACGTGGTCCAAACAGTCTATTTCCTCTTATTATAGCCTTGCCAACAAATATTCATATAAGTGTTTTTAAAAATGGCTTTTCATGCACCAATTATTAGCGAAAACGTGCACGGATACTCGAGTGACAGCAGTCTTGAGTTGTAATAGAACCTCCGCAATACCCTCACTACGCCCGCGTGTTATCAGTAATTTTTAGGGCACTTTTAATAATGGTGAATACTGAGATTAATTTATCCTGCACTTCTTTCAGGTTAGTACGCGTAATTTCTCGGGAACGGCCTCACGGGTAATTGTACTACAGTGCCAGGCACACTGGCAATTGAAATTCTTACTTCCGGGTAGTCACAGCGTGTTAGAATTATATTCACCTCGTCATTAATACCACTGTACTTCCGGGTAGACACAGTGTGTACAATGAAAATTACGACTCTCGAACATACATCCTTCTTCAGAGCCTACTTCCGAGTAGTCACAGCGTGTACACCCTGACAAAGACTATCTACGACGCACCCTTATTTCCGGGTAGACACAGTGCATATTGGTGCGTCGTGATTTACTTTCACTCTTTTCCTCCTTCAGAGCCTACTTCCGGGTAGTCACAGCGTGTAGACCCTGGCGGAGGACTATTCACAACAGACCCTTATTTCCGGGTAGACACAGTGTATATTGATGTGTCGTGATTCCCTCTCACGTTAATCCTTTACACCTTCTGACACAATACAATTACCCAACAAATTCAATTTTTACGTTTATCAGAACACAATTAATTTTATCGGGACGTTATGGAAATCTGTACAGGATAAACTTATCAGGTAGAATACAATAATTACAAATACTGATTACTAAATGAACAATATTTGATATTACAAGGGAGCACCGCGGACAAAACAATGGAACGCAATGTACTAACTCAAATAGCAAAATCACCATTTACCTAATGCTTCAAAGGTAATTGGTGGAGCACTTATTTCACGATCTCGGCTATCTTTCCGAACTGTTTCACTGACAATAATTCTTCAACGCTTGCGAAGCGTTCTTTTATTCCAATCGAGGTTCTGGTCAAGTCACCTACACCAGCTCCAGCCGAGCCCTTTTTGCTCATTTCTCGCTCATGATGGTTCACCAGCTCCTCGATTTTGTGCCGTTTTTATGGTTACATCTGTTCCGATATCTTTTGTTGGCACGAAATATGCACGTTCATGAATGAAATCGGAATATACGCGACTTATGAATGGAACCGTATGCAAATATCTGAAACTTAAACTATACGGATGTCAATGCCCAGTACTATCTATCTCCCTATACAATATAATTATTCGGAATATCAATTTGAAATACTAATATAGAGAAAATCCAAAATTTAAAACTGATCTACGTGGTTCCCATTAAATAATTATTCAAGATTTTAGAGCTTCATTTCAACGCAAAGGGCTTCCGTTCGTTTTAGACTTTTGCCAAGGAAGTCGAAAGAAATTTTCCTTTCAGTTCACTCTCTGCTCTCACCAAAGTTCTTAACACACGGACTACTACATCACTAGAAACAGCAGAGCTCTTTGTTGAATTGTTTCCAGCAAATTCCTCTTTGGAACCTCAAGCGAAGGACCCTCCTAATATTGCTGCCATCAATATTCATATATCTGCAATTGTCTTTCGTCAGCATACAATTCGGCGAATTCTGCTTGATCTCAATACTTTAAAAGCTATGAGGTCAAACGTAATTCCGCCTGAATGTGCCCCAGAACAAACACCAGTTTTTTGACCCTTTCATACAAACTAGGCGTATTTCCTTCAACGTAGAAGACACCCAATCCGGAAAAGAAAAGAAGACTCTGAATAATGATGTTAAACTGATTGTACTCCTATCTGTGATCTCTGAAGTTATGGATGAGGAAATCAACATCGAGCTTAACTAATATCTAGAGAGCTCCAAAATCGTGAATGAACGGCACTATGGCTTCCGTCGGTAGAGATATATTGAAAAATATGGGGAATCTCTAGCTATAACGTTGAATATCTTGAAAACTTTTAGCAGAGCTAAGCACCAAGGCCTTCTTGAGAAACTTTTGGCATATGGTTTATCGCCTCAATTTTATCGTTTATTATCGAGGTTTCTCTCAGATGGAACACTAAATGTGGCGATTGTCGGGGTATCCTCCGATACAATGGTTATTAATGGTGATGTTCCACATGAGTTTATTTTGGTACCAACTCTATTTCTGCTCCATATAAACGATCTTCCGACACGTTCTGTGTCGTTCACAGCTTTGTAGATCGTCCTATGAGAGGGTGCTGCGGGTGATTATACCGAGCATGGATATGGAGGACGTCATAGGAATAGTTGTACCTGATGAGATCATCATACTAGAGATTGGGGGACTTGCTTTCTGGAGGAAATACGAGTTTGAGTTTTGGTTATAATAAATTCTAATAGATTATGAGACCCTCATTTCAAAATCGTTGCCATATCTTCATTAATTGCGTCCACATGTCTCTGTCTCGCTTCTCTGGCTTGAGTATATGATATAGAGGCTCATCTATCCAAGCCAGAGGAGCAAAACAGAAGCACGTGGAAGCAATTAATGAAGATATTGTCATGGTTTTGAAATGGGAATCTGATAATCTAGTAGAGTTCAATATAACCAAAACTCAAACTTGTATTTTCTCCAGAAAGCGGATCCTCCAATCCCTAATATGATGAACTCATCAGGTAAAACTATTCCTATGACGTCCTCCATATCCATGCTCAGTATCATCATTAGCAGCACCTTCTCATGGGCTGATTATGGGAAGTCCATTGCGAAAACTGCTTCACATAATCTTGGTTCCGTGTCAAGAACTACTTCACATCCTAGCAGCTCCTCACAATCTACAAAGCACAGATTCGACCTGTCCTGAAGTACTATTCACATGTTCGAAGTTCAGCTCCCAAACAAACTCTGAAGCTCTTAGATGATATTCAGAAAAGTGCTAAACGTATAATTGGTTATGCCATAACGAATTCATTACTAGAAAGTTCGACGATCTCTCTTTTTTCTATAGATACTTCCATGTTTGGAAAAAGCTCTAATATCTATCTCCTTTCCAATATTTTACTCTTGGCTCACTATGTTCTTAGAACAATATAGATTTTTCTCTCCTGCAGTAAAAATGAGACAATATATTTTCCAATAATCAAATTTACGCATTTTTGTAGCCATTACGTTTAACACTATTTCATTTGACTGAAAGTTGATTAAAAATAATTTTTTCTCCGATGTCTCATTTTTCAAGGATTGATTTTTGAAACAAGATCGTTCCCCCTTTTTCAATGGTAGACTTCCGCGGATAGCTAATCTTGAAAATTCTTGGCTACCGAATGGATTTTGCGTCACAATAGCACGACTTGATGACGACGTTTTGCCAACCATCACAGGTGACATCTTCAGGGTGGGCTTGAGGCTTGAACAGAAACTGATTCTTCTGGTTTCTTTAGGGGGATTTATTGTGAGGAAAACCTACATGCTACACAGTTCACTGCCTTTATACCGGTGTTAAGCAGGTGGTGAAACAGGTCGTAAGTGAGTGCTGTACAAGACTTCGTGACACCAGTAGATTCGCACTTGCGGAGCATAAGTTTGACACTAATCATCAAATCCTTTTCGAAAATACTAAAATCGTACCCCAAGCCTCAAACTTTTATCTGCAAAAAATACTTGGAGCGATGGAAATTCTGAAACATCCTCTTTCTCTCTCTCTTGTTATTATATGTTTGAAATTTCGTAATCTCTTCTGGAGAGTCGATTCTTACAATTTCCAGTTGTAATGTGTTATATATATATATATTACTTATTTCAGATACTCAACAACGGCTAAAAGGAGATCGCAAATTATGCACGATAAACCAATGAAACCGTTGGATACAGCAATCTTCTGGATAGAATACGTCATTCGTCATAAGGGAGCTACTCACCTAAAAGTTACTGCGTTAAAGCTTAGTTGGTACCAATACCTACTTTTGGATGTTATGATCTTCATCGGTATTATTGCATTAGTAGTTTTTGGGGGTACGTTTTATTTATTAAGAGCGAAATTCAGAAAAATTCGTAAGAAATGCAATAATGATTCTAAGAAGCTCAAGACTAAATCGAGTTAAGTGACTAGTGCCAATAATATCATGATATGTGTATTTTGTTGGTTATAATTGAATAAATTGTTAACGTTCTCTTTATTTCCTTTTTTGACCAACCTTGATCATACGATATCTCAAACTAGAAGTAGAATTCATTACTGGTTGCTTAGTGTTCATAGAGGTGGGAATTAGATTTATTGCAGAAGGATGATTTTTATTTTTCAAGTAACCCAGCGAGATTCTTCACATAGTGTTTCAATATCAATTTAATACTTCTGAATGGTTCAAATTGAAGTTTCCCCGATTTGATCTGAATACTTTCCAGGTGCATTTTAACTAATATATGTTGCAATCAGTATTGAAACCACTAATCTTTTGTAGAAACATTTAACGCATAAATCCTCGAGTAACTTCCCACTCTATTCAACATGTTGTTGCTTACACGAGTTGGTGAGAAATCATTCGAAACGAAGAACCGTGAACAAAGTATAATTAGGTTTTTTAAACGGATCCTTGGTGTAGAATAATGTTATCTACACTGAAATCAAATATAATGTGGAGTCAAGAACATAATATGTCTTCGAGTTTACATTTGCTTCTATTAGATCGAAACTCATACAAATGGTTTATTTCACTAAACTTGAAATTGGAATTTCAATTATACTGCATCTTTATTGGTTCGAGTTCGGAAGAACACGATAAAAGTGAAATTATGAAAATTTAGATTTTGTTCGAATATATTCGATTAATAAACGATACGAGTGGCAAACTCTCTTGAGAACTCTTGAAGTACAGTACTGACAAATATCTAGGTATTTTAGAAGGAATGGAAATGTATGAGAGAAAAAGCAGATTAATTCAGATTTGCGCCCAGCTAAGGGTAATCCCTTTGTGACGTGGTTCGTCAATTTAGCGTAGTTTACTTACGAATTTCACTTTCATTCCTAGGGTGTCAAATCTTTGGTGAGGTTCACTCTTCAGGGAGAACTTCTGCTAGGGTTCTCACCACGAATCGTGTCACAGTACTACTTATAGATAGCCTTGTCACTAGGGCTACAGCTACAGCTACAGTAAAGTATAACCAGGGCCTAATGGGCAGAAGGACAGTATCAAAGTTGTAGGCTTTAATTACTATTGATACTTGGTTATGATTCAGCTTATTGAAAGATGAAGCAGAAATAACTATATAAAATGGAGAATTCAAAATATTAAGTTTCTCCAAATTTGTGCAATGGAAATAATATGGAGTGAAATTGAACTGTGTTTAAAACAACAAATACTCGACACGGAAGGATATGAGAAAGCTCAATCAGATAGACGATACGGCTAAAAAATAGTTACGTTTTACCGAATGGTCAATCTTGAATCATTATACAGGATTGCGGAATCATGCGGACATATTACCTAAAGTCTACGGAATATACAAGTACGTCAAATGACTGAAGAAACTACGGTATACTGAAGCGGTGCGATACTGAAGCAGTGCGATTTTCAAGCGGCACGGACTCAAGCAAGCAGTGTTGTTAATTAGCTTGTAGTTGGTTTATGTTCGCAGAATATAAAAATTTTTCGGTGACTTTCCGGTAGGAACGGATAGTGTGCCTAATTTATCCTACTCTGTTCGTTTTGATAATCGCAATGCCTTTTTAATTGTTGTTCCTCGGTAATTCTATATCAGTCTCGGATTTCTTATTTTCACACTTTCATATATTGGACACTCAGGGCTTATACTTACGGGATTGGCACAACGTATACAGGCCCTAACTTCCCTATCAGCAATATCCCCTCTACCCACGCCCGATGCTTCACATACAGGAAAAGGGCTATCACGATATTTAAGCAAACAAGCCCCCAGGTTATACTTCCGAAATTGGCACAGCGTGTAGGAATATGTCTAAGACGCCCCTGTCATTCAACTTTTCGCACTTTCGGAAAGTATGCAATTGCTTAAAGTAATGCATTTGTTTGAAGTTATCATGTTACCACAAACAAATCATGAAATGAAATATATCGCAATACATCAAATTAAATCATAAGCTATCATTTACGTTACGTTAATTCAAAATGCACAGGGCCCCACCCAACTTAACGAAAACTGATTAGGTTTTAGATAAGGTTACTTCACAAAATACAGTAGCACCAGAACAAAAGAAGAGTCTCAGAAGAAGAGTTAATAGATTACCCTACCGCTAACTTTGATGTTTTTTGAGGCTCTGGTTAAGTCCGTACCACCAAATCCTTATTTTTTGCCGTGGCTTTTATCATTATGTCCCGAACAATGCTTGACAGTGACGCAACTTTTATATTTAGGATTCTGGCTTATGTTGCTTCACCAAATTCACTTCTGCAAGGTGAGAATTCTTATCGTCGGTTTTTTTGCTTGTACGTAGTTTTTTCCATAAGGCTGTTGAAATTTCGACGCGTTTTTTCGAACACTATTAATTTTCGACATATTTAATCGGAGTGCCTTCAAATTCTATAACAGCCATGCATGCATAATCTCCTGGCGGTAGAGCCAATAGCTCTTCCCAGAAGGAAGCGGGCGATGTTGTGGCTGCCTGGGAAAAGGCACTCGAAAAACCAGGATACCTTAGATGCCCTGGGAAAACAAAACCCGGAGCTCAGAGCCACCTCTTGGGGCATACTCGAGAGGAAGGAAGAGCTCAACGGGCTAAGACTGATCGTCTGGCTGGATCAGGAGTCCATTGACCGCTTGGGGACGATGGACTTCCAGCCTTTCGTCAGAGCAACAAGGGCCAAAGTGACATTACTAGGGCCCTCTGCGAAAGAGCAGAGGCCAGTTCAAAGATTGACCCCTCCTCTCAGAAATAGGGAAAGGCCGAGGCCTCTCGGCCTTTCCTAACGTACGTGCCCAGGCTGAGGGCATTTTTCTTCAGCCGGGATTACACAAAATGGCGTGCAAAATGAAAATTTTGCAGGCTAACCTCCAGCACGGCAAGTCTTCGACTGCAGTGTTGATGAAAAGGCTCTCTGAGCTCAAAATAGACGTATTCATGATACAAGAGCCGTGGGCCTACCATGGCCGTGTAAAAGAGGTCCCAGAGGTAAGCATATATAAACATGCATTATCGGACTCCACTCATAGTTTCGAGCATTTTTCGAGCTGCTCAACAGTAATTTCGAGCTATTCCCAAACTTAAAGGAAAGCCGAGAAATTAATTTAATCAATTTGACTAGGTAAATACGCAAAAGTTAGCACAGCAAGCCCAAAATTACACATCCTAGAATTTCGAGACTAGGTTCAAAATTTCGAGCTTTTTACGAGCTAAAACAGAGTGATTTGGAGATTGCCCGGAACCACGTGGTTTTCCGGAAATATGAAAAAAACTAATTTCCGGTCTGAAGTTAGCACAGCAAAACTAGAAAAACGTAACTTGGAATTTCGAGCTTTTTATGAGCTGCTTCGTGGCAATTTCGAGATTGCTCAGAAGCACGTAGTTTTCCGGAAATGAGGAAAAAATGTTTCCCGGTCTGAATGTGCTAACACAACAAAACTAGAAGTACACGACTTGGAATATCGAGACTGGGCTCAAAAATTCGAGCTCTTCACGAGCTATAACATTTTCCTCCAAAGATCGCTGAAAATCGTAAAATTCACCGGAAATTGGAAAAATATCGATTTTCGGTTAGCTAGTGAAACTTGAAAACTGATAGTATGAGACTTAAAATATCGAGACTGGGCTCAAAATTTCGAGCTCCATACGAGCTGCTTCGTGGTAATTCTGAGATTGCTCAGAAGCACGTAGTTTTCCCGGAAATCAGGAAAAAACGATTTCCAGTTCAAAGTTAGCACAGCAACAATACATGTATATGACTTAGCATTTCGAGGCTGGTGTTGAAATTTCGAGCTTTTTACGAGCTGGTTCGTGGTAATTTTCAGATTGCTTAGAACCACGTGGTTTTCCAGAAACACGAAGAAAACGGTTCTCCTGCCCGAAGTTAGCACAGCAAAACGTGGTTCGTGACTTACAATTCCGAGACTGGTGTCAAAAATTCGAGCTCTTTACGAGCTGGTGCATAGTAATTTCGATATTGCATGGAAGCTCGTAGTTTTCCGGTAATTGGGAAGAAAACGATTTTTGGTCTGAATTTAGCACAGTAACAATATATGTATATGACTCAGAATTTCTAGACTGGTGGCAAAATTTCGAGCTTTTCACGAGCTAAAACCATTGTTAGGTGTCGAAAATATACAAAGATTCCCAGTGTTTCCTTCCGAGGTCACACATTATAAAAAATATAAATGAAAGCTGAAATTGGCTGTTTCAGCCATCTACTTCCTCCTCCCTTAAACAACCGGACGGGCTAAAACACATACACGCAGAATACGAATTTATAAAATCAGTTAAGATGGCACTTGTTAAGTTTCATGAGTGGTACCTTCATCAATAAATCACATTCTTAAGAGTAATCAACCGACCTTACAAATTCTGTAAATAAAGGTTTGAAAAGTCAAAAAAGCTTCTTTCTCCGATTAGTTAAGTATCGAAATTGTTGCAATAAAGACAATTCAATCAAGATCCTTTGTAAAATTTATGAATCAACATTTGTCAAGTAAACATCAATAATTTAGTGAAGAAAGTTGACAAATTTGGTAAAAACCATTTATCCGATTGTCAAGAATATTTTTTACTCTTTTGATCAAACTTGGCTTTTCGGTAATTAACAATTCTTGATTTTAAAAGAAATTTTGCACGATCTGATTTTTCAGCTGACCTAGAAAACAAATCAACAATTCTAATGACGAAACTTGGTCAATAATACTAAGTTCTTCATTGACCAAGATTATAACTTGGGTGATTTCGTCAAGTTCCCTTATTGAAATTATCAAGAAAATCATCAACCAATTCTTAACTGAAGCAACAAAGTTCTATTTCTGAATTTTTGAACATTTTTTAGTGGAATTATTAGGAAACTTAACAAGTATCACCTTAAATGATTTTCACAAAAACTTAACTGATTTTATAAATCCGTATTCTGCGTGTAGTTCTTAAGATTACCAAGAAACGCAAAATTTGCTGAAAATTAGAAATAAAAACGAGCTTCGGTATGGAAACTCAAAAACAACCGGAAGTACATGAACAAGTCATTTTAAGATATTCTAGGAACATCGATACTGTTCCCAACATTACGAGTTCATTATATTTGCAGTTGAACTATTTCTATTACCTTTTTTATTCTATAACTTTCTAGGTTACTTTGGAAACACAGTACGTACTATGCCGTTAGATTTTTTTTCCAAGAAGACGAAAATTAAATTGATTCAGAATATTCATCCAGTATAATTTTCTTACCAGTTTTCGAAAGTGTAAATGAACTCACAAGTATTATTTACAGATTTAATTGAAAATCATTTTTGCTCCCCTTCAATCACCTGTTTAAAAAAAAATTAATTTCAAGATTGGTATTCAAATTTTGCGCTTCTTACGAGCTTAGATTCAAGACTGTTTTAGCGAAGAAAAATTTTTAGTTTCATTTGATTGGTGAGATAGAATTTATGATCAAAAACTTCAATCAAGCCGAACTAGAAATTTCTGGAAAGTAAATTCCGGTTTTCGCATGATGAGTGAAATAAAAATTTATGACATTGAATGCTATGAGAAACATTTGATATCAAACACTCCAACTTATCTTAAAGTGTACATACACCTTTCTTGACCGGAAATGGTATTTTCCTTATTTCCGGAAAACTACGTGCTTCTGAGAAATCTCGAAATTACCACGAAGCAGCTCGTAAAAGCTCAAAATTCTAGGTCGTGTTTTTCTAGTTTTGCTGTGCTAACTTCAGACCGGAAATGAGTTTCTTTCTTATCTCCGGAAAACCACGTGGTTCCTGGCAATCTCCAAATCACTCTTTTATAGCTCGTAAAAAGCTCGAAATTTTGAGCCCAGTCTCGAAATTTTAAGTCACGTACTTCTAGTTTTGATGCGCTAACTTCAGACCAGGAATGAGTTTTTCCCTTATCCCTAGAAAACTACGTGCTTCTGAGCAATCTCGAAATTACCACGAAGTAGCTCGTAACAAGCTCGAAACTTAGAGACCTGTCTCGAAATTCTAAGTTACGTTCTTCTAGTTTTGCTGTGCTAACTTCAGACCGGAAAACCACGTGGTTCCGGGCAATCTCCAAATCACTCTTTTTTAGCTCGTAAAAAGCTCGAAATTTTGAGCCTAGTCTCGAAATTCTAGGATGTGTAATTTTGGGCTTACTGTGCTAACTTTTGCACATTTACCTAGTCAAATTGATTAATTTAATTTCTCGGCTTTCCTTTAAGTTTGGGAATAGCTCAAAATTACTTTGAGCAGCTCGAAAAACGCTCGAAATTATGGGTGGGGTGCGATGGTGCGTGGTTATATATGCCTAGCCTACTTTTGGGACCTGTGTAAAAGGCCCACGCCAAAGAGGAGGCACGTTACATTACTGTACCTCTGAGGAGATGCCGAGAGCGTACATCTTCACAAAGGGTGTCGATGCCTCCCCGATGCCGGAATTCTGTCACAGGAGTTTGGTTGCGGTTAGGACATTGCACCTCGTGGAAGGACTTCGGACGGAGGTTATAGTTTGCTCTGCATACTTTCCATACGGCTCCAACAACCCTCCACCTGCGGAAGTGGTCGGATCAGTTAGACGTTGTGAGGGGCAGGGAATGCCACTTCTCCTGCGATGCGACGCCAACTCCCATCACACGGTGTGGGGAAGTTCGAACGTCAATTTGAGAGGGACGGCGCTGCCTGAGTTCCTCATTTCCACTCAGCTGGAGCTCCTCAATAGAGGGTCAACGCCTACCCACCTCACCCCACGCAGGCAGGAAGTAATTGACTCAACCTTTAGCTCTAGAGCAATCAAGGATTGGGTCCGAAGATGAAATGTGTCAACGGAAGTCTCACTTTCGGATCACAGACACATTCTGTTGTAGTTGGAATCTGACTCCAACCCAGACAAGTATTACAGGAATCCGAGAGCCACCAACTGGGACCTATTCAGGGAGGAACTAAGCGGTAGGCTCCCCCATCTTCCTGCATTTCAAGGAGGTCGGGAAGAGGCTGATGCCGCTGTGTGTAGGATTAGCAAGGGCTTGACCTCTGCTTATGAAGTATGCTGTCCCCTTAAACGAAGGAGGGATGGCAATAACACTCCCTGGTGGACTTCCCAAGTAAAGGAACATCGGAAATGAGTGAGAAAACTCTTCAACAAGGCGAAGAAGACGTCGTGTAGTTCAGACTGAGAGACCTTTAAGGTCGCCCAAAAGAGCTATAAGAAAGTTCTGAGTAGCTCCAAAAGAGATTCGTAGCGTAATTACTGTGAGGACATTAATAAAATGTCGTCAGCAGCGAGGTTATGCAAGGCCCTCTCCAAGGATTCCTCGATTGGCACAGGATCAGTGATTCTGCCGAACGGAGAGTACACGTTATCGCCGGACGAGACACTACGACATCTAATGTCGGTGGATTTCCCCAGGTCTGATGACAACCTCATAGTCACACCACCCGAGAACTTCCTTGTCAACGCGAGAGCGATTGACTACACGATGGCCTCGGATGTGGCAAGCTATGAAAGAGTGCGCTGGGCCATCTCGAGCTTTGCGCCCTATAAAACACCGGGTGAGGATGGGATCTTCCCGGCTCTCTTACAAGAGGGCTTGGAGCTTATCACCATCCCGGTGCTCCGGATATTCCGATTTTGTATCGCCTCTGCCTTTATACCAAGGCTTTGGAGATCGGTCAAAGTCGTTTTCATTACTAAGGCGGGAAGGACTGACTTCACTCAAGCCTGTCATCTAAATAAACATCTACACACAATGAGCATTGTCGAAGACCCAATTTGTAGTAGATGTGGGGAGGCGGATGAAACTGCTTCTCATATCCTAGCAGAATGTCCAGCACTGGCTTCTCTCAGGCTACAACATCTCGGCAGAACACATATGCCGCTTGAAGCAATAAGAAATATCATTCCAAGCAAAATCTTAGCTTTTGGCACTGCCTTAGGCTTGCTGGACTGACTCTTGAATCAAGGGGCACACAATGGACCCAATCAAGCGGTCTAAGTGCTCCGGACTTGTCCGCCCCGCTCTCATTGATTGATTGATTGATTGATTGATTGACTACTTGACCTACTCACTCTTACTACACCCGAGGATTTATTACTAACAATGAAATATGGTGGAGGTATCAATCAGGATATTCGAAGATACAACAAAGCATTCAACGTTGTATCTACCATTGCCTTTGTGTTAAACCTACTAGAACAACATTATGCGAGAAGCGAACGTATAACAAAACCAGAATCGTGGTACAACAAATTCTGCTTAGAAGCTGTTATGTATTATGTATTATCACCTTAAGCATATCTCTAGCTTATTCCGTAGGAGTTCCGTGGTGTGATTTGTAATGGTGTGAACCCCGTTGCAGAGTTTAATTGCAGTATGGTTTGAATTGATGATTATTCATTCAAATTGATTATCAATTCAAACAATACTGAAATTAAATCCTGCAACGGGGTTCACACCGTTACAGGTTAGCTAGCATAAGTAGTAGATGCCATGAGGTAGAGTCGGTGACTTACCTCGTTCAAGTGTAATGCATACAGCATATAGTTGTTGTGTGGCATATAGTAATGAAACGTTCTTCATAAATTATAATTGTGTCTTTTATTCACATCACTTAAATAATAAATTACATTATTTGGCGACGGGAAAGCTCGATTCTACGTATTCGGGGTATATAGTATAGTAATGGAAAGTTGAGTCTTATCAAGTCTGCAAGTCTGCATCAAGTTCAACAAAATGGCGTTAATCGGCACAATACAATTTTCACGCTGATATATAAACGTACCTGGAACTGATATTCAGTTGCAATGTTATAACCCAAGAGGAGAAGATCCCACTATATCTCACTTTAATTGGAGGAGAAGCAGACTCCCTAGCACCTGATTTACCTAGTAGTGAACCTATTTGAATTCTAAAACAGTCTTAGCAAGTCTGAAACGATTACCAATTGCAGAAAGATATAAATATTAAAGTGCTTATCAGGAGAGCAATTAAGATATCAAGACAAATTGTATGAATATAAAAAACTTACAAGGCTTTGTGTGGTATGTGTGGTGTGTGTGTGTTTTTTTTTCACGAGGTTGGAAAATGCATTACTCACCATGGGGTGATATTCGTTCATGTGTGTCGGACTGGTCAGTTGACCTTACCGACTGAAAACCCGTTCTCGTTTCGTCATTGGCCTTTTCTCACCCCCACGGTACCGCCGCTTAGCATAAGTTCGTGGTGGTGGCCTTAGCCGTAGCTATCCACTACTTTGACCTGTTGTCATTTCCTGCTTGTGCTATTTTCACGGTATGCCACCAGGAAGAGTTGCTACTGCAATTCTCCTTTCTTGCTGTTCTCGGCGTACTTTCTTCAGGACTACCGTAGCAAAATTACTTACGATAGTCCTGTTTTCTTCCGAGACTAGCATCATTGCCACCAGTTGATCAGGGGTTATTGTTACTCCAATGTCTTCGAGTTCTCGTCGCTCCGTGTTGAAGCGGGGGCATTGGAAGAACACATGTTCTGCATCTTCTTCCACATTACATCCTGCGGGGCAGTCCAGCATTCACTCGTGTTTAAACCTGTGCAGGTATGCTCGATAGCATCCAGGGCCAGTGAGCATTTGTGTCAGGTAATAGTTGACTTTCCCATGTTTGCGGTTCAGCCAGTCGTCCAGCCGAGGTATCAGACGATGTGTCCATCTCCCTCTCCTTGAAGCATCCCACTTGAGTTGCCATTGCATATGACTATTGAGCCTCGTCTTCTGGAGATGTTTCTGTCAAAGCTCTGTCGGTGTGCTCCTCTGTTGATAGAGGGTTTTCCTCTCTTCGGCCAGTATTTGTATAGGTATCATACCCGCGATCACACAAATTGCGTCTTCCGATACTGTCCGGAATGCACAGGTAACCCTCGAAGCACTGAGTCGATATACGGCTGCTGCCTCCCTGCGGTATTCTTCGAGTTTCAGTACATCTTCCCAAATAGGAATTGCGTAGGTAAGGACGGAGGTCACCACCGAGACGAGTAGCTTTCTTCTGTCCTGTCGCGGGCCGCCGACATTTGGCATAAGTCGTGCCAGTGTCGTAGCCACTCTGGTCGCCCTCTCCGTTATGTGGTTCACTTGTTGCTTGAAATTCAGCCTAGCATACAGTATCACCCCCAGGTATCTGATATGTTGCTGGGAGGTGATGATATGTTCGCCAACTGTGAGGTCAATCGTTTCAACACTTTTTCTGCCCGTGATCAGGACATCCTCTGTTTCATGTTCCAACAACTGTAATCCGACTGTTCGTATTCAGTTGTTTACTTCATCATAATCCTCGCCAAAGATTCTTTGCAGATCCTCCAGGAACTTTGCAACAATGATGACAGCTACATCATCCGCAAAAGCCACAAATTCCGCTCCCTGCGGTAATTCCAACTTTAACAGACCATCATACATCATGTTTCACAGGAGTGACCCAAGAACCTATCCTTGAGGGACTACCCCAAAAATTTTGCACTTCTGTGGACCATCCTCTGTGTTGTACCCAAGCAATCTGTTTCCGAAATAGCTCTTAACCATCCCCTTCAAATAAGGTGGTACCTTCAGTCTATCCAGTGCCAGCCAGATGACATCCCATCTGGCTGAGTTGAAGGCATTCTTAATATCAAGGGTAACAACCAGGCAGTACTCCATTGTCCCTCCCTTCCATCGCGTCCCAGATATTGCCTTTCTGGCCGTCTTGATCACATGGCTGACCGCATCCAGGGTTGACCTGAACTTTCTGAAGCCATACTGGCTATCCGCTAAGGAGTTCCTCATGGTTGCTTCAATCCTGTTGTGAATGATTCGTTCCAGAATCTCTCCTGCGGTATCCAACATATATGAAGGACGATACGACGTCGGATCGTCAGGTGGTTTATTGCCCTTGGGTAAGAGAACAAGTCTCTGCTACTTCCAACGTTCGGGGAAGATTCCTTATTTGAGACATGTATCGTACATGTTTGAGAATATCTCAGGCACTGCCTTTATAGCCAATTTCAATGCGATGTTCGGAATGCCATCCATTCTTGGTGCTTTTTTCTTTCTCACCTTGCCACTGGCTCGGAATAGCTCCTCACGGTCAATAGGGGGGATAGTCTCATCCTCTTCGTGTTCCACCTGGTAGTTCTGTTCCTGTTACTGAGGGAACAACGTACGTACAATCCGTTTAAGTTGCCTCGAGCAGGTAGGCTGCTGTAGTATCTGATTTCTAAGCCGGGTCATGCTCACCTTATATGGCCTACCCATGAGTCATCATTGACTTCATTTAGTAGCTTCGTCCAAGATTGCCATTTGCTGTTTTTGATGGCTTTGGTAAGCCTAGCACATGCGTCCTTGTGCCTTGCCTCCAAAGCTATATAAGTGGTTTTTCCTCTGGCTCGCTGAGCTAGCCTCCTGGTGTGATTGCTCTTCCTACGGAGCTTGGCTATCTCGTCATTCCACCAATACATCGGGGTGTGGTGATTTCCGTTCCCTCTCCTCGGCATTGTAGCATCACAAGCTCTTTCCACTCTTTTCATCACTCCTGCCACTTTCGTCTCTGCAGTGTTTTCCCCAATTTCACCATCCCTCATGGCCCAGCAAAATACATTCTCGTTAAACTTATTCGCTTTCCTGTCATTCACTTCTGGCCTGCCCGTTTGTCGTTGTTAGCAGTTTTGACGCCTTAATATTTGGCACATAATAGCCTGATGGTCGCTATGTGTGTAGATATCGATCACATGCCAGCCTGTATTGCCCTTCGCCAGTCCACTGCTAACAAAGGTGAGATCTATCATCGAACTTGCTTCGCCTTTGCAGAATGTCGGCGACTTGCCGTCGTTAAGCAGGATGAGGTCCAATCCAGCTAGGGCCTCCAAGAGTGCTTGCCCTTTTTCGTCAGTTTTTTTACTGTCCCAAACCGTTGCCCAGGCATTGAATTCCCCCGCAATCACTAGCAGACTCCGGCCCTCTGCTTCGCTAATGAGTCGATCCAAGGTTCCCTCGAAGTCCTACAAGGACATACTGGGTGAGGTGTAACAGCTATATATATATATGCACTCCATTCCCTTTGACCCTAACATAGCCTTCCTCGCGTGTCTCCATAATATCCTGGAAAGGATACCTAGCACAAGCTTAGATGAAAGCCCCGTTCGTTGGACCTACTTCCCAGGACTGCAACTCGAGTTCCCTGTACGGCTCTGCGATAATAGCTACTTCTACCTTTTCTCCAAGTACCGTCTGGAGCAGCAGATCTTGTGCTGCTTCACAATGATTGAGGTTTATTTGTAGTATCCTCATCGTCGTTTTTTGATAAGCTCTTGATAGGCCTTCGTGTAGGCTGGACATCTGCTACTTCCAGCTATGTGCCTACATGCTTCTCTGTCTCGTGTGTCATCACACAGAATACAACGGGGCTCTGACTCGCACTTGTCGATCTTGTGGCCTCCCTCTCCACATTTGATGCAGCAGTTCGACCTATTAATTGTGCTCTTGCAGTTCATGGATCGGTGTCCATAATGCCAGCACTTGTAACACTTAACTGGTGTTATAATCTCTCGCACTCGGCAGCGTACCCAGCCTATACGCAGCTTACCTGTCTCTGTAACTGTTGACGCTGTCTGTGTTGGGAGTATCACCACCGCAGTTTGAGAGTAACCATACGATTTACGTATGAACTTTATATGTGTGTGTGTGTTTTATTATTATTATTATTATTATTATTATTATTACTATTTATTAAACCAATAAGATTTAATTACATGTCATTCAGTATCACATTTTTTCTAATATTACAATGTACAATATTATGCCATTTAAAACTATTATTTTGTAATAAATTGTAAATAAAATGGAATAAGACTAAAATATAAATATCATATCATAGTAGTGATTATTGTATAAACCCTATCTTAATCCTATCATAATACATTATTAAAGTGTTCAGAAAATCTAAGGGTGCATTCCTCAACTGTACATAGGTCGTTATTCTTACACGAAAGTTTGTCGAATGTCTTCAGATTTGCTGTCCCCAAGTAAAATGAGAACTCGCTCAATATTCTGGCCTTCAGTTTTTTCAAAAACGAATTCAGGTAAGGTTCTAAGACGTCGCTGTCACCCTTTAGAAAACCTGTTGCGGATCTATAAATGGTTGCTTTAGTGAGATTTATTAAATAATTGCCAAGATTTCCATTCCCAGTGTGATTACTAAATCCGCAATAAATATCTTTAATAAGTATTTGCTGTACTCCAAGTATTGATTTTACCATTTCCTTTACGAATGCCCATAGTGCATTAGTTTGGTAGCAATCCATTAGTATATGCCAGCCAGTACCTATTTGGTTTTCACAAAAAGGACACAAACTTGATTGTCGCAAACCGGCGAGGTTCAAAAAAAGGCAGTCCGCAACTCTGTTTTCCGCCCGTCTCCACGGTATTTCTCCTTCAATACCAAGAGTAGGTTCAGCGAAGAAGCTCCTCCATTGAACAGGGTCATCCGACTATTTACCTTCAAGAACTTCTAAATTTCCCATTTAAAAAAAAACCGAGGTTAATTTGTTTTGCAATTGTTTTCTAGAGCTTTTCGTCATGGAAACTTGTATTTCCTCGTAACTAAAGGTAATATTATATGTACAATTTTTTGATCTGCTGTTGTTGCTCAGTGGAATCTTTTAGTGGAGCTGAAAGAAAGCTTTGATTCTTCTATACTGATTGGATATTTCTAATTTTAGTCTGGATGGCATACTCGTCAATTTTTCTGCAATTCTCTCATCTGGCAACCAATTTCTCCCATCAGAAAAGTCACCTATTGTTTTAAAGCCTTTTTGAACCCAAATATTATTAAAGAGTGGAGGTATAGTTTCTTAAATTAATGTTATTTGAGCTATTGGGATTTGTTTGATGTCCTGTAGAGTTTTTGGAAAATTTGAAAGTTTTAAATCTGCATTTTGGGCTGTATTAATTAATGACTCTATAAAAGGAGATGATGTAAAACGTACAGAATGATTAGATACAAAGAAGATTGGCCATGCTATTTTTGAACAGTTTGAGTTTTCAATGAGGTGATTCATAATTATAGCCCAGTTTTGGCCCGTGTATGCGTTCATAAGTCGTTGGGCAAGGCATATTCTGAATGTTTGTTGTTTAGATGCCAGATGAATGAGCCCTATACCTCCTTGACCTATCGTTAAACATAATTCTTCTTGTAATACCCAATGTTTTCCTTTCCTTATAAATTGGATCAGTTTCTTTTGTAGTAGCCCTATTTGTAGTTCCGTAAAGGGAAGTACTTGTAAAGAGTGCCAAAGTTGCGGGGCAATGAATTGGTTTGTTACAATTTTCCGTCCAATTAGGGAGAGAGAGCGATTGAGTTTTCTGCTTCCATTTATTTGGGAGAGTTCAATAATTTTACTGAGTAGTTTTTGACATGTAAATCCGGTGTCTTGTTCGATATTATTTGAGAATTGTATGCCTAGGACTGTTATGCTGTCCGATGTCCACATAAAGTTTATTGGTTGATCCGATCTTGTTTTCCAGCTTCCACTCCAAAACCTATAGATTTTATGATTTTTAATTCTGAGCCGGACTCCTCACCATATATGTGGTATATATACTCAAACTTTACAAAATCACTTTCATCGCATATAAAAATAGACACATCATCTGCAGAGGCAGCAGTTGTAAGTCTTTGGAACATTTTCGGTAGGGGAATACCTTCTAGTTTTTTTTCACATGAAGACAGGAATGTTTCAATTGAAATTGAGAATAACGTACCAGATAATGGGCATCCTTGCCTTATGCCTCTAGAAAAGTCTATGGTGCTGATTAATAATGATCCTACTCGTATGTGACTTTCGGCAGATTTGTAGCAAATTTTTATAGCTTCAATGGAAAAATCACCGCACCCCATTATGTCTAGAACGTGGAAGAGTTATTTGTGGTATATTTTGTCGAAAGCCGCTTTCTGGTCCAAATTTAAGATTGCTAAAGGTGACTTTTCTTTATTGGCAATGTATATCACGTCTCTATGCAAATGTAATGTGTCGTATATAGTCCTATTTGGAATAGAATAGCTTTGGCTTGGACCTGCAAGTTTATGAATTACATTCGATAACCTTGTTGAGAGAGCTTTAGCGAATATTTTATAATCCGTTGTTAATAAGGATATAGGACGCCAATTTTCTATCTGCTTTCTTAGGCATCAGACATATTACTGCTTTTGTTAACGATTTCAGCAGCTGTTTCCTGTGGATAATTCCTTTATGAATTTTGAAATATGTAGTTTTCAGTTTGTCCCAAAATTTAAGATACAAGTCGGTTGTCAACCCATCAATTCCTAGAGCTTTGTTCTCATTCAAAGAAAAAAGAGCGTTTGTGAACTCTTGTTCTGTAAGGTGTTCATTTAACATAGCTTGATCCATTTCGGGGAGTTTCTTCAAATGTTTATACAAATCACTATGTTTATTTAGAGAGAGGGAATTGTTTCCAGAATAAATGGATTCGAAATGCTTCCGTACTAAACAAACTATTTCACTTGGTTTTGTTATAATATTGTCCCCTTGCTTCAGTTTATTCAATGGCTTGTGGCTTGTGGCACACACTGTGTTATCAAATTTTGCACGATCATTGTCTATCATATTTTCGTAATGCAACTTTTTAAAGAGTTTTTCACTAATTCGTCTGTAGGCATCTTGTGATTCTTTCAAAGTCTCGGATGAGGTTATCAGATCTTCTGTGGATGGATTTTTCGTTGATAAGGCACGATTCAATTGTTTTTGAAGTTGTATGAACTATAGAGATCCAGTTTTTCTTTTTTTTTGCATGAACAAGATTGTCATACATTTTATATTGACTTTGAACTTTGCATGTTATTAAATTTCCAGTAGGGCTGAGTAGAGAAAAGTTTTTCATTTGTTTTTACTCTAATAGTTACTGCTAAATGGTCGGAGAATGAGTTTTGCAGAGTTATTGATTTTAAATTATTTGTGACGTTTGATGAGCAGTATATTCCATCAAGCCGGGAAGCAGAAAATGGTGGTGTAGGGGAGATAAATGTGAAGCCCCTGTCATCTTTATGTATATATCTCCAACAGTCTTGTAAGTCAAAATTTTCAAGTTCATCATTTAAATTTTTAGAGAAGGCAGGATATCTTTCGGTATACCCACACCAATCTATTTGTGGGTATGTTGTGCAATTAAAATCCCCACCCATGATTACATTTTGATTTCGGAGTGTTTCTAGGTGGTCTGTTAATGAAGTTACAACTAATTTGGCCGTCTGATTATTGTGTGGTAGATATATTGCGAAAATGTGCCAAATAATGTTACCCACTTTGACAATAACTTTTTGTAAATATGAATTGAAAATTATACTATTTTGTTGTATTTTTATTGCATTATTATTTTTCACAGCAATAGCAGTGCCACTAAAATACTGTTCTGACGGATTGATGAAAAATTCATATTTTGTACTATCCGATAGGTTTGGTTTGTCAATAATATTTTTTTCTTGTAGAAGAATGATATCAGGGTTGTAATTATCTAAAAATGTATGCAATTCTAAACTTTTGAAGCTACCGTTGATGCTTCTAGTATTTATTGTCGTAATTGTAATTAAATCTACCATTGTGAAATTTTAGAAAATGCTATTGATGCTTTCGTAAGACAAAGACCGATTTAATGAATTTTGAGAGGATCGTACTGACTCAATATCTGAGGTTGCATCTAATTTGCCGCCTTCATCTTTATATGCTGTCTTCAGTGTCACCATTAATCTTTTACACCTTTCCTTCAATGATCTCTGTTGGAAGTAGGAACTTGCTTCTTTAATAAGCGTGATAAGACCGTTTATATTTGTTGTATATTCATTAGTTATGCATGGGGGTTGATCATTGCCTTTCACGTCTCGTAAAAATTGAATGAAGTCGCAGAAATCTATTATTTGTTCGGGTTTATCGGTCCATAACTTTTCAACACCTTCGTAAATATCCTGAGTTGATTCGGATTCAATTTTTCTACGTTTCGTTTTTTGTGTTCGTCTTTTTGATGCTCTTTCAGTTTCTTGGAACGTGCCTGTAGGTATGGGCATATTTTCGTTTTCCTGAGTTTTTTCTGTATTGTTCTCCGTTTCTGTTGATGTTGTGGTAGGTGCAGTTGTAATAGTTGAGGCTGGTCTTTTATTAACTGTGCTTTCGTTATTTGAGGGTAGATTGATTTCTATAGATTCATTTGTCTTAGTGCATTTTGAAGCGATATGTCCCGACTCTTTACATTTGAAACATTTGAGAGTGTCGTCAGATAAGAAAATTCTGTATTCTTTGTCATCGTAGTTAATTAGTATAGAGTTCGAAATTACGTTTGCTTCACCAATGGCTACAGAAACTTGCCTCCGGAAGCTAAGGACTTGTTTAAAACCCTCAATTCCTATACCAGCTCCAATAAAAGAAATTGATGATACAACTTTGATATTATTTGTTTTAAGATCTTCCTCAATAACATGGTGTGGTATGCAGGGTGATACATTAGACAGAATTAATCTTTTCGCAGGCATTATGAGTTTTCGAACACTTATAAATATATCATTAACATTGATTCCTCCTTCATTCTCAACGAGTTCATTTACTAACTGTCTTGAGGCTAAGTATAAGCAAATTCTATTATTGGACATCCTTGAGACGAATAACACATTTTTGGGCTCTACTACTTTACCAGTGGCGATAACATAATCTTTAATCTGTAAACCATCTATAACAGGAAATACAACAGCTTGATCTTTTTTGCGAAACGGTGATACCTTTACAATATTTGAAAATAATGTATTTTGACTTTTGTTGTTATTCATACTGTTAGTATTATTATCTTCTGTGCGGGTACTATTTTCCGGAGAGCCCCTGTATTCAGAAACTACAACCGGGTGCGATGTTCCTCCATCCATATTTCATCCGTGAATTAGGTTGATATGAATAAAGTTTGAAGAAACATATCGCTAATCAGCATGAAATGATTAAATATAAAAGTAACTATAGAAAAAAATGTTCACTCACTTCTTTATTCCCAGCCGGCTATCCGTAGCCGATATGTTCTCACACAATATTACTTATATTTCACTATAACTAACTATATTATGAGTTCTAATTACTTCTAATTAATAAATAACGAAATGTACATTAAAAATAATGAAACAATGTAACGGTTCGCCGTTACGTGAATTAAAGAATACTGTGATGAACAGTTTAAGATTTCTTTCTGTTAGGAAACTTGTCATATGATTTCTCAGAAACATCTGCCCGCTCAATAAAACATCGACTGTTGAAACTAGCATTCCTTATGTGTGATGTCGCTAAGTATCGCGTGGAGGGGTAGATATCTTAACGGAAGTCTCAAGCGGTCATTGTGGTGACAGCGTTGATAGAGGTACATTTGATTTTCATTAACTCGTTCTTTAGTCATTTCTTAAATTTTGCTATTGAAATATAACTACCCTCAGGGACTATTCAATTTGATCTGTTTCTGTTAGAATACTGGATATTCAGTCCCTGAATAGGTTATTTTTCAGTAGATGTAATTAACAGCGTACTTCACGGCATGTCGCACAATCAATTTGCATTAAGCATGATTCAATGAACATCTTTTCCATAATTGCAGGGATTGTTGTAATCATTGTATGAAATCATTCTAGAGAGACGTAGGCAGTTTATACCGATAATATTTATTTTTCAACTTTGTAGTTAAACCCACAAACTGCACATGGTATTTGAGCGATTTTGTAAATCGCCATTTTGTGATTCTAGTACAAAGTACACAGGCTGGTCTTGTTAGACAGCACGTTCAGTGAAGGTTGTTGAGGGTTAGCACAAAGTAAGTAACCCAATTACTGCGTATTGGGTATACACATATATTACGTCTATTACGCTCGTTCAGAGTTAGTACAAATTACAATATCAATCCACGTGTGCAATTCATTTCAAGCAATTCAGATTTTATGCTATTTTGCAAATTCCAACCTTTCAATTATTACTCTTTCAGTCACATTTTAAGTATTATTCCTTTAGTCACATTTTAATTATTTGCTAATTTAAGTAACAATTGTAATAATTTAATTCTTTCAGATCAATTAAGATTGTTGTCTGAATTGATATCTCTTCAAGATTTCAATTTTGTAATAGTGTTTTAACAATTTGGGAAGATAGCATAGTCAGTTGTGGAATCGCATGGTTATTCCAATTGACTGTGTTACTCGTCCTTTGAACTGAGGCCAGGTTCTGTTCGTTTTTTTGAAATTATAGGGTAAGAACAACTGAGGTGCCTCTCTTCTTCTTCTCGAGACGGTTTTCTGAATCTCCTGGCCGGACCGACATCCAGATACATCAAGTTTCAAGGAGGGTAACATTTTTTAGTTTGAATGACCATATTTTCATTTCTCTGATTATGTTATTCAACTGAAGTTGTATTCCACAAATTTTATAGAACCCATTTTGAGGTTCATTTTAATTCTCAGCAATCGATAATTTTTTTTCAATTAAATATTTGATTTCAATCTCTTACCTAAAATTGATGTTCATTTATTTCGTGTATTCAAATTCAATTTTATTTTATGTAATATCAAAATTGTACTTCTTTAATTTATTACCAAATTCCGTTTGGAATAAACCAAATTGTTAAGTTGAACTTGTATTACTTTTCTGAATTTCCATCATTACGAGCCCTGAGATTATTGACTTCAATTTGAGCTAGTTGGGCCAATAAAAACCGACCCAAAGCGGTCCGTTTCAACGATTATTTTTAAGTCACTACAACGAAAGTTCGAAAAGTTATAAAAGACGTTTTTTGAAACTGCTGTTTAATCCACTATTTTCACATTATACACTTTCTGAAACACATGTGTTCAATCAAGTAGCCTCAGTGCATTCAGGGGTTGAAACCCGGCCCCTCAATGATGCTGATGATATGTCTTTTGAAGTTGATGGTATTCGCAATTATTAAAAGATTGCTTTTAATAAGAACACTTCATTGACTTCTTGTTAACAACGGTAATTTGGTTACAACAACTGCACATAGCGTCATCTCAATTAATACATTAGATACATAGAGAAGAAACAGTCAAGAATATTTAAGTCATAGAGACATGACTTACGAGAAGTTCTTGCATACCTAACACTCCCGCTCAATAAAAAGTGTTTTTAAGTTTAATACATATGAACAAAGTATTTCACTAACAAAAACAAAAAAATATTATGTAAATTAAAAAAGTTATGCAGTTACACATTTGCTGAGTTGATCTTACGTCCAAGAGCTTTGGTGAACATATCCGCACAGTTTTCCGTTGTGTTTTTGTAATTTACAACGATTTGCTTATTCAAGCAGAGATCTTTAATGAAATAATACCTAATGTCAATATGTTTCCCTCGTATTGAGTTTTCATGAGTGTTCATCATCAAAATAGCACTCAAGTTATCCACTTGGAGGTTAACTGCTTCATTAGCTTTTCTGGTGTCGATGTCTGAATAGAGGCCTTTCAGGTTCACAAGTTCTTGTGCCGCTACTGCAGCTGAGATGTTATCTGCTTCCATTGACGACAGTGCAACACAGTTTTGCTTTTTGGAATGTCAAGCTACTGGATTTCCGGAATGAAAGCACACAAAGCCACTGACA
Organism: Endomychus coccineus; assembly: GCA_958510875.1. Taxonomy (NCBI): domain Eukaryota; kingdom Metazoa; phylum Arthropoda; class Insecta; order Coleoptera; family Endomychidae; genus Endomychus; species Endomychus coccineus. The sequence continues at coordinate 104,609,390 of OY294069.1, read as the reverse complement.
CTCTTCCGTGTCTGTTGGTCTCCAATCTGCATCACTGAATCCTACAAGCTTGTTATCACCTTTCTTCAATTTTAGCCCAAATCATGTAGTATGACAGAGGTAGCTTAATATACGCTTAGCGGCTTTCCAAGTCTGCATTGTTGGCTTGTCAAGAAATCGACTCAGAAAAGAAACACTGTATGCTATATCAGGCTTGCTCACAAGGGATATGTACATTAGTAAGCAAACCAGCCGTCGATATGGTACTTCAGTAGGGGGGCTATCCTTATCAATCTTGAATTCTGTTTCCATCGGTGTATGTACGTTAAGAGTATTTTCCATATTAAATTCCTCCATTAGTCGATTGATCATTTTTGACTAGGTTATCTTTATAACGTTGGCCTCTCGACTTATCTCCATCCCTAAAAATGATGATACATTGTCCATAATTTTTAATTTGGAAATGCCATAAAGATATTTCGTCAGTTCTTTCACTGCTTGATCTGGACCAATTATAAGTGCATCGTCCAGAAAAAGAAAAAGATGAACATTGTCCTTGACGTACAGACAGAAATCGTGTTTGGATCTTTTGAATTTTAATTCGTTCATAGTCATGTTGAATTTCACATTCCAGCATTTTGATGCACTCCTTAGACCATAAAGTGCACGATTCAATTTAGAATATTTCGCATCCGTCTTGAATCCATTTGGTTTCTTGATATAAATTTCTTCTACTAAATAACCATTTAAAAATGCTGTTGGAACGTCAATCTGCTTTAGTTTCCAGTCCCTTTGTACGGTAATTGATATCAACAATCTTACAGAAGAAAGTCTACACACAGGAGCATAACTTAATTCATTACCAATTTCAAATGGTACCTGGAATCTCTTTGCCACCAGGCTTGCCTTTTTGAAATCATCCAGCGAGTATCAATTGGTTTGTTGTTGGGAGGAAAAAGTGCAGGAACCCAGGTCTACAGCTTCTCATGAGAATCGAGTTCACCATTTATGGCCTCGACCCACTCCTCTGATTCTATAGCTTCTTCAAAAGTCCTCGGTTCGTTAGACTGTGATAATAAACAGTAGGCTGCATACACCTCGAAGTCGTTCTAGTGGTTCTGCCTGGTTACCATTCTCCCCGATCTTGTTACTTCAGGTTGATTGTTATGGTCATCTTCATGCACCTCATCGTTCAATTCATTGTTGCCCTCAACATCATATTCACATACTACCTCTTCATTCGATTGTTCAACATCACCTTCACCTTTTTCTCGTGGCTCAGAGAAATAAATGTTGTTATGCATTTTCATATTGTACTGCTTTGGCTCTTCAGTTTCTGTAGACTGATATTCGTCAGTACATTCCATGATGCCTTCATCGAATCGCACATCACTGGATTCAATTATTCTTTCAATTGATGACCACAGCCGATACCTTCCACCACAATATCCAACCATGATTGTTCTCTTGACCCGGCTTGAATTTTATTTTCCTTTGACAAGTTAATACACCATGCGCGGTATCCGAATATGCGAAGTCTACTCATATCATTCCCACCATGCCATAGAAGTGATAGAGCTATATCTTTCTTTAACACTGATGTTGGAGTTCTATTTAATTCGTACACAGAGCATTTCACTGCTTCATCCCATAGGGATTTGTCGATTTTTGAATCGATTATCTTCGATCGTACCATATTTAGCAGTGTCCTATTCATCCGTTCGGATTTTCCATTCATCTGCGGGCTGTAGGGGATGGTGTATTCCAAGCGAACTCCCCTGTGTCTGGTGAACTGTTTAAATAAATTTGAACTGAATTCTCCGCCATTATCCAAACGAATGTGTTTGAGATTTGTGTTATGCTGAGTTTCAATTTCATTATTGTAATCGATCAAGTTCTGCTCAGCTTCATTTTAGTTCTTTAAATTTTGTACTATCACAAAGTGTGTGAAATCATCGATCATTACTTGGAAATACTTGCCTCCACTGACCGTATGACGTGTACCTTGTGACTTTTCGGTAAACTGCTTACTGCGGGTAACTTCAATTCCTCGGGCGCCAGATTTTTCTAAAGGATTACTCCCTTTGAGGACTTCTGCTAGGGTCCTCCCCACAAGGCTTGTCACTATGCTATCTGTAGATAGCATTGTCCCTAGGGTAGCTACAGTGGAGTAAAACCAGGGCCCATTGGGCAGAAAACAGTATCAAAATTGTAGGCTTTAATTACAATTGATACCTAGTTGAAACTTCAGCTCATTTAAAGACGGAGCAGAAATAACTTAATAAAACGGGGAATTTCAAATATTAAAATATATAATAATAATAATAAGTACACTTTCAGAATAATTAATAAATGCAATTGAACGGTAAATTACCCAAAAATCCACCCAGGTGGAAAATATAAGGAAGATCAAGCGGTATATGAAAACTGTAACAACATATCTATTTTTACGATATGTTATGTATTTAATTTCAATTCAACGGTACGGAATCGGTTGATAAATGATTTTCATTTATCAATTTACGGAAAATACAAATCAAGCAGTTCCTAGAGCCATAAGAGGTGTACGGTAATCATTCAGATAGCATTATTACTTGAAATGTTCATTACATACTACGGTTTATCAAACGGTTAAAATTCGGTCGGATCGGAAAATATTGGCCTGGATTATTTTTCCGATTGTACGATATCAGATTTTACGGTATATTCGGATAATTACTCTAATTGAGTTTATTCTGTCACATTGTAACGAAGCTTAAATTTCGAAATATCATTCATGTTAGATCGGACAGTAAATACGGATATTACAAGTAAACTCAGTTTGAACAGTTCAGTATTTCAATAGATATGCGTGAGCTCCGAATGTATATTCCGGGATTGTCACTTTTCTAAATCTCCGTAATTTTGAATAAGTGTAATTATTCAAATAGATGAATCTAATTCATGCCCGTTTAAAAATTGCATTCATTCCGATAAGATATGTTGCAAAAACAGAGGTCTGGCAAGTTGATGCATCAAAGTTGTGAACAACCTTATGTATAAAAAAAGGCGAACAACCAAAAAACTCCGATAACACTTGTTTAGTGTGCCGGGAGAAACTAGTGGAGCATCATGATCGCGAATTTCAGATCTAATGAGTAGCGTCACTTTTAAGCATTGTTCGGGACACAAGTAAAAAAGCCTCGGCACAAAATAAGGAATTGGTGGAGCAGACTTGACCAGAACCTCGGAAAATGTATAAAAGCCGTGACAGTCTCTTTTGTGACTTTGATTTTCAATCAGTACAGTTGCTATTTGGTGATTTTGATTTCCAATCAGTACCGATGAAGTGTGATCATTATCGGAGTGAATTAATTATCCGAGTTCAAGTCAGTTTCAAACTGTGAATTAACAGTAGTGATTTGTTTAGTGAATTGTTGCATAAGGTAAATGATAGCTAATAGTTAATATTTTTGCGCTGGTAATTTGGAAGCAATTTTATTAAACTTATTTATGATGTTATTACACACAAGCCAGGCATACCAAATCCTGCTCAAGATATTACTAGGTTATGTTTGTTTACTGTTCCCTCAAGTCAAAGCCTTATGAGATCATATGTTGCTACGGAGAGTGGAAACCTTATTGTAACTATGCTAGGATAGCTACCCTTTTATGCAACTCGAGGGTTGCGGAGAGTGTATATTACAGGGTTACACTATGAGGAGTGTCCTGTGAGTTGGTAGAATGGATTGAATTTAGCTGCCACCAGTTCCTTTTTGAGGTGTTTTAGAGAATAGTCCAGGGAACGAAACTAATCTCGAAGGAGTTCCTCTCCAGTAGCACTTGGTATAAAATTATTCAGTAGCGGGCCCTTCCTGGCCGATGTATATACTATGCCAGTATGACAGCTTCACGTTGCTGAAGATGTTCGGAATGACAATCACGACAGGATTATTCTTTTCCACTATAACGTTATTTGAGGGATGGTGTATCAATGAAGAACAATGAAAACAGTATAAGTTGTATATTGGGTAAAGTTATTCGAATACAAAACAATAATAATCGACAGGTATAGACACTAAGTCCCATGCATATAAACACACTGTGGAAATATGACAAATAGTAATCAAGAAATAAAAATAAAATGGACGAATTTAATTTGGTACAAGTTTCCTGAATGGTTTGAATAAAATATATATAATAAATTGATAAAACTATCAAGTATGATCAATCAGTGAATTATTGATTCGTCTGATGTAACGTAGCCAGAGAGTTGTTTCTTTACGAGCTAACCTTATTTTTGAATCGAATATACCACTCTGATGGAGTTACTAAGGTTATGAAGTGAACCAGAGGGGCCACTGATAGTAAGGTTGAGATTCCAGGAGGGTGACTCTCTGAATAAATAGCCCTGTTGCCTTATCCACAACTACCTGGTTCGCTATGTATATTTAGATCTAGTAAATTGATTCAACAAGATAATCAAGATAAATGAACACAAGTTTCCAAGATAATATCAAACAAATTACTCTCAAGTTCGTCGCTTATGGCTAGCTCTCAATGTCCTTGAGGAACAGGGTCTCAATAGGATTTTTAGGAACCCTTCAATGACTGAATAAAATATCATTATAGCAACCTGTAATGAATGATTCTTCCTAACAGTCCCCAAGTAAATTATGAATCTAATCTACACCCACAATAACCCTGATTTCAATTATACCTATTCTAAGTAGGACACCTATATCCACTACAAATTGAGAGAAGTTTGGCAGATGGATCAATACACTTCTAATGGATCAAAATACTCTAGTAATGGTTACTATCCTCTATAAACCAACACAAAAACGATAAGAGGGGGTGCTGACCTCAGAATTTTCGCTTGAACACAGACTGAATAGCTTTTTCTAAAGACTTATCCTGACTCAATATTCAATCCTCAATCCACAGGGTAACTAATAACACCTGAACTTGCACTTCACGGCTTTCACAAAAGGTATTACGCGACGTCTTTTTGTTAAGTTAAAATTCACACTCCGGAGCTAGTTATCTCTCGCACCCAGATCAAATTGTTTAATTGTTGAGGAAAATTCAAAATATCAGATTACTTTAAATTTCTATCAACAATAAGTTATCAATGACTGTCTCCAAAATTCTTTTACAGGTTATTTCAGATTCTAGTTACCAAAAAATATCCACTGAATAAAAGATATTAAAGTAGAATGTAATCTCTTTTAAAATTGATATCATCAGTCCGATTGAACTTCCCAATAACCTAAATTCTATTCAACATATTCATGTGGATTTACCACATGACTGCAACAATGCAATCTCTACAAGCTGAACATACAGAGAAAAACTACTTCTGTTTCCATATTGTCACAACACTTTTTGGGATTGACTTTTACGCACTAACCCGCGCTGTCACTCGATGGTTTCACATACCAAGACGCTCTTGGAGACTGGACATGGACCTGCCGTACAGCGAACTGACTGCTGATCGTCTTCCCTCGCGTTCTGTCCAGTGGAGGGTTGGATACATAGCATGGGCGGCGGTGGAATCGGTGGTGGTGGAATCTGCGGCTGATTCTGGTTCCATGGGGGTGACATCGGTTGACGGAGCGGATGGAACTGCATCCCCTGGACTCTCATGAGAGTGATGTCGGTTGACTAGGAAGGAGGTGAGGTGAGTGTTCCATAAACATAGGAATAGATGTAGACCCCATTCGAATAGCTGGTACAGGCTCCATCCATTTGGGCCAACACCAACAACGAACTTCGCCAATCGGAATATACAGTATAGGCCCAACAGCCCGTTCATGATGGTCCCTATGCTTTCGAATCGACCCCATATCTGTCGGACAATGAACCTGACGGTAACTTCTTCCTTGCTGAATAGTTTGAGAGTGTTGTACCCTTGGTTCAGAAACCCGTCGCGCTATCATCATTTGGACTGAATCTCTTTCCATACCGAAGATCAGGTTCCGTTAGGTTTTCCTCAGGTCCTCGGATGTGTATAGTCCCCCTGGGCTAATCAGCTTGATCAGTTGGAACTTCATTTGGTCCTCTGCTTCAATCTCAATGGTCAGTGGTATAACTCGTCAGTGGTAGTGGGGAGAGGCCGATCCAGGTTCCCTCGACTTGATACAAGTTTTTCTATTTGAACAGCTACATTTGGATTGACGTGAGTCGACGGTGCCATGATTTTGTCAGGATTGAAACGATTGAGCTCCGTTAAATTTTTCCGCTCCTAGTTTGAATAAGTAGCTTGATCATCCATTTGCTACTACCGAAGAGTGACTGTGCATGCCGCAATGCGAGATGGTCCTTGTCACCTCTACCAGACAGGCGCGTGAGTATCGTTGTCTGCTTCTCCCTAATATTCTGTAATTGGATCCGGGCAGGATGTCACCTTCTTCAGTGAAACCATCTTTGTGATTAACGAGTCCCCTTCACAGTCGTACGCGATCAACTCATTTCCCATTCAAGTTGGTAGTATCATCACCAAGGCGAAGTACATCCTTGGCACTCTGAAACAGATCCCAAGAAAAAGGGAGGAGAACACAAAAACGAATAAAAAATTCAGAATCATGCACCTTATCGTGACATCCCCTTAACTTCCAAACTCCATCTACTTATCTGTGATAACATGGAATTGGTTACAAGCAACCATAGGGATACGAAGAACACAAAACAGGTTGTATTATCTCTACACGTTTCACGACCATCTAAAGATCTGTGAATTACTTTTCATTCCCCTAGGACTGACTCAATGCCCTTTCCCTCTCCCTAGGGTTACGTTATCTCATCAATACATGGGGAGGATCCACCTGTCCCTCAATCAAGAACCTCTACCCGGTGCAGTGGTCCCGTTCACAGGGTGCTGCAGCCACGGAGGCTGGAAGGATTACTACCCCTTTCCAGAGGTTGCTAGCTTATAGTGGAAGCTGCTCTTATTTTCAATAAAAAAAAATTTAAACGGAACGCGGTGACCTGAAGAGTCAGAGGTTCCGAATTTACTGACTTCACTTCGTTCATAGGGAACCAAGGCCAAGACTCACAAAAAAAAACTAAGTTGGCACTGCATATAAACTACTTTGTTCCGCTATGACGTCACTCGATCTATCGACTCATTCATTCTCTGGGCGGTATTCTCTCACCCGCCCCGCGCACTTTCTCCCACCAATTTCCAGGCCTTACTGACGACTACGCGTCTTGCTGCTCATGCAGGAGGCCTATCTGTCCCCATCACTCATGGGTCTTACCAGACAATCAAACCCTGTACCTGCGCTTGGTACGTCACATTTTGGTATTGACCCCAAAATCCTGGTCGACTACCCCTACTGGCGAATTCTACCTGTCAGATTCACAATTGGCCTACCTGGCCTTCCTGTCCATCCTGGACCCAAAACTCACTTCCAAAACTCCGGCCTTATGTCCCGTCCTTCTCTAGTGGCACAACAGGCCCATCAGTCCAACCTAGACTTTCTTCCAAAAGCGAAAACTTTTCTGGCCTCCCTGGCCTCTACAGTTCCAGTTTGATCCCCTCATGCCAGACCCCTAATTAACTTATCTGGCCTCTTTGTCCCTACTGGACACTCTTGTGCTGACAGCCCTCTTGAGTATGACCTTTACTGACCTCGGGTATTGTGGACCTTTCTCCACAGCATCGGACGCATATTACGATTCAGTCCAATACCTCCTTGAAGATTCATGCTCTAGAACCAGTTTTGAGATGCTGGGTAGAGATCTTCCATAACGACCGGCTGTCGCCAGGTTCCGCGTTGTTCGAAGTATGGGACATCTCGATATCGATATGCTTAGGCCATTCGGAGCCGATCCTTGTTTCTGCATCACTAGATTGGGTCTACACATTGCCCCGCGTCATACCCAATGTCCTCAGCACTCGATGCACCTCCTGGCTGCCCGATGAAGTGCGCGAATAACTCTACCTCCATCATTCGCACACCATCCATACCTGAAATGAAGAATCACTGTACTGGACAGTAGATTAAGTGGACGAGTTCTGCGCCAGGAAATGACTCATCGACCGGATGTTGCGCGCGCAACTTCGGATGTAACGTCACTAACCCGCGAAATTCAAACGTGTCCATAGAGCTTACGATGATTACAGAACTTTCGACCATAGACGTCTGGGTCATAGAATGTGAGGTTGGTTGTATGTGACGTCATCGACCCGCGAAATTCAAAACGTAACCATAGAGCTCACGATGATTACAGAACTTCCAACCACAGAGGTCTGAATGTGAGGTTAGTTGAATGTGACGTCATCGACCCGCGAAATTCAAACGTAGAGGTGTTTTGGTAATGTTTGAACTATCATGGCAGTAGATGAACACCGCGCGTTCGGGCGCAGGATATCCGGTCTCCACTTCCGGTCTAGCTGTCGATGTGCATCCGGTGCATGAGCTCGTCCTTATCAGTTTTGAAAGGATGTAGGTGATAAGGATTTTATTTGTAAAGAGTATACAGGGTGTGTTTAAAAAGTGTGTCACATGTACAGAGTCACGTGACTAACACATGACAGCATGGCGACCATAAGGACCAGCTGTCATGGCGACCATAAGGACCAGCTGTCATGGCGGCCATAAGAACCAGCTGTCATGGCGACCATAAGGTCCAGCTGTCATGGCGATCATAAGGACCAGCTGTCATGGCGGCCATAAGAACCAGCTGTCATGGCGACAATAAGGTCCAGCTGTCATGGCGATCATAAGGACCAGCTGTCATGGCGTCCATAAGGACCAACTGTCATGGCGTCCATAAGGACCAGCTGTCATGGCGGCCATAAGAACCAGCTGTCATGGCGACCATAAGGTCCAGCTGTCATGGCTGACCTAAGGTACAGATTGCTTCGTAGAGATGTCGCCATCAAGTGACAGCTGTCATGGCGGACCTTAGGTACAGATTGCTTTGTAGAGATGTCGTCACCAAGTGACAGCTGTCATGGCGGACCCAAGGTACGAACTGCTTCCTGGAGGGGGCTCCGCCACCTCTAGGAAGCAATTTGTACCTTTGGTCCAAAGGTACAGGCTGCTTCATGGAGATGTACCCACCACGTGACAGCTGTCATCGAAGGTACAGAATGCTTCGTGGAGATGGCGCCACCAAGTGACAGCTGTCATGGCGGACCTAAGGTACAGATTGCTTCGTGAAGATGTCACCACGACGTGAATGCTGTCATGGCGACCCTTGGGTACAGGCTGCTTCATGGAGATGTCGCCACCACATGACAGCTGTCATGGCGGACCAAAGGTACAGGTTGCTCCGTGTAGGTGTCACCACCGCGTGACAGCTGTCATGGTGAGCTAAAGGTACAGGCTGCTTCGTGTAGGTGTCACGTGACAGATGTCATGGCGGACCGAAGGTACAGGCTGCTCCGTGGAGGTGTCGCCACCAGTTCGACTCGTCCGACTCATGCGACTCGTACGGTTTTGAAATCACATGATCTGTAACGCGGTGAGATATGGTGTCTGTCACTTCGACGGAGAGTGTCTGTCACAAGGTGTCATGGTGACTATCACGTACCATAGAGCTGAAGGTTACAGAGCTAACACAACTCAAAACCATAGAGCATCATGGTGGTGGAAAGAGTTGTCATGATGTCTGTCACGTGAGGTCTTCATCGAGGTGTCATGTCGCGTCTTGGAAGGTGTGACGTGGTGGATCCATGACGCGAACTGTCAAGACGGATCTATGAATGTCAACCATAGCTTCATAGGTATCAAATGAAAAGTCTTGATATGCAGAATGTTAATTTTATTGAATTGAAGATCCTACGATCATAGTTTACCAACGGTGATGACGTCACGGGAGGCATTCATTGTTTCAATCCGGTGACCATAGTTCACGAACGATGATGACGTCACTGCTTCGAACCGATGACAGTAACTGATTCAACCCGGCGACCATAGTTTACGAACGATGATGACGTCAATGCTTCAAGCCAATGACAGTAACTGATTCAACCGGGCGAACATAGTTTACGAACGATGATGACGTCATCGTTCACGAACTAATGAGGAATAAAATGTGAATAATCATAATGATTGTAATACATTCATGCACATGTTTTTCGCATGATTCAACACGTGTTTCAACATTCAGACACGTGTTTCAGACACGTGCTTCAACATTCAGACACGTGTTTCAGCATTCAGACACGTGTTCCAGACACGTGTCCCAGCATCCAGACACGTGTTTCAACATTCAGACACGTGTTTCAGCATTCAGACACGTGTTTCAGACACGTGTTTCAACATTCAGACACGTGTTTCAGCATTCAGACACGTGTTTCAGACACGTGTTTCAACATTCAGACACGTGTTTCAGCATTCAGACACGTGTTTCAGCATTCATACCTATTTAACATGTATTTGAAACCTGATTTTGACAGAAGCGTAGAAGCACCTAACCGCGTGATCAGACATATACAATATAACATCATCATCTAGTATATAAACAAATGCTTATTAACATATGTTCCAGTATGATTTCGATTCGCCTTCAGGCATGATGAAGATTGTTAAGCAAAAAGACTCGTTGAGTATTATGAACTTAGGGTCAAGCAATGAGAATGTTGAACAATCACAACGTCACAGCTCTTTGCTGCCTAATACCCTACGAACAATAATCTGTGGTCCAAGTAATTGTGGGAAAACAAATGTGTTGTTATCTCTATTGTTAGATGCTAACGGCCTGAAATTTGAAAACGTGTACATATATTCAAAGTCTTTACACCAACCAAAATACCAGTTACTAAAGGAGACATTGAAGAAAATTGAGAGGCTTGGATATTTTCCTTGTACCGAAAGTGATGAGGTCATAGACCCCACAGAAGCGAGGCCTAATTCGATAATAATATTCGATGACGTGATGTTTGAGAAACAGGAGAAAATTCGTGCTTATTTTTCAAGAGGGAGACACAACTCAATTGATAGTTTCTATCTTTGTCAGTCTTTTGCTAAATGTCCAAAACATGGATTGCGCGACAATGCCAATTGCTTGATTATTTTCAATTAGGATGAACTCAATTTGAAACATATATTCACCGATCATGTAAGTACCGACATGTCACTCGAGAAATTCAAAGAGATATCTAGCGTATGTTGGAAAGATAAATATGGATTCCATATGATAAACAAAGACTGTGATATGAACAAAGGACGTTATCGCAAAGGTTTTGATAGTTATATATACATCTAACATGTATATATACTTTCATTTGAAATAGACAAACCGCTCAGCATGGACGTGAGTGTGAGTAACATGCTTAAAGAAAAACAACAAATGAAGAAAAAAATTTGGGAGTTAGCAAACGTTGTGAGGAAAAAATATATGGCTGTGAAATTGGGTAAAGCTGAAAATGATGAGATTCTAGATAATATGTTCAGGAATGTATCTAAACCTCTGGAGGAAATTGCGAAAAATGCTGAAATAATCGAACAAAATTCGTTGGTTAAACCTAAAAGTATTGTTTCTACAGCAACACAAATGAAGAACATACCAATCCCAAATATTGTAACTGAAGGGGAAGAGTTCGTATATAACCCCCAAAATACTGAGGAAGATGTGTTAACCCTCGAACCTACTATCGATCAGATTCGTGAAGAATTCAGAAAACATAAGAAAGATAATGCAGAGGCTACAGAGGAGTTTCTGCAACAATACTCCACATTAGCACGTTATTACTTGGAAGGATTCCTATTGGATGATGATGTCAAGAAATACGATGATAGAATGGAATTGCAATATAATTCAACTTTAGACAAATGGTTCATGGGAAATCAACCTATAGAAATTGATAGTGAGAGTTATATAATTATCAAGGGTACTCCGTTCAAGGGTACCACAGGACTGTATAATTTGATATTTTACAGAGATGTTCTACCTGATACTTACACTGTGTAAGATGGGAAAAATTACAGTCAAATGATGGAAATGACTAGTGCCCATAGACGTAATAACGATCTAGCTGATCGAATAAGAAACATTGTAGAATACAAAAATGTACTGAAACCTTTGATTAATTCCATGAAAAGACCCAGAGCCAAAACATACACTGGAAGTGCATATATCAATAATGATATGCTTGAATATAACGAGAAACCTATCGAATATGTTTATTGGGATGACGTTAACGAAATTGTGGATAGACTGAGACTTCTTGTTGCATCCTCGCATGCAGGTAACCATAATCATCACAACGAGATAATCTCTATAATAGAAGAATTGATAGAGGCAGGGGTAATTGAACAAAAACCAGGTGTAAGACAAATTCATCACGATTATAAAGATGGTTTCAATGGATAAGTTTGGCAGAGCCTCCTCTTCCATGTGGATATATGATACAAATGTATTTAATAATAATTTCAAACAAGTTCACGGACAAGGATTATTCCTAACGAGCGATAGAAGTTATGATATGGAAAATCGTAGATTGTGCAACGTAAAATCACCGAATGATGATGGAGATGTTGCAAATAAAGTATATGTTGATAAATTAACACACAAACTGAATCTGAAAACGGAAACCAGTCTTAAAGATACCTTCAATGTTAGGGTTGATAATTTGATCAAAGATATCAACAAGGATCCGGATGAACATAACTTAACGAATGAGAAGGTTATTCTCAGCATTGATAAACATCTGATGGACATTCAGAATAAATATAATGGAATGGGGATCTATATAAAATCAGAGTATAAAACAATCAGTGATAGTGTGAGGGAAAACAGAAATGAATTGAAAGAGATCAATAACACATTTAACAGTGTGAACATGCGTCTAAATGACATTACTAGTAAAGTGGAGGCGTTAGAACGACGGATGACATCTGTGGAACCTTCTAAGAAGAGACCCTCATCATCCACAACAACAAAGCAGGGCTCTGTGAAACGTATATCTCCAAATCCTGTGAATATACCCAAAAAATTAATTCTACACTAGATTTCCACATTGATAAGATGAGTAGAGAACAAGTTGTGCATGAGCTTCATAAGCCGAGTAGGAAGAATTTCAAACGACGCAGAACAATCATAAAAGGTTTGGATGATTTGTGGCGAATGGATCTGGCTGAAATGGGTAATTACGCTCGTGAAAATAGAGGATTCAAATACATTTTGATTATGATCGATTGTTTCTCGAAATTTCTATGGACACGCCCGCTGAAAACGAAATCAGCCGAAGAGGTTCGGAAAGCGGTCAGTTCTATATTGCTAGAAGGACATCGTAAGCCTAGGAATCTGCAAAGCGATCAGGGAAAAGAATTCTTCAATAAACACTTTAACGATCTAATGAAGAAACATAATATCAATCATTATAATACGTATAGTGTGAAAAAAGCAGCCATTGCTGAACGTGTCATTCGAACGTTAAAGGAATCGCTCTACAAACATTTCAGTCTCAGCGGGAAATACAAATGGCTTGATATACTTGAAGAAACCACAGAAAAATATAATAAACGTAAACATAGTACTATAAATATGGCTCCAATAAAAGTGACGAAACAGATTGAGAGCGAAATATTGAAGCGATCCTACTCACACATCAAGTTAGCTCTGCCTCACAAATACAACGTTGGAGATGTGGTACGAATAAGTGAGGCTAAACATATTTTCGAGAAGGGGTTTACGCCCAATTGGAGTACGGAATTATTTAAAATCATCAAAGTAAAAATTACCAACCCGGTCACATATCTACTAGAAGACATGACCAACGCACCAATCAGCGGCTGTTTCTATGAGGAAGAATTACAGAAAACAAAACAACCAGATGTGTATTTAGTCGAAAAAATATTACAAAAGAGGAGGGGTCAACAGTATGTGAAATGGTTGGGTCTAGATAATAATCACAACAGTTGGATCAATAATTCAGATCTCGTTCAATGACCCCATCATTAACCATTTGGAGATTATTAGGAACAAACAAATAGCTGGAATATTATTGACTCGAGGGTATGTTTATTATAATGGAACAAAATTCCGTGAATATGAGGGTGAATCAAGAGTGAAGATTATAATATTTGAAACATATATTGTTAAGATTATACTTAAGTCTTTTGTATTGAGAAAATTTTGAAATTAATAAGAAATATTATTTTGAAATCTTTGGTCTTTCTCTCTCCCCTCGTTGAATAACGGTGCAATCTTGAATTCTCATCAGTCTGTATGGAAGCGTACGTAGGAGAAGGTGTTCTCAATACGCTTATAAACAAGCTCCCGTTTGAACTTCATATTCCTGGTTATCAATTCTGTGGTCCCGGTACAAAATTAGAAGAACGGTTGAGAAGAGGAGATTCAGGTATCAATCCACTCGATAAAGCTTGCCGCCAACACGATATTTCATATCTGCGAAACGCTAGTTTGGAAGGACGTCACGAGGCGGCTAAAATATTAGAGAACGCTGCTTGGCAACGTGTCAAATCTAAAGACACAAAATTTGGAGAAAGGATTGCCGCTTCCGGTGTAAATAAAATTATGAAGGCAAAGAGGAAATTGGGGATGGGTATGAGAAAGAAGGTTGGGTTCGGAAGTGCAATTGTCGATGGGGTGAGAAAAGTTATGAAGAATAAGTTTGACTCATCCAATCTGAAGAAAACATCCCAAACAGCGTTGAAAGATGCACGAAAACAATTCAAAAAAGCAGGTGGTCGGAAAAATGTTCGATTACCAAGAGTAATTCCTATTCCAAAGACTGGAGGATTTCTACCATTTTTAATACCTCTGTTTGCCGGCTTATCAGCTGCTGGAGCATTGGCGGGAGGTGGTGCAGGCATCGCTAAGGCCGTCAACGACAGCAAAGCAGCTCGGAAAACCTTGGAGGAAACGGAAAGACATAATAAAACAATGGAAACTATAGCTTCGGGAAAACAAGGATCTGGTCTATATTTGAAAAAGTATCGCAAAGGTCTTGGTCTATATTTAAATAAACATCCAAAAAACTGTCAGTAAACCTACCCAGAAGACCTCTGACCGATCTCGATCTACGAAAACTAGCAAAAGCTCTGAAAATTCCCCATTTTAGAGGAGTATTTATGCGTGATGAACTGCCATCCAACGGACCATGGAAAAACGAGCGTGGAATAGTTAATTTAGATAGCTCGGACAATGGAGGCACTCACTGGGTTGGGTTTAATAAAGTCGGTGATACAGTTTTATATTATGATAGTTTTGGCAATTTACGCCCCCCTCGCGAACTAGTGGATTATTTCAAAAAGTGTAAGATATTATTCAATCACGATAATTTTCAACAATATAACACTTATAATTGTGGTCAGTTATGTTTAGATTTCCTCTCTAACTCTTCAGTTGTGCTCGACTAACCCTGCATTCATTAGTATATAAACAGATTGTTGGTAAAGTTTGCATCAATCATGTCTCAGACGTTCACTATCACGGATAAGAGCTCCCGCTTATCTGTAGATTTCCACCCACCTATAGAACTAGATCCTCATTCATATTATTCTATCGCACTTGTTGGCTTGCATACGTACAATAGCATTCCGAACATTGAAGAAGGTTTTAATAAATTTTATTATAAAAATGTGAAGGGTGAGGAAGAAGTAGCAACTATACCTACGGGGTCCTACGAGTTGACAGACATCGAGGATTTCATACAAAGTGCAGTTTGTGGGATAGGAGTGAAGCAAGAAGAACGTGACCGGAAATTATCAATACAATCTAACAACAACACTCTACACACAGAGCTGAAGAGTGATTTTCAAGTGAATTTTATTCCTAGAGATAGTATAAGCGAACTGTTGGGATTCAGCAAAAAGAAATTGACATCTCTTGAACTACACGTATCTGATCGACCTATAAACATAATCAAAGTTCAAACAATACGAGTAGAGTGTAACTTAACCGCAGGAGCATATTATAACAATAAGATAGCTCATACGATATATGAGTTCTCACCTCTTGTACCACCTGGGTTTTCCATTGATATACCGATCATCAGCAAGACGTCCTTCGATAACATCACACTGAATATTTAGATCAGAATTGGAAACGGGTAAATTTTCGTGGAGAAGAAATTATTATACGGTTGGAGTTGAAAAAGACCGCTAGGGATTATGGCTTCCAACAATAAATAATAATCCAATACTCACCACCACTCATTATATGAAAAGAATTCATCTGAGAAGGTTGTTGTTGCAGTAGCCATCACTTGAGAACATGGGTTTGGATTTCAGCAATAAAAGACATACCCATAGTGGTCATCAGTCATTATCTACAACGAATTCAAGGGAGAAGGTTGCTTCTGCATCACTATCATTGGAAAATATGAATTTTTTGAAGTCCCTTGGTTACAATGTCGGAAAAACTTCAAATGTTCAACGAGCCAAACTTCAATGAAGACATCATCCGAGAAGAAACTCATACCTACTATCCCCACACAACGTCTTTTGGCAACAGCGATGAAATTGAGATATTAATCAATCAACAAGATGTGTTGGTAGATTTGGCCTCGTCTGCTTTATTCATCGAGGCAGAATTCCAGCCAGAAGCAACTGGTGATGGTGAATGTAAACTAACGAATAATTTCGGAGCGTTTCTCTTCGAATCTATCAGTTATGAATTGAATGGGAAAGAGATAGACAAAGTACGTGATCCTGGTATTGTCAGCACCATCAGAGCTTATCTAATATATGCCAAATATGAATCTATACCTCTAGCTATTTCTGGATGGTCATTTAAGGATGTATTGAGTTCAGTCTACAATAATAAAATCAATTTATGGATACCGTTGAATTTCCTACTAGGCCTATTCATTGACTATAACAAAGTTTTGAGTGGAAAGAATAAGCTGCGCTTGATAAGGTCTCGAACCGATAACGATTGCTATACTGATAGCACAGGCACGAAAACGGCTAAAATAAATGTGAAGACGATAGCATTAAAAGTGCGACATGTGTTTCCAAGTGATCAAGTTAAATTTCAAATGTTGGGGAATTTGAGTGCTGAGAAGCCTATTTTGATTCCATTCCGTAGTTGGGATCTGCATGAAAATCCGTTGATGAAGGAGAGCACTCGTGACATTTGGGCTGTTAAAACATCAATGAATTTGGAACGTCCTAGATATGTGATTCTAGCTTTCCAAACTGATCGAAAAAATAATCCTGTTAAGCACAGTGCATATTTCGATAATATAAACTTGCTAAATGTAAAATTATACTCGAATTCAGAGTGTTATCCATATGAAGCAATGAAATTGAATTTCACCGACCAGCAATACGTGGAAGCATACCAGATGTACTATGATTTCCAGAAATCATTTTCAAATAAAATAATAAGCGAACCCATGTTAGATTATATAGCATTCAAGAATAGAGCAATTTTTGTGATTGACTGTTCAAAACAAAACGATGCTATAAAGTCATCAACAGTTGACGTCAAACTAGAGATGGAAAGTTTCCTGAATTTCCCCAAAAACACCAGGGCTTATTGCATCATCATTAACGATCGTATAATGGAGTATTCTCCGATTACAGGATCAGTTCGGAATTTGGTGTGAAGAACCAGGTGATGAATCATAATGTTATAATTTTAGTTCTGAATGATGTACTATCAAAATGTATCTTTCCCAATAAATGTTATTATTATTATTATATTTGATATTTTATTTCTCAAACGGTAGGTGGTGATGTAAACATCCGACGATCATAGTTTGTAAACTATGGTAGTCGGTTGCTGGAAATGAAACAAATTGAAACAACTAGTGACGTTATCAGTCAGTTATCAACGTTTGCAATGACATCGAAACGGAGAGTTACCCCCCACCCTCACTATTCACGTTCACGTTCTCACGTATGTAAGAGAGAATCATTTCAGAAAATGTTCAGTTATAAAAATGAACTTAGCAGCGTGCGTTCGTGATTCAAATGTGGCTACATGGTCCACCAACAATCTTATTAAGTTAACAGTTAATGAAGTGTGTCTAAAATTTGGGATCGATATAAGAAACGATAAAAGAAACTATTTATTTTGGAATATTCAACTAAACCAACGCGTTCTGATGAATGAAGATCTATTGGATTGGTTAGGTTATCGCGGCAAGAAATATCATGCTAAAAAGGGTGTTATAACAAGATTGTTAAGGAAAAACCCGCATATACACCATTTAGAAATTTGTGATAAAACTGATGCACGAAAGAAATATTATGTTCTAGATGCTATTGATTTCGAATCATTATTGATGCAAATGCGAACTCCTAAAGTCATCGAGTTACGTGAACTGTTTTCGTTAATGAAATTTATTATGATGAAATATTGTGAGTACGAGAAATTCTATGAACAACAAGAACGTCAAAGAGCTGAGGAACGTGAATGTCTTGCGAAAGAACGATCTCAACGCTTATCTCAACAAATTCAAATGAATGTTATCACCTGACGGAATAACATTGCACTAAATATTGTTCCACCTCCTATAAATTTCGGAAAGAGACGAAATTTAGGTAATTACTTTTGTTTTTTATAATAAAATTTATATAATATATATTATTTAGGATTATATCGAACATCGAATGATATGAGACCAGAATGGTACCTGATGCGTCGACAGGAGGATGGTTGGCGTGATGCCGACAGAAAATTACAAAATCGAGGAATGCGATTAATACGTAAATGGTCTAACATATCTCATGCTATCGATATTGGTAACGAAGTGAAACAGAATTTCCGCCGCGATTTGGAATGGTATGCAAGAGGAAATGTTATTCATGCAGCAGAAGAAGAGGGGGGTGAACAATTGATTAGTGATATCAACATCGAGTCATTGATAGAAAGTGTTATCAATCACAAAAATGAAGCTTATGAACTAGCAAATGATAATGTCAATATATTATTATAATTATCATTCCTTTTGTTTTATTAAAACACTTATATCTTCATACAATCATTTATTCACATGGTAAATAGCCTTCTTTACATATTTAACAAACATTTTCATCATCAGTACTGATAAAGAAGATAAAATTGCATACAAAATTGTGAAAATTTTAGAAATTTCTTCGTCTAGTGAGGATGATGTACGTGTGGATGGTGTTGATATTGTCTTTTGTATGACATGTGGTAAACATGATGATTGTTGGAGCAATTGCCATTCAGCCATATCTCCCTCACTCCGATCAAAGAATAAAAGTTTAAGTTTATAATGTATGGTGGTACGATTATCTTGAGGAATGTTGAATGCGAATACCTCTAATTAATTATCGTTGATTTTTCTAAAATTCATCGGAATCCATTCGGTACGGTTACACCCCTCACCACCATCGGTTGCAACATCCTTCAGACAAATATAAATGCGCTCAACGTGTTGGGGAACGTTCGCGTATAGAATACCATTCAGAATTGTGGTTAGAATCACGAAATTTGTTTTTAACATCCCCACTCCCATCATTATCTTCACTTTTTGCACTTGTAAATGTATTCAACAGTCTTATAACTTTTATTTCATCTTCGTGAAAATTCAAGTCTCTTCTCAGTTCATGAACTTTCTCCACAAATTTTCAAAGTATACGTGTGTATTCTTCAAAAGATATATGCATAATGACACATTTACAAACTTACTGGATACCTTTATCATAACCTCCAACTATTCACATTTACACATAGAGTATCATTATTATTACTCGCATTTATTCCTCATCTGACCATCATAGTTCGTGAACGATGATGACGTCATCATCGTTCGTAAACTATGGTCGCCCGGTTAAATCAGTTACTGTCATTGGCTTGAAGCAGTGAAGTCATCATCGTTCGTAAACTATGGTCGCCGGGTTGAATCCGTTACTGTCATCGGTTCGAAGCAGTGACGTCATCATCGTTCGTAAACTATGGTCGCCGGATTGAAACAATGAATGCCTCCCGTGACGTTATCATCGTTGGTAAACTATGATCGTAGGATCTTCAATTCAATAAAATTAACATTCTGCATATCAAGACTTTTCATTTGATACCTATAAAGCTATGGTTGACATTCATAGATCCGTCTTGACAGTTCGCGTGACAGATGCTTCTTCATGGATCCACCACGTCACACCCTCCAAGACGCGACATGACACCTCGATGAAGACCTCACGTGACAGACATCATGACAACTCTTTCCACCACCATGATGCTCTATGGTTTTGAGTTGGGTTAGCTCTGTAACCTTCAGCTCTATGGTACGTGATAGCCACCATGACACCTTGTGACAGACACTCTCCGTCGAAGTGACAGACACCATATCTCACCGCGTGACAGATCATGTGATTTCAAAACCGTACGAGTCGCATGAGTCGGACGAGTCGAACTGGTGGCGACACCTCCACGAAGCAGCCTGTACCTTCGGTCCGCCATGACATCTGTCACGTGACACCTACACGAAGCAGCCTGTACCTTTAGCTCACCATGACAGCTGTCACGCGGTGGTGACACCTACACGGAGAAACCTGTACCTTTGGTCCGCCATGACAGCTGTCATGTGGTGGCGACATCTCCATGAAGCGGTGTTCATCTACTCACGGCCGACGTTGGAACCGAATGTCAATGTCAGAAGAGTTAACGTCAAAACCACAATATGACTGATGTTGTGGCTACATCGCCGCATCTTCTGATGAACCGATGAACTATCATACTTAAATGTCAATGTCAGACCAGTTAACTTCAAACGACTACATCTATGAATGAACCGATCAACCGTCATGCATACCTGTCAACGTCAGAAATGTTAACGTCAAGGGACGACATCTATGAGGTCACAATTCAAAATATGACTGATGTTATAGCTACATCACCGTCATCTCTTAATGAACCGATGAACTATCATACTTCAATGTCAATGTCAGAACAGTTAACTTCAAATTACTACATCTATGAATGAACCGATCAACCGTCATGCGTACCTGTCAACGTCAAAGGACAACATTTATGAGGTATCTTGTTAATGTTTTTGCGCGGAAAATTTATGAACCGATGAACTACCATAGCTGGATGTCAATGTCAGAACAGTTAACGTCAAAGGACGACATCTATGAGACTCCAATTCAAAATGTTACCGATGTTGTAGCCTATATCGCCATCTATCACTAAACCGATGAACTGTCATAGCTGAATGTCAATGTCAGAACAGTTAACGTCAGAGGACGACATCTATGAGGTATTTTGTTAATGTTTTCGCGCGGGAAGTTCCATCTCAATTCAAAAAACGATATATTGATGAACTATCATAGCCTGATGTCCATGTCAGAGCAGTTAACGTCAAAGGACGACATTCATGAGGTGTAATGCTGATGTTTGCGCGAGGAATTTCAAAAATTTGACTCATGTTGTAGCTATACTGTCATTTATTATTGAACCACACCGTAATTCCAAAAATAATGAACTTTTAAAATAACCTACAAATTTCCTCAACGTTAAATGAATACTTACGTATATGAAACTATTACACCAGAAACCACATTGAGTATATGAGAACACGTGGAAGCAATTAATTTTGCATACACCTGCGTCATCACATTCAGTTTATACGAGAATGATTGAATACAGTAGAGTCATTCATTAGGTAAACAAATAACAATAAGTGATATACAAGTCTAGACTTGTTAGTAAGAGAATTAGAATTGAGAGTTATGTTGACTACGAATTTAATTCTCGATTCCTCAGTAATCTGTTACAGCTCAAACGAAACACATCGTTTTCATATATCCTGTGTGTGCTGCCTTCTATTGAACGGAAAATGTAAGTTTAATTCAATTATTTAATTCACTGCCATGAAAACATACATACTCTTATTAGCATTGAAACAGTTAAAAAATTATTCAATTCACATTCATAAAATAACAAGTACAAAATTAATTAATCAGCTTCCATAAAATAACTGTTGAATCAATTTTGTGTGTGTATTACGAATTTAAAAATCTTCAATTTTATTCATATTGTTTCAGATTCATGACGGATCTAACAAAACTTAATCATTGTGCTCTTTTGGAGGGAAAACCATTGAGGAGAGTTCCAGAACTCGAAATCAATAAGCATTATACAATACTTCAAGCGAGAGTAGTAAGAACCAAATTTGGTGAATCCGTATTGCTCGAGTTCAATGAATTCTCTATGTTCCTACCCAATCGACTGACCAATCAGATTATCCCAATTTTGGAACAAATCAACATGAAACCTTGTTTGATTTTGATATACAGGGGAAAAGAGGATGTTAATAAAAGCAACCCGGCTTTTAAACTTAAATTTTTGGGGCTCAAGTAATAAGAAATCTAAGGTATGGTGTTTATACTAGCGTGTGTATATACTCGATGAAATCATCAGTATTAATATGTCTCTTGAAGAATACACACGTAAATTGGAAGAATTCGGTGCGAAAGTAAAAGCTTTGAGTAGAGATTTAAAATTTTACGAAGATAAAAATATCGCTATAAGACAATTGAATAGTTTAAGTATTGGTGTAGAGGATGGTTATGTTAGAACCCAATTTTATAATCCTAACCTCAATTTTGAATGGAATGCTGTATACAAACGTTCCGAATCGAGTGGAACGTATTTATATATGTCCCAGGAAAGACCTGAGAAATGAATGTAATCGAAAAGAATGGCAGCCAATGAATTATCAAATGATTAACGAAAATCAACTAGAGGTATTCACATACATAATTCTCGAAACGATGCGGACCACCACCACCACCAATCACACATTCAATTATAAGCTCAAGCTATTATTTCCAAATGGTACAGAGGGGGATGTTATGAAGTGGCAAACATTCACCCCATCACCTACATCGATGTCTTCTCAACCACCACCACCAAACACACCATCACCGACACAGATAGTAAACGATATTTATTCGATGCAATGTTTCAATCTTAGTGTCTTATTAGTTTTACTACTTAAAATCATCATAAAAATTGTTAAGAAACATACAAATAAATACATATAATAATAATAAAGAGTTGTTTTATTGAATAATAATAATAACATGTATTTAATGAATATATATATATATATATATATATATATATATATATATATATATATATATATATATATATATATATATATATATATGTAGAACTGGATTCTCGGGTATTGATCCGCGTTGTGTGGTTTCGGTCCTCAGAAGGACCAATTTCACGACGTTTCGGCAAAGTCGCATTTGCCATCTTCAGGTGATTCGACCGTAGAGTCTGGAAAATCTAGGCGAACTGACGCTTACTTGGAGGGACAGGTATTTATATCCCCCGTTATGTTTGACCTTTGGACTTTCGAACTATTTCACGCTTGGTTGATTTCTACGTGTTTGGCTCCGAGTGACACGTTTGGATGACGTCATTGCGATGCTGGAATCAGCCGGAAAGTTTCCGTGACCTGTTGCACGTGCACTGGATATCACGTTCTCTCTTGGTTTTGGTTTTATCTTCCGACTTTCTAAAGCGGGTTTCCATGTTGCTGGTAATCTTAGTCCGTCATCTCGTTTGTTAAGACTATGTGGACGTTTCTCGATCTCTATTGCCTCCCTGGTTATTCTGGTGTAGAAGTGTTCAATGTTGGCTAGAGTCTTTGTGCCGCTAAAGTTGATCATATGGCCAGTACTTCTTACATGTTCAGCTAGTGAAGACGTGGTTTCGTTTTTCGACACAGCGTTTGCATGTTCAGTCTTTCGCACATCAATGCGTCTGTTGGTCTGCCCGATGTATGTCTTTTCACAATTACCACATGGCACCTCGTACACTCCTTGGCATTCTAGAGGAATTCTGTCTTTTGGATTCCGAAGAACATTTTTGATTTTCCTATCTGTTGTGAAGGTTGTTTTGATATCATGACGGCTCATAACGGGGGATATAAATACCTGTCCCTCCAAGTAAGCGTCAGTTCGCCTAGATTTTCCAGACTCTACGGTCGAATCACCTGAAGATGGCAAATGCGACTTTGCCGAAACGTCGTGAAATTGGTCCTTCTGAGGACCGAAACCACACAACGCGGATCAATACCCGAGAATCCAGTTCTACACATTACGTCCGCGAGAACCTAAGAAGAAACATATATATATATATATATATATATATATATATATATATATATATATATATATATATATATATATATATATATATATATATATATATGTAGAACTGGATTCTCGGGTATTGATCCGCGTTGTGTGGTTTCGGTCCTCAAAAGGACCAATTTCACGACGTTTCGGCAAAGTCGCATTTGCCATCTTCAGGTGATTCGACCGTAGAGTCTGGAAAATCTAGGCGAACTGACGCTTACTTGGAGGGACAGGTATTTATATCCCCCGTTATGTTTGACCTTTGGACTTTCGAACTATTTCACGCTTGGTTGATTTCTACGTGTTTGGCTCCGAGTGACACGTTTGGATGACGTCATTGCGACGCTGGAATCAGCCGGAAAGTTTCCGTGACCTGTTGCACGTGCACTGGATATCACGTTCTCTCTTGTTTTTGGTTTTATCTTCCGACTTTCTAAAGCGGGTTTCCATGTTGCTGGTAATCTTAGTCCGTCATCTCGTTTGTTAAGACTATGTGGACGTTTCTCGATCTCTATTGCCTCCCTGGTTATTCTGGTGTAGAAGTGTTCAATGTTGGCTAGAGTCTTTGTGCCGCTAAAGTTGATCATATGGCCAGTACTTCTTACATGTTCAGCTAGTGAAGACGTGGTTTCGTTTTTCGACACAGCGTTTGCATGTTCAGTCTTTCGCACATCAATGCGTCTGTTGGTCTGCCCGATGTATGTCTTTTCACAATTACCACATGGCACCTCGTACACTCCTTGGCATTCTAGAGGAATTCTGTCTTTTGGATTCCGAAGAACATTTTTGATTTTCCTATCTGTTGTGAAGGTTGTTTTGATATCATGACGGCTCAGTATTTTGCAGATTTTGTCAGTTGTGCCTTTTATGTAAGGTAGAAAAGCGTTTCCCACTGGTTGATCTTCATTGTTGACATCCTTTTCATTTTTGCGTTGAGAGTTATGAATCTGTTTTCTTGAATAGCCATTCATCCTAAGGGCTGTTCGGATGGTTTCCATTTCTCCATCGAAGTTCTCCGCATCAGCGAGACGTTTTGACCTTGTCATGAGGGTATTTACGACTGATTGTAGCTGGGATGGATGGTGATGCGAGTTACTATTCAAATATCGGTTCGTGTGGGTCTTTTTTCTGAATACTGTATGTCCCAAACTGCCGTCAGTTTTCTTTGTTACCAAAACATCTAGAAATGGTAATTGGTTGTTCTCTTCGGCTTCTATTGTGAATTTTATCCGATCATGGATTCCATTCAGGTGATCGAGAAACCCTCTTAGTTGTCCTTCTCCATGTGGCCAAATAACAAAAATATCATCTACATATCTGAGCCAAAGTTTGGGTTTTAGTTGCGCTGTGTTAAGAGCTTTAATTTCAAAATCCTCCATGAAAAGATTTGCGATCACTGGTGAGATTGGTGATCCCATCGGTGCTCCTTCGATTTGCCTATATCGCTGTCCCTCGTACATAAAGTAAGTATTGGCTACACAGTGTTTGGCCAAGTCAATAATGTATCCTTCCGGTTTGTATTTATGTTGGATGATCTCTAGGGCTTCGTTTATGGGTACTTGTGTGAACAAGGATGCTACGTCGAAGCTTACTGATATGTCGTCAGGTCCTACTATTTGCATATCTAGAAGTTCGATAAAGTGTTCCGCGTTCCTCACGTACGATGATGCTGTCTCAACGTGCGGTTGTAACTTCTTGGCTAGGAATCTTGCTAATGCATGTGATGGTGAGCCGATAGAGCTTACTATTGGTCTCAGAGGTACTGCTGCCTTGTGTATTTTTGGGAGACCATACAGTTTCGGACATCTGGATGATTTTTCTCTTGGAATGAGATGTAACTGTAACTTAGGGTCGATAGGAGATGCCTTGATTTTCGCTTTCGTTGTTTTCTCTAGATATGTAGTGGGATCAGACCTAATCTTCTTGTAAGTCGGATCGTCCAATAGCGCAGCCATCTTGGTTCTGTAGTCATTTGTGTTCATGACAACGGTTGCATTTCCTTTATCTGCTGGTAGGATGATGATGCTTTCGTTCTCTCGAAGAGCTTTCAGTGCTAGGAACTCGTCGTGTGAAATGTTCCTTTTAGGTGGCTTCGAGGTTCGTAGAATACGCGACACATCTTGGCGAATAATCTCTGCTTCACTTTTATCCTGCAGCGAAGTTATAGCAGATTCCACGTTGCAAATGATGTCTTCCAATGGAATGCGTGCCGGTGCAATAGCGAAGTTAAAACCTTTAGCAAGGACATCCATGGAGGCCTTATTCAAAGAATGGTCGGATAAGTTATGGACAACTTTGACAGGGTCTATGTTTGTGCTGTCTCCCTCAGGTTTCTGGGTGTCTTTCAGATGATTGAACTTCTTCTTCTGTTTCTCTATAGTTATTTCAGTGTTTTTCTCTGCTCTGAACTCGGCAAGCTGATCAATTCTTTCCCAAAGTAGAGGATTGATTTCATTGCTAAGATAGAGGTGAACACGTAGTAGCTTGCTGTCAGTATCATCCAGAATTCTTCTTGTTTGGTGAATGGCATCTCGAAGCAGTGCAAAACTCGTTCTTCTCAAGATGTTCTTCGTACTAGTTGTCTTTGTGTGATACGAAAGTTTCATACAGGTTGGAATAATCTTCTGGTCCCGGCAGCGGCGTAGAAATGTAAGGTCGCACAAAAGTTTCGATCTCTTTGTTCTCAACTTCTCGAAACTTCTTGTTTGATGGAAAACCTCCTCCCCGTAGAGGTTAATTATGTTCCTTCTTAGGTTCTCGCGGACGTAATGTGTAGAACTGGATTCTCGGGTATTGATCATCCAACATAAATACAAACCGGAAGGATACATTATTGACTTGGCCAAACACTGTGTAGCCAATACTTACTTTATGTACGAGGGACAGCGATATAGGCAAATCGAAGGAGCACCGATGGGATCACCAATCTCACCAGTGATCGCAAATCTTTTCATGGAGGATTTTGAAATTAAAGCTCTTAACACAGCGCAACTAAAACCCAAACTTTGGCTCAGATATGTAGATGATATTTTTGTTATTTGGCCACATGGAGAAGGACAACTAAGAGGGTTTCTCGATCACCTGAATGGAATCCATGATCGGATAAAATTCACAATAGAAGCCGAAGAGAACAACCAATTACCATTTCTAGATGTTTTGGTAACAAAGAAAACTGACGGCAGTTTGGGACATACAGTATTCAGAAAAAAGACCCACACGAACCGATATTTGAATAGTAACTCGCATCACCATCCATCCCAGCTACAATCAGTCGTAAATACCCTCATGACAAGGTCAAAACGTCTCGCTGATGCGGAGAACTTCGATGGAGAAATGGAAACCATCCGAACAGCCCTTAGGATGAATGGCTATTCAAGAAAACAGATTCATAACTCTCAACGCAAAAATGAAAAGGATGTCAACAATGAAGATCAACCAGTGGGAAACGCTTTTCTACCTTACATAAAAGGCACAACTGACAAAATCTGCAAAATACTGAGCCGTCATGATATCAAAACAACCTTCACAACAGATAGGAAAATCAAAAATGTTCTTCGGAATCCAAAAGACAGAATTCCTCTAGAATGCCAAGGAGTGTACGAGGTGCCATGTGGTAATTGTGAAAAGACATACATCGGGCAGACCAACAGACGCATTGATGTGCGAAAGACTGAACATGCAAACGCTGTGTCGAAAAACGAAACCACGTCTTCACTAGCTGAACATGTAAGAAGTACTGGCCATATGATCAACTTTAGCGGCACAAAGACTCTAGCCAACATTGAACACTTCTACACCAGAATAACCAAGGAGGCAATAGAGATCGAGAAACGTCCACATAGTCTTAACAAACGAGATGACGGACTAAGATTACCAGCAACATGGAAACCCGCTTTAGAAAGTCGGAAGATAAAACCAAAAACAAGAGAGAACGTGATATCCAGTGCACGTGCAACAGGTCACGGAAACTTTCCGGCTGATTCCAGCGTCGCAATGACGTCATCCAAACGTGTCACTCGGAGCCAAACACGTAGAAATCAACCAAGCGTGAAATAGTTCGAAAGTCCAAAGGTCAAACATAACGGGGGATATAAATACCTGTCCCTCCAAGTAAGCGTCAGTTCGCCTAGATTTTCCAGACTCTACGGTCGAATCACCTGAAGATGGCAAATGCGACTTTGCCGAAACGTCGTGAAATTGGTCCTTTTGAGGACCGAAACCACACAACGCGGATCAATACCCGAGAATCCAGTTCTACACATTACGTCCGCGAGAACCTAAGAAGAAACATATATATATATATATATATATATATATATATATATATATATATATATATATTCATTAAATACATGTTATTATTATATATATATATATATATATACAGATATATTTGATTTGGTAGAATAATGTTCAGGAACCATTGCTGTAGATTATCCACGTGTTGAATTGTACACATATATTTTTTTCCATCACTACGGTGATTCATGCAGCTCATCCTATTTGAAGGTTCGAATTTTCCTGATTCACATAGAGTATTATCAAAGTTACACACATCTACAATGTGTGGGGAAATATTCAGTTCTTGGCACTTTCTCGTTAAAAAATCAGCTTTTTGATGACCTCGAACATAAATATAGTCTGCCTTACATAGAAGATTAGATTTTAGAATATTATCTATTTCGGTGTATTCTACATCTCCAGAAGAATATTTTATTCCATGTACGAGTCTCTCCACATAACATATAGATTTTCGATCTTGAGCATTCAACGATGCAAAGGGTATGCATGGTTCAAACAATAAATAATGTCGTTTAAATCCAATCTGAATAGACATTTCTTTCGGATGGAACACATCGTCGACGACGAAACCTTGAATGTCAACCAAAGCGATTCTCATGGTGTCACGTAATAAACTGATCGAATTTATGTCTAAATGAGACTCTTGATGATTTCGGTGAGGGGTGAGTATTCCATTAAAAAATCGTGAATTATGATGCAATAAGCTTTCGTATTAGCGGAAAATCCTTTATCTGCTTCGATTTCCAGTCGCACGTCGACAGTAGCTGAATTCACGGCTTCTTCTTGCTTAGAACAATCGATTACGTACAAAGCGCGTGTTTTGAAACTGCTATCACCCAATATTGAATGTTTCACAGCAGAATTTGTGTAGCTAGAGTAGAATTCGGTGTAGTTGTGGTGGGCGAGAACGTAATCATTTTTGGCAAAGTCCAAGTTCATTCGTTCACTAGGGAAATATTCTCCGTTTAGAGATAAGCGAATACTAGAAATGTGTACGTGATCGAATATCGTGGGATTAGCTTTTACATTGTTTCGCTTGTCTGTTTGGAAAAATATTATAACATAACGCGGTTTTTCAACTGCTGCACTAGTCTTGACAGCCCAAATTTCCCTTTTTGCGTCGGTCGTTATAGCAGGCAATTCATGTGATTCCCATTTTCTGAATGGAATTAGGATGGGTATATCACTTTTGATGGCTCGCAATAGCTTTTCTCTAATTATGTTGTTGGGAAAGATATATTTGACTTTCAACTCCATACTGTCAATCGAAAATTTAACCGTGGTAGCATCGTTTGCAATTATAACACAATCGTTATCGTTTCGAGCTCGCACCAATCGAATTGTTTGTCGCCCAAATGTAATCATAGAATAATCGTTGAAAATGTTGAATATATGCTTTAGTGGAATCAGTAAGCTGAAAGTCTTACTTTGATCTAAAACTACACTTTCTTCGGGGTAAGTCCAACCGGCAATAGACATATGCGTAGAATCAGTAGGAGTGTAGCAAGTGAATGCCCTTACAGCACTAACTATTCCAGGATCTCGAACAGTTTCGATGTCTCTCCCACTTTCGCTGTAAGAGCATGAGTCGAAAAGAAAGGCTCCATAATTAGGTACTATTGAGACATTCCCAGCTCCAGTTATTTCTATTTTTCCTTTGATAGCTAATAGGGTATCCTTCATCGAAAAAAATGCATCCACTTGATTTATTCCAAACTCCACAATATCGCTATTAATGAACGCCTTAACGAAAGGTGTGATCGATCTATATTCAGCTTTTCGTATCGACTCATCGAATTTCGGTTCTTGATAGATATCAAAAATTGATGAGACAACACTGTTGTTCAAATTCACATCGTTATTAGCATTTTTACCTACATACTCCCGCTTAGGCATTTTTTTCAAATTTAAGTCGAAACCCAAGAGATTGTGAACTGATTGATTAACTTTGGTGAGTACGTCACGCGGTTTTGGTGATTTGTTGAAGACTGATGAAGATGGGATGTGTGAAGTTCTTTTATTGTCTCCAACAACCAAACCCATTTCAGACTTCTTGTAAATGTAGATGGAGAATACTTTCTTCCCCGCGAAAATTAACCGGATTAGAGTGTTGATCCAAAGCGAGTATGGTGATGTTGGTAATCTCACCGATATTGGACACTGGTAAATATAGGAGATTTTTTGGTCGTTCCACAATTCTATAACCAGGATCGTCGGTTATTGGGAAGTCGTAAATCGTATGCGCAGGTCTGTCTCGATAGAATGCTCCCACGGTGATGTTTGATTCGAAACGGATATTTGTAACTTTTATAATGTTTACAGGTAGATCGGAAACGTGCAATACACCTTTCCTTAATACTTTACGTGAAAACCCCAATATTTTAGCTAAACTATCATCCTTTTCGAACGATATATCGAGATGTGTACTGAATATTTCACACTTCAGGGTATTGATATTGGGTTTCAGTGAGAATATATCTTCTTTTTGCTTCAGATTCCTTCTAATCAATTCTTCGATATCGGTTATTTCATAGTTACCTGCAGGTATTGCGATTTCTCTCAAAGTTTTATTCTCGTAATAGTAGAATTTTTCGTTGTCGACATTCGGTATGGAATTGTAGGAAGTGAATCCCAACAAATCTGCGATGTGAACGGTGTGGTGCTTGTTAACGTGAACAACTGAGACATGATACTAATAAAAATTTATTGAAACATCTCTATTTATATTTTAACATTAATAGATGGAATAAGTATGATTTCATAAAGTATGAGTCGTCTTTGCAAACTTCTTCTATCAACACTTGCTTCTCATGATGAGTTATTTCCTCGTTCTCCATGATGTGAGAAATAAGCTCAGATAAACATTGAGAACATAGTTTGCGTGGGGGTTGTGGACCATCGCAATCTTCATCGACATGTTCCTTACACTGCATATGACGGTAAAGGTATTCGAACATATGTTGCGGAACCTCATTCTGATTGAGGAACACCACGTCCAAATGTTTTAGGATGTATTCCATCGGTAGAAACATTAAATTCTTACGTGTGAGTTCGCTCGTAGGTTTATTGATTGCCTCGATCAAATTATCGTAAATAAAATTAATTATTGTTCTCAATCTACTTACTCCTTCAGTTTCGCATATGTATTGTATTAATGCCGAAGCGAAATCCATGATGGTTGTTACTCGCTAAATGTTTAGGTAAGACTGAGAAATTTCAAACACAAATGTCCACATATTACTTGATTGTATTTCTGGGAAGGATCGTTGTTATAGGAAATCCGAACGTTCCTACCCAGATATCGAACGAGTTCCTTCGGTGGTTTCAAATTTCCAAACGAATCAAAATACTCTACATCGTTACCGTTTTTCTTGAATGCTACCCAATGAGTTCCGCTGTTTTTCACTGAATCTGAATTTAAAATGATACGTTCTTGACACCACGGTTTTCTAGGTAGATTGTCTCGCATGAAGACACCTCGAAAATGTGGTATTTTCATTTTATTTGCGAAACGCACCAAATCCCGATCGTTCAGCGGTCTATCATAGGGTAGCTTTATTGGAAGTTTTTTTGTTGCTTCTTCAAAAACAATCCCAGACCTCCTTTAGCATTTCGTCTCAAATATAAACCTTTACCCAACGATTCCATAGCTTTGTTGTGACGTTGATCTTCTTCAAGCTTCTTTTTCACATTCTTAGCATTTATTACTGCATTCGCTATGGTACTCGCACCTCCTGCAACCGATCCTAAGGCTCCTAGAGCTCCTAAGATGGGTAGTAATATTGGGAAGAATCTTTCAGATTTTGGTAGTGGTATTACTCTTGGTACTGTGATACGCTTTTTACCTCCAGCTCGTTTAATCGCGATCCGTGCGGTTTTCAACGCGTTCATAGCGGACTTTCTCAATGAAGAAGATGGCTCCATTGACTTTGCGATGCTTCCAACGATATCTTTCCGGAAACAACATCCTCGTTGTCGCCTCCGTTTCTTGATACCCATACCTAGTTTTCGTTTAACCTTCATCCCACCGGTAACCAATAAACTAGAGAGTCTTTCATCTGCGCTAGCGTCTCTTGATTTAACTCGTTTCCAAGCAGCGTCCTCTAATATTTTATCGGCCTTATGACGTTCCTCCAGAGATTTGTTTTGTGAATAAGCTATATTGTGTTCGCGACAAGCGGAATCTAAAGGATTGATACCTTTATCCCCGCGTGCAAGACGCTTTTCCAATTTAGTTCCAGGACCAAAGAATTGATATGAAGGAATGTGTAATTCAAACGGGAGCTTGTTTATGAGTGTATTCAATAAACCTTCACCTTGATGAATCAACATTGTTAATGAGCATACGCTCTGGTGATTTTTCCTTTTATACGTCATCATTGAGTAGAAATGGTTCACACGATGAAGACCGTTCAACAAGAACAGACACTTCCAATCGAGAATTTGGATTCAAAAGTTAGAACTAATCGCGTTGGTAAACATGGTAAACTGTTACCAAACTCTTTTCGTGCTCTAATTCGTGGTCCGAGTGGATGCGGGAAAACAAACGTTATGTTATCGTTGTTATCCAATCCAAATGGTGTCAAGTTTGAAAACGTTTACGTATACTCGAAGTCATTATATCAAGATAAGTACATACTGTTGCGGGAGATTTTGGAACGAGTAAAAGGAGTTGGTTATTTCCCATATAAAGACAATGAAGAAATTATAAGTCCGAACGATGCAAAACCAAATTCTATCTTCATTTTTGATGACATATCCTGCGAGACACAACAGAAAGTTCGAGAATATTATTCGATGTGTAGACATAGAAACATTGACACATCATATATATGTCAGACATACTCTAAAATTCCTAAACAACTGATTCGCGATAATTCTAACCTGATCGTGTTATTTAAACAGGATGAAATAAATCTAAAACACGTGTTTGATGAGCACGTATCCCCAGACGTTACTTTCGATCGATTCAAAAAGATGTGTTCTATGTGTTGGATGGAGAAATTTGGAACATTGATAATTGTGAAAGATTTCGATTTGAACAATGGAAGATACCGCAAAGGTTTCGATGTATATATTAAAGTGTGAACGTGAAATCTGTAGCAAATACACAATGGACGTTGAACGGTTAGCACGTAAGCGAAAAATCGCTCAATTGGCACGATCTATACGCAAGAAATATCTCACATTGAAACTGGGTAAAACGGAAGAGGACGAGTCGATCAATAAATTATTTAAACTCATATCGGAACCACTTCGGGAAATAATCAAATCCAATAATACACCATTGATTAAACGTGAAATTAAGCAAAAAAAGGATGATGCGGATGAAGAGGAGGAGGAGGAGGATGAGGAAGATGAAAGAGGAACGGTATTGGATGTAAGCGATGCAAGTATGAAAACTGTCATTGAAGAGTCCGACAACGATGATGAGTATGACGTATTAGAATTTTACCCAGAGTTACTTCAAAAATATATCGGTGATTATTGGTCAGGGAGTAGAAAAGTCGATGAAGTTTATGGCCCAGTTTACGATGCTAGTTCGTTGTCATGGTTACTAGGAGGTAAATTAATCGATTTCAAAAATAGAGATACTATCGTAACACAAGGGAGAAAATTTAAAAGTACCGTCGGTCTGTGTGAACTTATATCCTATAACAAACCTAGAAATTTCACCAAGAAAGATAAGATGAATTACAGGATGATTCTGAACTTGACAAATCCCCACAGAAGTAGTGCTGGAAACTTGAAAGGTACTCGAAGATACAAGTACATTAAAATAATTCGACCTCTAATTCATGAGGAAGCTCTCGTTAGCGGTATGCAATTGACATATAACAACGAACCAGTGGGGTACGTGTACTGGGACGATCCAAACGAACTTGTGGAACGCCTAAAACTATTGATTGCTTCTCAAGAAGCTGGGAATACGTCGCACGATAATGAGATTGTTGCAATTATGAATGAACTTCGAGAGGCAGATTTAATTTTTCAGATGAGATACAATAGCGTTTGAAACAGTTATATGATGAGTCTCGACAAGTTTGGTAGGAGATCTAGGAGCGGAGGAGACGGTGTAGTGGACAGCGTCGATGTTCTCCGAATACGCTCAATGTTTAAGAACGTTTTGACTCATATACCAGACGGTGATGTGGATATTAAAAATTTAAAAATTTCCAATATGAAAACACCTACTTTAAATAACGATGCTGCGAATAAGAAGTATGTCGATAGCGCGATAATTGAAGTGGAAAAAAGGTTGAAGGAACTTCTTGACAAGTATATGATATAGTATAATCTTATGAATAAAGCTTTAAAGAATCTTCAAACCGATGTGCAGAAAGTGTTAGACGTATATAAGAAACAGACTGAGGATGATATTGCGAAATTAACTAATGACATTCATAATATAACTACACAACAAAATGTATTCATCACTAGTCTGAAGAATATTGATAGCAAATTGGTTGTGTTGGGAGGAAATTCTGATAGAGTCAATCCTAATGCGATAATTCAGCATGTTGCAACAAGGTAAAGAACAAGTTGTATATGAGCTTCTTAAACCAAGTAGAAAGAATTTCAAACGCCGCCGGACAATCATAAAAGGTTTAGATGATCTGTGGCAGATGGATCTGGCTGAAATGGGTAATTATGCGCGTGAAAATCGAGGATTTGAATTCATTTTAGTGATGATCGATTGCTTCTCAGAGTATCTATGGACTCGTCCGTTGAAAACGAAATCGGCTGAATAGGTTCGGAAGGCTGTTGACTCTATTTTTTTGAAATCTAACGGGCGTATACCCACACATTTACAAAGCGATCAAGGGAAGGAGTTCCTCAATGAGCAATTTAAAGAGTTGATGAAGAAACATAAAATCAATCAATATAATACTCATTCTGTAAAAAAAGCAGTCATTGCAGAACTCGTTATTCGAACGTTGAAAGAAGCGCTCTATAAACATTTCAGTTTGAGTGGGAAATACAAATGGTTTGATATACTCGAAGAGATCACTGAAAAATATAATAAGCGTAAGCATAGAACGATCAATCTGGCTCCGTGTAAAGTGACAAAACATAACGAAAGTGAGATATTGAAGCGATGCTACTCACACGTCAAGCTAGTTCTACCACACAAATACAACGTTGGAGATGTGGTGCGTATCAGTGAGGCAAAACATATTTTCGAAAAATCGTATACGCCTAATTGGTCAGCAGAATCATCTAAAATTATAAAAGTTAAAATTACGAACCCTGTCACTTATCTACTCAAAGACATGAAAGATTCCCCAATCACCGGATGCTTCTACGAAGAGGAATTACAAAGAACGAAGCAACCCGAAGTATATTTAATTGAGAAAGTACTCCGAAAAAAAGGTAATAAAATGCTAGTTAAATGGTATGGTATGGAGGATAAGAGTTGGATACAGAATACCGATATAGTATGATCTGCGCATGTTCAGATAAATATTTGGTATGTGTTGGTGGTAGAGAAGTATGAATGCAACAGTCAGTTGTTGCGAAATGTCTTCGCAAGATAGTCGGTTTTCCAACGCGAATAGTAGTAGTAGTAGTATTAGTGGTGATGAAGAGTTGGATAGAATTTTAGAAAAAATTGAAATAGCCTCAAAACATGAACAATTTCTATTAATGAATACTGTTTACCCACTGAGAGACAATTTGGAGGTTAGATGTGGACTAAGCCCTGTGAGGAAATTCACTTCAACTATCTCATTGCATCAAAGAAATCAATATGGAAAACTCGTCTTTGGAAGATATGAATGGAACGACCTCATCAATATAGTGCGGATGAAGATCAAGGAATTCTTTAAGAGTCAACATGCACATTCCGATTCTACACCTATAGCATCTGGATATTATTGTCTAATATTACAGTGCGTTTATGCAAATAGCGTTAAAGTACTTCAAGTTACCAAGCACAATCCTGATTTTTATTCGAGCGAGCAAGATGTACGTGAAATCATTAGAATTAACGATGAAGTGTTATTCCATCGAGTGTCGTTCCTTGAACAACTTGAATTTTGTTCATATCATTATAAGGTCATTGCAATAATCAAATCAATGAGGGGTCTTGCTAGTTATATGGAACTCTTGTATTGTTTTATAGATGTTGCACCAGAAAGCTTATTAGCTAATACTCTTAGAGAGTTTATGTTTTCGCATAAGAATAAAATTATGTATGATTTGGAGCTTGAGTGAACAAGATGTACGTGGAATCACTAACCATGCTAGTGGATTAGAAATCTTGTATTGTTTTATCGATATTTCATTAACAAAATTTTTGTTTATTGACTAATACACTTAGAGAAATGTTATATATAAAAATAAGGTTATGTATGATTTAGAACATTAAATGATTTTTAAGAAAAATTGTGTTTCGGTTTGCTGTAGAGGGAGAGAGGAAAATGAAACAAATCATCATCATCATAGAAATATTTTATTTATTTTCATAAAACAATAATAAACATAGATATGAAGTATGAACAATAATATGATGGATATATAAACTTATACAATTATGGTGATAAAGAATAATGACCATAAGGTAAAGTGTTTATCCCATTACCAATTATGTGTCTTTTGCTGTCGAAAGGGCTGAGGGCAATTTTATTTTGTTCGATTGTATACAATTTGAAATCGAATGAGCGGATAAATCTTTGTATGCGATACATCTCAATGCCTTCTTCTAAACATCTAACATAATCTTCGAATGTGATTGTGTTCCGCAACACATAATCCCGCACCCCCTTCGCTTCCTTTGTTGGGTTACGATCCTGAACTGTATAACTATACATCTTGGATCTTAACCCTACAAACTTATCCATAATCATCCCCCCATTCTCATCCTTCATTAAGCCGACTACTTTTTTATTTACAAGTGGAATCTCAAAGTTGTTGTTTAGCGCATAATCGTTCGTATCGAATTTATGAATATATCTATTGATGATGCTCTGATAAATATCATCATCAGTAATTATATGATAGATCAAACTATCTGTGTCAGTATAACATAATCTTATCATTTCAGGATCTTTATAAAGTGTAAGCATGAAGTTGTAATGAAAATCGTACACACATGTTTTAGAAACGTCCAAAATCGTCATACCCACATAAATTGGTTTATTGAATAACACTTCTGATTTATCTTGTTCAATGGACACTAGATTCTCTTCAAATATTTCACTACTATTAAAATTGGGTTGTGAAATATAATAACGAGCTCCACAAGATCCATACCATTTGTTAACTAATTTGACCGCTCTATGCTTTCGCACGTTCTCCATCGATTTCCCGAAAATAGCATTGATGAGCAACTTGAATAGTGCTATCTCAAAGGCGTTCTTAGAAGCTGCTCTCAATCTGGTATTCAAATCAATATAGGCTTTCAACCACGGCGCTTGTTTAAACTCTAGAACTCTATGGACTTTAGTTAGTACCATTCCTAAAGTCAAACATTGTTTCAAGTTCCTATAATGAATGATATATCTTGATTTTTTATGAAAAGTTGTTAATAATTTTGGTAATTTACTACCCGGTTGAGCTGTATGAGTTGGACAAAGAGGGAGATCTTTATGAAGGTCATGCAATGTTGTAGGATACTCCAAATCAACCTCTAGAATGTACCCGATAGGGCTTTCATCGGAAACATGTTGTACGTCGATATTATCAACATTTTCAACCCACTTAAACCCATCGTAAGGTAAATATTGAAACATAGCCCACCCATATAGATTACATACATCGAAATACATTAAATAACTATTTTCTTCTTGTGGATTATGATGATGCATATATTTATTGTTGGCTTTTGCAAATCGATTACTGCATTGACTCACACCCCCTCTAATCCCCCGTTCCAAACATAATATCATATCGATATCTTTTAAATATTGTAGCGATACGTTTGTATATTTTAGCATACAATCCCATGTGAATGATGGAACAGTGAAGTAGTGTGCGGGATCTAAATCAAACAAGCCCACGCATTTGTTTCGGAAATTCTCGAATACATCGGCCAGCAATAAAACGTCTGTTTTGAAATACAAATTCGAATAATCACATAAATTTTTACACTCAAATCGATTCCAAATTGATTGAGCGTGTTGATAATCTTCCTCACTTATCGATTCATCTCGAAGTTTATTGAAGAATTTCTCGATCGGAGGAAGATTTTCATCGTTTAATTTTCCTCACTCATCCATGTGTTCGTATGGGAAAACTCCTTTACGTGTTAATAGTTTGAAATTTTCTTGAGATAAGTGGGAAAACTCACGTTCCAAAATAGTCAAGTCATCCTCACTCAAATAAGAGACTAATTTATCTAAACTTGAATCCAAAAATCTACAGGAGTCTATAAATCTAAATTTAACAATAGAATTTGTGGAGCTTCTGGTGAAACTTATGTATTTCTCTTTATTCAAGGGGAGCACCTGAATATTTTGTTTAGACGATCTAGCCAAATCTCTAATTAATAAAAACATATCGTACCCACTCAAATTGTAAGCTACGACCGGTACCACAAACTTATATTTATAA
This sequence comes from Endomychus coccineus, assembly GCA_958510875.1. Lineage (NCBI taxonomy): Eukaryota > Metazoa > Arthropoda > Insecta > Coleoptera > Endomychidae > Endomychus > Endomychus coccineus. The sequence goes on along the minus strand of OY294069.1, from coordinate 104,570,514 downwards.
TTTAAATTTCAATCTTGGTGGGCTAATCCTCGATATTTTCCTGTAAAATGACAATGATCTTTACCACGAATATCCTCCTCTTTGAACAACACACCACAAATGTGACATTTGATTTCATACATTATACTGACTATACTAATTCCACCAAAATCAATGGGTATATTACATTTTAGTTTTAGATCGATGAATTCTCCAATTTTATCTAATTGTTCAGTCAACCATTTAGCCGGATTAGGCCCTCTATAACTATTGTAACGTGATAGGGAATCGTTGAGATGACATTTCAGGTAGAAGCCTACACTGTAAGCTTCATGTAGCTGCGTTCTGTTTGTGTATGAATTTGCACTAGATTGAGAGCAGTTTTGGATGGGTAATAATAGAGCTTCAAAATCAAAGTAGATGATTAAAGGTACAGGCAGTTTGTTTGAATGATTTTTAAATTTCAAAAAATCCTCTTCAGGGAATGTTATTTTACAAGTATTCATCTTACCGCAATCCTCAACATGATTATTGTACTTAATCTCACTTTTAAAATTATTCAAACATCTCTCACATAAGTAAGTTTTATTTCTGGTGGTAATTTGAGAATCTACTAATCTTGATAAATTTTTAATTAAACAGTAATGAAATTTCACTATCGGATCTACTTGAATGGAGGAGGAGGTTGATGATTCCTCTTCGCGGTAATACTTGTCTTGAATCAATAATAAATTGAAGTGTTTTTCGAGTTTATTTATGGTCAGGTATGCAGGGAGAACCTTTAATTTCTCCCCATTTCCATTTTTACATAATTGTAGAACAAACACATGAATAGAAATATTATTATGTTTCTCGAATATAGGGATTTGTGAAATGGGTAGGGGAAATGTTAAATTTTGCAAATTCAAAACTGTACTAAAATGTGGATATGAAGATACTCGATCTGGATGTGTGTTAGTAGCAGGATGCAATCCAGCTGTAACTGCCCAAGCAAAACAGTATTCGTCATAATTTTTAATGTTAATAACTGCATGCTTAAGTTGGATTGCTTTAGGTAAAACAATATGGGAAGATCCTGAATTGATAGTTTCATGTTTATTAATATTGATTTCTAGACTTATCACATCTCTGAGGCTCCACCCACTATCTCTTCCAGCGAATTCTTCCAGTTTAACTTGGAGTTTACCAATGACATACTCCTTAAACCACTCCAATAAATTGGTCAAAGTATCTATTGGAGCGGATTTTGTATGAAAATATTTGAATTCTACCTGGATAAGCTCTTCATTAACATTGGGTTTGATATATTCACAACAAAATGTTGTGGTGACTTTAATAAAATTGTATATATGTGAAATTTTGACAACTCTAGAACTAAAGAGATCAAAAGTATCATACAAAAAATTGAATGGGTCTAAATGTGAAATATTTATCATCAACCCAGTTCGAATACGTTGAGAAAATGCAGACTTACCATCTTCCCAACGAATACGATCGCTTCGATTTTTATTTGAGGGGGCGGGTTTATTTCGAATTTGTAATAAAATTTTGAATCTTCTTATATGTCCCACATTAGCTTGAACTTGATTTTTCTCCCTCAAATTGAGTGAATCTTTAGTTAAATGCCTATTGAAAGTTCGTATATATTTAGTACAGAAATATATCCACTTTTGTGTCTCTTGAGGAGAGAATTTTGATTTAACGAGGTTCTTATGAGCTTTATCGATTTCAACAATTTCAGAACTAGGTTTTGCGATGGACGACTCCATAATAATAATAGGATAAACACCTCACCTTAGGATAAATGAAACGATTTTAACGTTAAGGTTGCTGCTGATGCTGCTACTTCTTCTCTGCTCCTATGTCAATACTTGCCGGTACTTAGTTTTTCATCCCCTCAGAAAATTTTGCCTACAGTTGATTTGTTCTATTATTGAAGAAATTTGATCATTTTTTTGGTAGAAACCACTGAAAACTTTTCAAGCTCCACCAGAACAGCTGCACCAAATTTTGTTTGGGTTGGTTCCAATCTCTTGATTTTATTTTCTAAAAATCCGTTACTCATAAAACAAAAATGAAAGTATTTAATAACATATAACAACAAAGACAAATTTTACATGTGCAATTGGAGTGAAAAACAACTTATTGATATGGAGTTAATTTGAATTGTTTCAATTTGAAGTGAAAAACAACTTATTGATATGGAGTTAATTTGAATTGTTTCAATTTGAAGTGAAAAATAACTTATTGATATGGAGTCAATTTGAAATAATAGTTTTCTTAGTAAAATAATAATATAGACTCACCTTTTAGATATAAGCACTACACAAAACACGAGTTGATTGTTTAAGGATCCAATGTCTAATGAGTAAGATCATGCAATCGCATTCCTAGATAACCTATTCCACTCACAGTTGCTTACGTAAGTGATGACTAATTAAACGACAGTTAAATTCGTTTACTAGCAAGTCTAGACTTGTATTTCGCTTATTGTTATTTGTTGACCTAATGAATGAATCCATTGTATTCAATTATTCTCGTATAAACTGAATGTGATGACGCAGGTGTATGCAAAATTAATTGCTTCCACGTGTTCTCATATACTCAATGTGGTTTCTGGTGTAATAATTTCATATACGTAAGTAATCATTTAACTTTGAGGAAATTTGTAGGTTATTTTAAAAGTTCATTATTTTTGGAATTACGGTGTGGTTCAATAATAAATGACAGTACAGCTACAACATGAGTCAAATTTTTGAAATTCCTCGCGCAAACATCAGCATAACACCTCATGGATGTCGTCCTTTGACGTTAACTGCTCTGACATGGACATCAAGCTATGATAGATCATTACTATATCGTTTTTTGAATTGAGATGGAACTTCTCGCGCAAAAACATTAACAAAATACCTCATAGAAGTCGTCCTTTGACGTTAACTGTTCTGACATTGACATTCAGCTATGATAGTTCATCGGTTTAGTGATAGATGGCGATATAGGCTACAACATCGGTAACATTTTGAATTGGAGTCTCATAGATGTCGTCCTTTGACGTTAACTGTTCTGACATTGACATCCAGCTATGGTAGTTCATCGGTTCATAAATTTCCCGCGCAAAAACATTAACAAGATACCTCATAAATGTTGTCCTTTGACGTTGACAGGTACGCATGACGGTTGATCGGTTCATTCATAGATGTAGTCATTTGAAGTTAACTGTTCTGACATTGACATTGAAGTATGATAGTTCATCGGTTCATTAAGAGATGGCGGTGATGTAGCTATAACATCAGTCATATTTTGAATTGTGACCTCATAGATGTCGTCCCTTGACGTTAACATTTCTGACGTTGACAGGTATGCATGACGGTTGATCGGTTCATTCATAGATGTAGTCGTTTGAAGTTACCTAGTCTGACATTGACATTTAAGTATGATAATTCATCGGTTCATCAGAAGATGGTGACGATGTAGCTACAACATCATTCATATTGTGGTTTTGACGTTAACTCTTCTGACATTGACATTCGGTTCCAACGTCGGCCATGATAGTTCAAACATTACCAAAACATCTCTACGTTTGAATTTCGCGGGTCGATGACGTCACATCCAACTAAGCTCACATTCAGACCTCTATGGTTGGAAGTTCTGTAATCATCGTGAGCTCTATGGTTACGTTTTGAATTTCGCGGGTCGATGACGTCACATACAACCAACCTCACATTCTATGACTCAGACCTCTATGGTCGAAAGTTCTGAAATCATCGTAAGCTCTATGGACACGTTTGAATTTCGCGGGTTAGTAAAGTCACAACCGAAGTTGCGCGCGCAACATCCGGTCGATGAGTCATTTCCTGGCGCAGAACTCGTCCACTTAATCTACTCTGGACAACTCCGGAACAGGAAGATGCATTTCCCTATTCACTTTCCATCTCTATCAGAAACTGAGACAGCCCAATACAACGACCTCATTCCCACTACAGAGTACAACTACCCTTCCAACCCGGACAATAGGGATATCCGGTCACTATTTTAACTAGAGACAGCATACATCCATTGGCCCAGTCGCTCCTTTTTGGGGGGTTCTTACCCCTCAGCCATGGATTCGGCTACCATCCAATTCTACTATAAGTTGCCCGGGAATGGTACGGGGGTGAGTTAATATAGATGATGTCGCGCGTGATATTTTACTGTTAATTTCTACAAAATTCAGTGAGCTTAAACATTTGCTAATCAGTAAGCCCTCAACTAATTAGCCGATATAACAAAACTAGACTTATGTAGCTCGTACATTTAAATTTCGGGGACTGGTTGCCCACTGTATAGGCGAGTAAAGGTTTACTAATATCTCAATATTATTCGAGATCCCATGATTCCATTCCAATCTATCTCTAGTAGGTGAACACAATGCCAATCCATTGATTGCAATACAAAAAAAAACAAAAGTCCGTTCAAATCCCTCGGACCTCACCTACTGGCACTGACCTTTTCAACATTGAATCATGAATTACTGCTTTATTTTAGATTCTAATAAAATAAAACAAGAAAAAAATAATAGCGGCACACGCCATCTTAATTTCATCAGCCTGTAAGCTCATTGACTTCATTTAATCTCATGGCGCGCTAAACCGCCAGACCTGAATCTACTTGAGTCCTGTATTTCAATTCGAAGGGATCCCACGTGACTTCATCAATTGACTACTCAGGGGAGAGTTTCGTGCGTTATAGCGGCTCTAAACTCTGCTTCGCGCTGCTGCGGCAGATTCCCGCGAACTACCCCCTAGATGGATAGCCTTACACAATTTTTTCCCTCTGGGTCAACTTGCGAATACTATTCGAGGAAGAGATCAAGCCTGGACTATCGTCGGGGTGCTTGCTCTTCCTGGTCATCGACCTTCCAAATCTGTGGGGTGTTCCATAGAGTATCCCTTCCATCCCAGGGATTATACACTCTAAATCCGTACACCGGGATAACAATTCCGTATCCCTCACTAAACACAGTGTACTCACAAATCCATGCACATACACGTCCCTCGTGTCTGCTGTGCCCATATCTCCATTAATACCTCAGCCGAACGCTCACTCGTCCCCACCCTGAACATGGGTTTTGAATTGAAAGAAATGGGTTCAGTCCGTTTAAATTAAAACCAGTCCCAGTTCGGAAGCAGTAATAAAACATAAATATATAAGCATGAAATTCCAAAATCTACTATAAGTGACAACCTTTTACTCCAATTTGGCAAAATAGGCTTTTACATTTCCCTTCCCTGAAGAGGGATCCACTGTCCCAGCGACCATGCCTAAAGGCATACTTGGCCATGAAGCTGCTAGTGGGGCGGCGCCTGGTACACCTGCAGGATTCATTTGAAATACGGATTGTGTAGCTCTCACTCTGATGATTCCGCTACCGAAAAACCAACTATGTACCTACTAGACACCACCCAGAAAAAAAAAAAATTTGGCCTCTCGTTAGCTTTCGGCTACTTCCTCAAATTGAAATCTAAAGAGATTCAAAAATAAAATACAACTGGTGAATTTAATCTGCGTTGAAAGTTGGAAATAATGAAAAAAAATTTGACTTGAATTGTTACTAAAAAAAAATTTATCTGTTTAGGTTGACCCTGCAATACAAAACAAATTAGGAGAACCAAAAAAACAATAAAAATAAAATAAAACAAAATGTAAAATCAAAACGCAGAACTCCCAAAATCAAAATCTTTCTGCTCGAGCACGTAATTAGTGCCTATACACGAAGGACACTTTTTGATCCAATTCAGCCGGCTCCTTCCCTCGCTGGTTCACCGTTCCTTGACCTAGTTACATAAAAATAATATACACTTTCTCTTGGCCCTAGTCTGCGAGCTCCTACAATGCAGTAAGCACTTAATTCAAGCTATTAAAATTGAAGCACCTACTATTTGTTCTGATGGTCACACCCCTTCCCGATAAGGATCTGTTCTCATAAAAAGGGTATACGGAAACCTTCTCCGGTTCCCTAAATGAAAGGTTGTTTATACCTTGTTGCTATTAACGATAACCAAGAACTTCCTAATTTGAAATAAATAATTTCCGAACTCTCAATTGCTATGCCTGATTTCACAGGGCGCTCAGTGTATATATGCTTTATATTAATCAGACCTACTATTCACTGGGGTTATTGAACTACTACCCAATTATTAACCTCACTGTTCTATGTTCTCATCACCATACGCACTGTTATTTCCCTTGCGTGATAACCTCACTTTAAAACAAAACAGTGAAATGTTTTGTTACTTCCGTAACTGTCACTACTAAATTTTTAGGCTTAAAAAATCCTAGGATATCACCGCTGCGACACCAAATGTAATATTCTGATAGCTGGTGATTTGGGAGCAATTTTATTAAACTTATTCATGATGTTATTACACACAAGCCAGGCCTACCAAATCCTAATCAAGATATTACTAGGTTATGTTTATTTACTGTTCCCTCAGGTCAAAGCCTTACGGGATCATATGTTGCTACGGAGAGTGGAAACTTTATTGTAACTATGCTAGGATAGCTACCCTTTTATGCAACACGAGGGTTGCGGAGAGTGTATATTAAAGGGTTACACTACGAGGCGTGCCCTGTGAGTTGGTAGAATGGATTGAATTTAGCTGCCACCAGTTCCCTTTTGAAGTGTTCCAGAGAATGGTCCAGGGAACGAAACTAATCTCGAAGGAGTTCCTCTCCAGTAGCACTTGGTATAAAATTATTTAGTAGCGGGCCCTTCCTGGCCGAAGTATATACTATGCTAGTATGACAGCTTCACGTTGCTGAAGATGTTCGGAATGACAATCACGACAGGATTATTCTATTTCACTATAACGTTATTTAAGGGATGGTGTATCAATGAAGAATAATGCAAACAGTATAAGTTGTATATTGCGTAGAGTTATTCGAATACAAAAACAATAATAATCGACAGGTATAGAAACTAAGTCCCATGCATATAAACACACTGTGGAAATATGACAAATAGTAATCAAGGAATAAAGATAAAATAAACGAATTCAATTTGGTACCAGTTTCCTGAATGATTTGAATAAAATATATGTAATAAATTGATAAAACTATCAAGTATGGTCAATCAGTGAATTATTGATTCGTCTGATGTAACGTAGCCAGAGAGTTGTTTCTTTGCGAGCATACCAATTACTCTCAAGTTCGCTGCTTATGGCTAGCTCTCAATGTCCTTGAGGAACAGGGTCTCAATAGGAGTTTTAAGAACCCTTCAATAACTTAATAAAATATCATAGCAACCTGTAATAAATGATTCTTCCTAACAGTCCCCAAGTAAATTATGAATCTAATCTACACCCACAATAACCCTGATTTCAATTATACCTATTCTAAGTAGGACACCTATATCCACTACAAATTGAGAGAAGTTTGGCAGATGGATCAATATACTTCTTATGGATCAAAATACTTTAGTAATGGTTACTATCCTCTATAAACCAACACAAAAACGATAAAAGGGGGTGCTGACCTCAGAATTTTCGCTTGAACACAGACTGAATAGCTTTTCAATCAATCAATCAATCAGAACGGGGGCGGACGAGTCCGAAGCACTTAGACCGCTTGATTGGGTCCATTGTGCGCCCCTTGATACGAGAATCAATCCAGCAGGCCCAAGGCCGTGCCAAAAGCCAACATTTTGCCTGGACTGATATCTCTTATTGCTTCAGGCAGCATATGTGTACTGCCGAGGTGTTGTAGCCTGAGAGAAACCAATGCTGGACATTCTGCTAGGATATGAGAGGCAGTTCCATCCGCCTCCCCACATCTACTACAAACTGAGTCTTCGACAATGCCCATTGTGTGTAGATGTTTATTCAGATGACAGTGTCCTGTGAGGAGTCCTGTCACCAGTTTTAGGCCTCTCCTGCTCATAGAAAGTAGGGTTTTAGAGAGTTTAGGCGAGAATTCCCTGATGTGGAGCTTCGCCTGCCTCATGCCTGGGGAACCACGCCAGATCGAGAGCAGCTCCTTGAGGGCGTGGAGCCCGGTGGTCGATGAAATTCCGATCGTGGAGGCGGGGCCAGGGGCGCTCAAGGCCAATTCATCGGCCACTTCGTTTCCCTCCACACCAGAATGGGCAGGTACCCACACTACCTGAAGTTTGTTTCTTCTGGCTAATTCAACCAGAGTTTCCCTGCACTCCAAGACAAGCCTAGAAGTCATTCTGTGGGCGCGAAGTGCGCCCAGGGCCGCTCGGCTGTCAGTGCAGATGTGAATCCGTCTACCTCGATAGTTTAGTCTAAGATTTTCCAGGGCACATGTCCGTATTGCACAGACCTCAGCCTGAAAAACGGTTGCGTGGCCACCTAGGGAAACTGAAATCTCCCTTCTGGGTGTACGCGAGTAGACTCCGGCTCCGCTGAACCCTCCAGTCTAAGACCCGTCCGTGAACCACACGAGTCCCCCTGGCGGAAGCGGCCCAGAGTCCTTGTTCTCCCAGTCCGTCCTCTGAGTTATGAGAATGTCTGGTGTTTGAAACCTGACCGCCGGCGCTATCGCATCCTGCATCTGTCGGAGGATCGGGCAGTTCTCGGCTGCCCGAACCCAGATTTTGCCATGACAGCGAGGCGTAGACGCAACGAATCACTGGCCCAGACCAGCCTACCGATACGCCGTACCCGCAGCCACCGTTTTGATATGGAGTTGTAGAGGAACGATACCCACCAGAACCTCCAGAGCCCTGGTGGGCGCGGTCCTCATAGCCCCCGTTATCCCCACGCAGACAAGTCGTTGAGCCTTGTCCAGCGCCAGACGGGACAAAGCCGTTTCTGTCGCCGGCCACCAAACAACGGCTGCGTAGGTTATGATTGGGCGGATCATGGCCGTGTAGATCCAGTGCAGGACCTGTGGCCGTAGACCCCATGTGTTCGCGAATGCTCTCCTGCATGCCCATAAGGACGCAACGGCCTTCCTTACCCGGGTTTCCAGGTGCATTTTCCAGCTCAGTTCAGCATCGAGGATAACTCCAAGGTACTCCACTGAGCCTTTCATGTGCAGGGACCTTCCAAACAGACGATTGTCTGGTAGCGGTCCCAGTTTCCGTTTCCTCGTGAAAAGAACCGCTTCGGTCTTTTCAGGATTCACCCTGAGTCCCTCGACCTGGCACCAGCGTGCAACGATGGCAAGTGCGGTATTTTGCAGCTCGCACAAGGTGGCCGGGTGTCTTCCGAGGGTCACAGCTGCCAAGTCGTCTGCGTAAGCTTGGGCGTAGAACCCAGCCTCATTCAGCTAGACCAACAAACTGTCCACAACCAGGCACCACAGGAGCGGAGACAGGACTCCTCCCTGAGGGCACTCACGGGTGACGTATGTACATGCGACGCTACCATTATGGTGCGCCGTTATCAGTCTCTGCGAGAGCATGGACTTGATCCACCTGACCAAGGTGTGATCGATTCCATGTCTCTCCACAGCATGACACATGGACTCGAAGGAGGTATTGTCAAACACCCCTTCTATATCCAGGAAAACGCCAACGGCGCACTGTCCGAGGTTAATAGCTCCTTCAATCTGGGTTACCAGGTGATGAAGGGCAATCTCGGTTGATTTGCCAGCCTGATAGGCGTACTGTCGACGGTGAAGCGGAAAATCCGTTAGGGCACCGTCTTTTATATACCTATCAATCAACCTCTCCAGCGCTTTCAAGAGAAAGGATGTGAGGCTAATAGGGCGGAAAGATTTGGCTTGAGTGAAGTCAGTTCTTCCCGCCTTAGGAATGAAAACGACTTTGACCGATCTCCAAAGCCTTGGTATGAAGGCGGAGGCGATACAAAATTGGAATATCCGGAGCACCGGGATAGCGATAAGCTCCAAGCCCTCTTGTAAGAGAGCCGGGAAGATTCCATCCTCACCCGGTGATTTATAGGGCGCAAAGCTCGAGATGGCCGAGCGCACTCTTTCATAGCTCACCACATCCGAGGCCATCCTGTAGTCAGTCGCTCTCGCGTTGACACGGAAGTCCTCGCGTGGTGTGCCTATGAGGTTATCATCAGACCAGGAGAAATGCACCGACATTATATGTCGTAGCGTTTCGTCCGGGGATGACGTGTACTCCCCGTTCGGCAGAATCACTGATCCTGTGCCAATCGAGGAATCCTTGGAGAGGGCCTTGCATAACCTCGCTGCTGACGGCATCTTATTGATGCCCTCACAGTAAGTACGCCACGAATCTCTTTTGGAGCTCCTCAGAGCTTTCTTATAGTTCTTTTGGGCGACTTTAAAGGTCTCCCAGTCTGAACTACACGACGTCCTCTTCGCCTTGTTGAAGAGTTTTCTTACCCGTTTCCGATGTTCCTCCACTTGGGAAGTCCACCAGGGGGTGTTATTGCCGTCCCTCCTTCGTTTGAGGGGGCAGCATACTTCATAAGCAGAGGTCAGGGCCTTGCTGATTCCACACACAGCGGCATCAGCCTCTTCCCGACCTCCTTGAAGTGCAGGAAGATGAGAGAGCCTACCGCTTAGTTTCTCTCTGAATAGGTCCCAGTTGGTGGCTCTCGGATTCCTGTAATACTTGTCTGGATTGAAATCAGATTCCAACTCAAACAGAATGTGTCTATGGTCCGAAAGTGAGCCTTCCGTTGACACATTCCATCTTCGGACCCAACCCTCGATTGCTCTAGAGCTAAGGGTTAAGTCAATTATTTCCTGTCTGCGTGTGGTGAAGTAGGTAGGCGTTGACCCTCTATTGAGGACCTCCAGCTGAGTAGAAATGAGGAACTCAAGCAGCGCCGTCCCTCACGAATTGACGTCCGAATTTCCCCACACGGTGTGGTGAGAATTGGCGTCGCATCCCGGAAGGAGTGGCACTCCCCGCCCCTCACAACGTCTAACTAATTCGAACACTTCCGCAGGTGGAGGGTTGCTGGAGCCTTAGGGAAAGTATAAAGAGCAAACTACCACCTCTGTTCGGACTCCTTCCACAAGGTGCCATATCCTAACCGCAACCAGATCCCTGTGACAGAATTCCGGCATCGGGAAGGCATCGACATCCTTTGTGAAGATGCACGCTCTCGGCATCTCCTCAGAGGTACAGTAATGTAGCGTGCCTCCTCGTTGGCGTAGGCCTTTTACACGGCCGTGGTAAGCCCACGGCTCTTGTTTCAAGCATACGTTTATTTTGAGCTCAGGGAGCCTTTTATCAACACACATCAGTGTTTTGAACTGGCCCCTGCTCTTTCGCAGAGGGCCCTAGTAATGTTACTTGGGCCTTCGTTGCTCTGACGAAAGGCTGGAAGTCCATCGTCCTCAAGCGGTCAATGGACTCCTGATCCAGCCAGACGATCAGTCTTAGCCCGTTGGGCTCTTCCTCCCGCTCGAGTATTCCCCAAGAGGTGGCTCTGAGCCCCGGGTTTTGTTTTTCCAGGGCACCTAAGGTATCCTGATTTGTCGGGTGCCTTTTCCCAGGCAGCCACAACATTGCCCGCCACCTTCTGGGAAGAGCTTTTGGCTCTACCGCCAGTAGGTTGACGTTTTCCCAAGGCTTTATGGTGGCTATCACTTGTGATAGCCAATCCTTGGAAGCGGAGTCCGCCGCTGTGATAAGCAGAAAACGCTTCCGCAGCCTTGTTGGATGGAAGCGGGGGGGCAGGGCCTCCTCCGTCAGCGCGGAGACCGCGTCCCCCACTGCGTCTGTGAACTCCAGGAGTTCATCGGGAGTGAAGCCTGCATCCTGCCTGCCCTCCCGAAAGGCGGCAAGCTGCAGGATTCCTTCCCCGGTGAGAGCCCCCGCATAGCTGCCCGCCGCAGGCCCTTGAGGTCTGCGGCGTTTGAACACGCGGGTGCTCTCGGGAGTGGAAGCTGGAGTTCGGGGGCGTTTGATGGCTCCCAGACTTGGCGTCTTACTTCCGGAAGGCGCCGGCTGACCCGATTTAACAGATTCCCTGGCCTCCCGCATCCTCCGGTGACGCTTCCTCTCGGCCCCACAAATGTCGGGCCGTTTCACTTTGACCCTGCCCAGTGCCCTGGACAAGGTTTTTATCTCCTCGGGGTCCTCTTGCGAGATCCCCGGGGGGTGTTCGGTGGATTGGGAGTAGCTGGTAGGCACCGAAGAGGAGCCTACCTGCGAAAAGGAGGAAGGCACCAGTGAGGAGCCTTCCGAGGGTTGGGAGGAGGAAGGCACCCCTGAGGAGCCTTCTTCCAGGGAAGGAGAGGAGGAAGGGAATGGAGGCACCTCCTTAGGTTTTAGGTTTTTTTTGTTGATCTGTCATATGGATCCCACGAGTGTTGGGGAAAGGTTGGTCGCCATCCGCAGAGCCCCATACGGATGGAAGGTCTGCATACAACTGGGATTCGACCCGGTTTCCCAGAGGAACCGTTCGCGGCACTGTACCCCAGTGCCATTCAGCCCTCGGCACGGTATCTCACACCTTGGCTTGGGTTTTTGGGGCATCTGGTCTGGGACCCCTTATTCGGTATATTCGAGGCTATCCAGGTACAGACAAGTCTGTTCCTGGACATTCGGCTATCCGCCACCTGCCGACCCGCCTGGTAGCTGACACCCCGAAGCCTCAGCTTCTTCTAAAGACTCACCCTCACTCAATATTTAATCCTTAATCCACAGGATAACTAATAACACCTGAACTTATACTTCACTGCTTTCAAAGAACCTATCACGCGACGTCTTTTTGTTAAGTTAAAATTCACACTCCGGATCTAGTTCTCTCTCGCACCCAGATCAAATTGTTTAATCGTTAAGAAAAATTCAAAATATCAGATTACTTTAGACCAATAACTTTCTCCAAAATTCTTTTACAGGTTATTTTAGATTCTAGTTACCAAATAATATCCACTAAATAAAAGATATTAAAGTAGAATGTAATTTCTTTTAAGATTGATACTTAGAATGATTTTAGGTGACTGTAAGTGAACTTCAAGAATGATAAAAATTGATTCGAATGAATTAATTCACTTTGAGTAATAAACAAAAGAAAAATACAGTCGAAAAATAGAAATCTTGTAACTTGAAATACAAAAAAAACAAATGACTAAGTTGAAAATATCAATTCAAAAGATTTGATGACTCTGGCTTTGAGAGACTGAGCTATATGTACAAGGAAGTGGGCTTACACAACAAGGCACGACAAAGGAACTGCCTTTTTTAAAACTGACCAATGAAGTTAGCCGAACCAAGTTATACTTTTCTCTAACACAAATCTGTATTCAAAGTTGCCTGCTTCCCATATCGAGAGGCAGGTAGTGTCCACAAAAATAAACTCTAACGACGCCGCTGACACAGTGATTTTGGCTGTCGTTTGTGAAGTAAGTGCAATTCGGCAAGAATTGCACTTCGAACGCTCAAATTTTAAAAAATCACGTACAACTTGTAAAAGGTATCGGGTGGCGACTCCATGTCGCCAGACTGGAATTCCATTATTTAAATCTGGATAAAATTCTAATTGTTGAATCCAGAATGTCTATGTATAGTCTGTTCCTGTCAGGAATTTAGATTTTTAGGTTTTGAAATGCCCGTAAGGACAAAACTACACGCTACGGAATGATTTGAGATGTACTCTCATGTGTCAAGTATACCTGGTTTACTCAGAGTAACTTAATTTTCAGGAGTGTTCCCCTGCTTACCCTACTTTGATTCAATCGTGAAAAATGATAATCTCCAGGATTATTACATAACCCTCACCTTGAAGAAAGAGCAGGGTTTGGAAGGAATCAAGCTCCTTCCTACAATCGTTATTTTATGTGTATTTTGATCCATCTACATAGTTGTGACCAGCGTGGGAATCTGGGGGCACTGGACCCACCTTCACGCTCATTGATAGGATCGTCAGTCCGATTGAACTTCCCGAAAACCTAAATTCTATTCAACATATTCATGTGGATTTACCACATGACTGCAACAATGCAATCTTCACAAGCTAAACATACAGAGGAAGTCTACTTCTGTTTCCATATTGTCACAACACTTTTTCGGATTGACTTTTACGCACAAACCCGCACTGTCACTCGATGGTTTCACATACCAGGACGCTCTTGGAGACTGGACATGGACCTGCCGTACAGCGAACCGACTGCTGATCGTCTTCCCTCGCGTTCTGTCCAGTGGAGGGTTGGATACATCGCATGGGCGGCGGTGGAATCGGTGGTGGTGGAATCATCGGCTGATTCTGGTTCCCTGGGGGTGACATCGGTTGACGGAGCGGATGGAACTGCATCCCCTGGACTCTCATGAGAGTGATGTCGGTTGACTAGGAAGGAGGTGAGGTGAGTGTTCCATTGACATGCGAATAGATGTAGACCCCATCCGAATAGCTGGTACAGGCTCCATCCATTTAGGCCAACACCAACAATGAACTTCGCCAATCGGAATATACAGTATAGGCCCAACAGCCCGTTCATGATGGTCCCTATGCTTTCGAACCAACCCCATATCTGTCGGATGATGAACCTGACGGTAACTTCTTCCTTGCTGAATAGTTTGAGAGTGTTGTACCCTTGGTCCAGAAACCCGTCGCGCTATCATCTTTTGGACTGAATCTCTTTCCATACCGCAGATCAGGTTCCGTTGGGTTTTCCTCAGGTCCTCGGATGTGTATAGTCCCCCTGCGCTAATCAGCTTGATCGGTTGGAACTTCATTTGGTCCTCTGCTTCAATCTCAATGGTCAGTGGTATAAGACTCGTCAGTGGTAGTGGGGAGAGGCCGATCCAGGTTCCCTCGACTTGATACAAGTTTTTCTATTCGAACAGCTACATTTGGATTGACGTGGGTCGACGGTGCCATGATTTTGTAAGGATTGAAATGATTGAGCTTCGTTACATTTTTCCGCTCCTAGTTTGAATAAGTAGCTTGATCATCCATTTGCTAGAACCGAAGAGTGACTGTGCATGCCGCAATGCGAGATGATCCTTGTAACCTCTACCAGACAGGCGCGTAAGTATCGTTGTCTGCTTCTTCCTAATATTCTGTAATTGTGTCCGGGCAGGATGTCACCTTCTTCAGTGAAATCATCCTTGTGATTAACGAGTCTCCTTCACAGTCGTACGCGATCGACCCATTTTCAATTCGGGTTGGTAGTATCATCACCAGGGCGAAATATATCCTTGGCACTCTGAAACAGATCCCGAAAAAAGGGAGGAGAAAACAAAAACAAATAAGAAATTTAGAATCATGCACCTTATCGTGACATCCCCTCAACTTCCAAACTCCACCCCCTTATCTGTGATAACGTGAAATTGGTTACAAGCAACCATAGGGATACGAAGAACACAAAAAAAGGTTGTATTATCTCTACACGTTTCCCGACCATCTAAAGGTCTGTAAATTACTTTTCATTCCCTCAGGACTTACTCAATTCTCTTTCTCTCTCCCTAGGGTTACGTTATCTCATCAATACATGGCGAGGATCCACCTGTCCCTCAATCAAGAACCTCTACCCTCCGGTGCAGTGGTCCTGTTCACAGGGAGCTGCAGCTACGAAGGCTGGAAGGATTACCACCCCTTTCCAGAGGTTGCTAGCTTATAGTGGAAGCTGCTCTTATTTTCAACAAAAAAAAATTTAAACGGAACGAGGTGACCTGAAGAGTCAGAGGTTCCGAATTTACTGACTTAACTTCGTTCATAGGGAACCAAGGCCAAGACTCACAAAAGAGAACTAACTTGGCACTGTATAGAAACTACTTTGTTCCGCTATGACGTCACTCGATCTATCGACTCATTCATTCTCTGGGCGGTATTCTCTCACCCGCCCCGCGCACTTCCTCCCACCAATTTCCAGGCCTTACTGACGACTACGCGTCTTGCTGCTCATGCAGGAGGGCTATCTGCCCTCATCACTCATGGGTCTTATCAAACAATCAAACCCTGTACCTGCGCTTGGTACGTCACATTTTGGTATCGACCCCTAAATCCTGGTCGACTACCCCTACTGGCGAATTCTACCTGCCATCTTCATAATTGGCCTACCGGGCCTTCCTGTCCATCCTGGGCCCAAAAACTCACTTCCAAAACTCCGGCTTTATGTCCCGTCCTTCTCCAGTGGCACAACTGGCCCATCAGTCCAACCTGGACTTTCTTCCAAAAGCGAAAACTTTTCTGGCCTCCCTGGCTTCTACAGTTCCAGTTTGATCTCCTCATGCCAGACCCCTAATTAACTAATCTGGCCTCTTTGTCCCTACTGGACACTCTTGTGCTGACAGCCCTCTTGAGTATGACCTTTACTGACCTCAGGTATTGTGGACCTTTCTCCTTAGCATCGGACGAATATTACGATTCAGCCCAATACCTCCTTGAAGATTCATGCTCTAGAACCAGTTTTGAGATGCTGGGTAGAGATTTTCCACAACGACGGGCTGTCGCCAGGTTCCGCGTTGTTCAAAGTATGGGACATCTCGATATCGATATGCTTAGGCCATTCGGAGCCGATCCTTGTTTCTGCATTACTAGATAAGGTCTACACATTGTCCCGCGTCATACCCAATGTCCTCTGCACTCGATGACCTCCTGGCATCTCGATGAAGTGCGCGAATAACTCTACCACCATTACTCGCACACCATCCACACCTGAAATGAGGAATCATCGTACTGGACAACTCCGGAACAGGAAGATGCATTTCCCTTTTCCCTTTCCATCTCTATCAGAAACTGAGACAGCCCAATACAACGACCTCATTCCCACTACAGGGTACAACTACCCTTCCAACCTGGACAATAGGGATATCCGGTCACTATTTTAACTAGACACAGCATACACCCATTGGCCCAGTCGCTCCTTTTTGGGGTATTCTTACCTCTCAGCCATGGATTCGGCTACCATCCAATTCTACTATCAGTTCCCGGGAATGGAACGAAGGTGAGTTAATATAGATAAGTAGATGAATTGGACTAGTCCTGCGACAGGATATCCGGTCTAGCTGTCGATGTGCATCCGGTGTGAGCTTGTCCTTATCAGTTTTGAAAGGATGTAGGTGATAGGGATTTTATTTGTAAAGAGTATACAGGGTGTGTATAAAAAGTGTGTCACATGTACAGAGTCCATAAGGTACAGCTGTCATGGCGACCATAAGGTCCAGCTGTCATGGCGACCATAAGGTCCGGCAGTCATGGCGACCATAAGGTACAGCTGTCATGGCGACCATGAGGTCCAGCTGTCATGGCGACCATAAGGTCCAGCTGTCATGGCGACCATAAGGTACAGCTGTCATGGCGACCATAAGGTCCAGCTGTCATGGCGACCATAAGGTCCAGCTGTCATGGCGACCATAAGGTACAGAGTGCTTCGTAGAGATGTCGCCACCAAGTGACAGCCGTCATGGCGAACCTAAGGTACAGATTGCTTCGTAGAGATGTCACCACCAAGTGACAGCTGTCATGGCGAACCTACGGTACAGACTGCTTCGTGGAGGGGGCTCCGCCACCTCTAGGAAGCAATCTGTACCTTCGGTCCAAAAGGTACAGGCTGCTTCATGAAGATGTCCCCACCACGTGACAGCTGTCATCGAAGGTACAGACTGCTTCGTAGAGGTGGCGCCACCAGTTCGACTCACCCGACTCATGCGTCTCATGCGACTTTAGCAAATGAAAGATCTAGACTCGGGAATCATCGGCTGCAACGTTTCGTGCGACTCGTACGACTCATCCGACTCGTTCTAGTTTGCATTGTTGGTCTTAATTATCGGTGGAGCAGTTTAGTTCAAGATGAAGTGTGTGGTGGTTGACATTCAGAGCTTCCAAATCTCTCACCATACAATGATAGTTAAGGAACTAGCTTTGTTGGATTGTGAAAAAAAGCTAGAAAAATATTTTCTATTCAATCTTCCCACACCGCTAAGGGAACTCTCAGAAAATCAAATGAAGCAAGTGATGTTTTGCGAAAAGTACCATGGGATTCCATACAACTCTGGATATCAGGACTATATTCGGATGGAGGAAATTTTCAAGGAAAATATTGATCCAAATAGCATCATATACGTTAGTGGTGAGGGCAAAGCCAAATTCATAGTGAAGATTCTCAAAAAATTGAGGTTAGATCGTCAGGCGAAAGTGTTGAATTTGAAAGACAGCTGCCCACAATTTGTTCGAGAAAACTGTAGATATATCTGCCTTCATCACTCTACCAACAATAATTGGTGCTGCAGTGTAAACAGCTGGAAATTGTTTGAATATTTTACAAAGGAAGATGCCCATCTGGATATATTACGAGGGTTTCAAAAAATGGGTATGGGCGGCACTCCACCGAACTGACCAGTATTGATATGTCTTCGGAAGAATACGCACGTAAACTGCCTGAATTCCATATGAAATTAGTAGCACTGAATAAAGACATAAAATTTTACGAAGATAAAAAGTTAACTTTAAATCAACTAGACAATTTGAGTATAAGTGGAGGAGAGGGCTGTGCTGAAATCAAATTTCATAATCCTAACAGCAATATTGAATGGGGTCCTATATACAAACGTACCACCTCAAGTGAATCGTCCCAACAAGGATGCCTTCGCAGAGAAGGAATGTAATCGAACTGAATGGCAGCCTATGGACCATCAACTAGTTAATGAGAATCACCTAGAGGTATTCTCATACGTTATTCCTAAAAGGATGTTACCAACTTTCAACTATAAACTCAAGCTATGATTCCATGATGGTAGTGAGGGGGACGTGGTGAATTGGCATCAAACTAGAGCCCCAACATCTGTGGTGACAGCAATCAATTGCCAAAGCAATGTATCTGAAGCTCAACCATCACCATCCCACCCACCACCACCACCACAGAAAGAAAATGAAATCTATGCTATGCAATGTTTCAATCTTAGTGCATTATCAGTTTTACTACTGAAAATCCTCATTAAAAATGTAAAGAAACGTATTAATAATAATAATAATAAATAATGAAAGGTATTGCTGTTGTTTGATTTTGAATAGGAGATAGGGAATCAGTCAGATACATACATTTAACTTTTAACTTTTATTTTTTGAAATATATACAATATAAATATGAACACTTAAATCTTATAAAAATTCAACAAAATAGGTTAAACCTCGACCCCGCCGCATTTCAACAATCTGTGAAAAGAAAAATAACTTTAGTTGATAAATAATGAATACAATACAATAATAATGTGTGTGTGTTGATTCACTCACTTTTTCTTTTAAGCGATTCATATCGCAAGCTAACCCACCCACCAGAGAGCATTCCCCATCCAGGGGTTCAACTATATAACGGCACCCCTCAGAAGCCCGTAGCTGTGACATCTGTAATTGTGAATAAAACAAGGGTTACTCATCAAATAATAAAACATAGGTATAAGGTAAACATACTTCAAACATTAGCTCCGCCAAGTTGTAGCGGAAACCATGGATGCACATTCTCTCATAAATCTGCTGTGGGGGAGGTGTCGGCGAAGGTGTAGGTGTCTGGTGGGGTAAGTCGTCTAATGATCTATTGAGAAAGTACAATTAGAATTGAAATAATTCTAGAGTTAATATGAATACATACAAAATGTTGGGGGAGCTCGCTAAAGACGTCCTAGAATCGATTCGAACGTAGGTGGGTAATTCATTTAATCTGTAATTATTGAAATTAGTAAGCAAATATTTCGCAAGTAGAAAAATCACATACACTATGTCCTGCATATCCAGCGGAGGAGGCAGCGACTCTATCGAGGAAATCTCTGGACATCTGTTGGAAATAAGAGTAATTTAGTAATAGAAATATTATATAAATTGGGGGGGAAAAAACATACGTTGAGTCAATTATTTCTTGAGACTCGTCCAATTCAAGAAATAAATCTTCAGCGTCATCAGCTGCCGCCAATTGATCGAGATGTATCAATTTTTGTTTAATTTCCTCCTCAGAATAATCACTAAAAACAAATTAATGCACTTATGATATATAGTAAGATTGAAATGGAATAGAACAACTTACTTGTCTATCATCCAACGGCGCACTTGCGTTTTAGTAAATACATCCAACCTGTTGGTCAACTCTTGAACATAATCGTCAAATTTACCCATTTCTATCTAACACTCAACACTCACAAGAATACTGTTTTTTCCCTATGAAGTACCTAGAGTTTTATACACAATATTTAATCCAAAGTCCTACGAATTAAATTAGTTCCCAGGAAAAATGATAAAGTTGTTATCGGTTGAGGAAAAAAATGTATGCGGATAAATATTTCAAGGAAGTTTCTGCAATCACGCGATTTCAAATAACATGTAAAATCCTGCTTGTGGTTGTGGATCTTATCAATATGAATATAACAGCCGGACGAGACTTCCTGCTTGTGGTTACAGCGAACTTATTATCATGATATAACAGGCGGACGAGACATCCTGCATGCCGTGTGAACATAACAGGAAAGTGATAAGAAGTTCCTATAAAACTCGATGTGCGCATACCTCATGCCATTATCAAATCATTATTCTACTAGCTTCAGAACGAACTAGACGTGTTTTGTGAGTGCTTAAATCAAGGTGAGTTTATTTATTACCTTGAATATTATTTTCATATGTAGAGTTAATTTCTATGTAGGGAATATTTATTTTGCTTTTTTCGAAACTGTGCAGGCTAAACTTTAACTTTTTGAAAGTATTTATTGATCTTCTTTTATACAATTTGATTGGGTAAATATTTAATAATGATTTGATGTATTTTTTTAATCTTGGGATTCGTTGGGAGGATGGTAAATGTGCATTTTCCCAACGAATTCGAACTGGCTTTATAACAAACATTTCTCATTTAGATCCATTAAATTTTTTATATGATGCCTTTCATCTGTTTCACCCTAGAATCACCAAAATTTTACATACTCACAATTTTATCAAGGTAAACACGACATTTTGTGGGGAATATATGCGGCTTAATGCGATCGACGAGCTTATCCAAACAGAGTATAAATATTTTCACACTAAATCCGCTCCAATAGATTCTTTTACAAATTTATTGGAGTGGTTTAAGGAGCATGTTATTGATAAACTCCAAGTGAAGCTGGATGATTTTTTAGAACGAGACTCGGGGTGGAGCCTAAGGGAGGTTATCAGTTTGGGCATAAATATTAATAAACATGAAGTCATCAATTCTGGGTCCTCTTATATAGTTCTACCAAAAGAGATACTCCTAAAGCATGCTACTATTAATGTTAAAAATTACGACGAACAGTAACAGCGGGACTACACCCGACAGCTATGACAGCTAAGAATTCAAGTCGTGTTTCTTCATACCCACATTTCAGTACTGTTTTGAATTTGCAAAATCTAACATTTCCCCTACCTATATCACAAATTCCAACTTTCGAGAAGAATAACGCTATTTCAATTCATGTATTCGTTTTGGAATTATGTGGTAGAGGAAGAGGAGGTAATGAGCAGGATGAGGAACAGGGAGAGAAATTTAAGGTTCTACCAGCATATTTAACCAAAAATAAATTAGATAGACATTTTAATTTACTATTAATTCAGGATAAATATTATCGAGATGTAGAACCAGCGAAATCCTCAAATCTCATTGACTCCACAGTTAAATTTCACTATTGTCTAATTAAAAATCTATCAAAACTTGTAAATTCTCAAATTAGCTGGAACAACAAAACTTATTTGTGTGATAGATGTTTAAATAATTTCAAGAGTGAGAATAAGTATAAAAATCATATTGAGGATTGTGGTAAAATGAACATGTGTAAAATTACATTCCCTCAGGATGATTATTTGAAATTTAAGAATCACTCAAACAAACTACCCATACCCTTTATTATTTATTTAGACTTTGAAGCTCTCCTATTACCTATTCAGAACTGCTCTCAATCTAATGTAAGTTCATATACGAACAAAACTCAACTACACGAGGCGTATAGTGTGGGGTATTATTTAAAATGTCAATTCAACAATTCCCTATCACGATTTGATAGTTATAGAGGATCAGATCCAGCCAAATGGTTGACCGATCAGCTAGATAAAATTGGAGAATTTATCGATCTGAAACTTAAATCTATTGTACCTATGGACTTGAATGGTATTAGTTTACTTGATATTATGAAGGAAACGAAATGTCATATTTGTGAGAAACAGTTCGTAGAGGGAGATGTTCGTGTGAAGGACCACTGTCATTTTACAGGGAAATATAGAGGATTAGCCCATCAGGACTGTAATTTGAATTACAAATATCGATTCGTAGTACCTGTTGTGGCTCATAACCTCAGCGGGTACGATATGTTTTTGCTAATTCGAGATATTGCCAAATCGTCCAAGCAGAATATTCAAGTACTACCCATCAATAAAGAGAAGTATATAAGTTTCACTAGAAGTACCAAAAATTCTGTGGTTAAATTTCGTTTCATCTATTCCTGTCGGTTTGTGAATTCTAGCTTGGACAAATTAGTCTCATATTTGAATGTGGGTGACTTGACTATTTTGAAAAGCGAGTGTGCGCACTTATCCGATGAAAAATTTAAATTATTAACTCGTAAGGGAGTATTTCCCTATGAGCACTTGGATGATTGGGGTAAATTAAACGAGGAAAATCTTCCTCCAATAGAAACATTTTTCAATAAATTACGGGATGAATCGATAAGTGAGGATGATTATAAGCATGCTCAAACAATTTGGAATAGTTTTAATTGTAGAAATTTAGGTGACTATTCGGATTTATATTTGAAAACAGATGTTTTATTATTGGCCGATGTATAGGATCTTTTTGCTTTAGATCCGGCCCACTATTTCACGGTTCCCTCCTTCACGTGGGACTGTATGTTAAAGTATACAAATGTGTCTTTGCAATATTTAAAAGACATCGATATGGTCTTATTTGTGGAGAAGGGAATTCGTGGAGGTGTGAGCCAATGCAGTAATCGATTTGCAAAGGCCAACAATAAATACATGAATAATCACGATACCGAAAAAGAGACAAGTTATCTCATGTATTTCGATGTATGCAATCTATACGGGTGGGCTATGATTCAATATTTACCCTATGATGGGTTCGAGTGGGTTGAAAACCTCGATGATGTAGACGTCAGAAACGTCTCAGACGAAAGTCCAATTGGTTACATATTGGAAGTCGATTTAGAATACCCACCTGAACTACATGATCTACACAAAGATCTCCCTCTTTGTCCGACACATACAGCACCACCCAACAGCAAATTACCTAAATTATTAACAACTCTCCACAATAAAACTAAATACATCATTCACTATCGAAATTTAAAACAATGTTTGGCGCTGGGGCTGGTGCTGAAAAAAGTCCACAGGATTTTGAAATTTAAGCAAGCCCCATGGCTTAAAGCCTACATAGATCTCAACACTAGATTGAGGGCAGCTTCTAAGAATGCGTTTGAGATAGCTCTCTTCAAGTTGCTGATCAACGCAATTTTTGGTAAATCTATGGAGAATGTACGAAAGCATAGACTAGTTAGATTAGTTAATAAATGGTATGGACCCTATGGGGCTCGCTATTATATTTCCCAACCTAATTTCAATAGCAGCAAGATATTTGAGGAGAATTTGGTAGCTATAGAACAGAATAAATTAGAAGTCTTATTCAACAAACCCATTCATGTGGGGATGTCCATTTTGGACATTTCCAAAACTTGCGTTTATAATTTTCATTATGGCTTTATGTTAAAATTATATAAAGACCCTGGATTGATGCGATTATGTTACACCGACACTGACAGTTTGATTTACCACATTATCACGAATGATGACATTTATGAGTCAATTATAAATAGAAATATCGGGAAATTTGACACAAGTGATTATGCTCCAGACAACCTCTTTAAGATTCCACAGGTCAACAAAAAAGTAGTAGGCTTAATGAAGGACGAGAATAAAGGGCTCCTCATGGATAAGTTTGTCGGTTTGCGGGCAAAAATGTACAGCTTCACTGTTCAAAATCAAAATCGCGATGATGACGTCACAAAGAAAGCCAAAGGGGTGCGCGAGTATGTCTTACGAAACACCATTACATTCGAAGACTATGTTAGATGTCTGGAAGAGAACATAGAAATGTATCGCGTGCAGAGATCTATCCGCTCTTTCGACTTAAAGCTTTATACCATAGAGCAAAATAAAATCTGTTTGAGCCCCTTTGATAATAAAAGGGTAATATTGGGGGACAAAACAAGCACCCTACCTTATGGCCATTATTCTTTAGGTTAGAATTAAGATTTTTTATGTTTTTTTAATTATAAAGATATATGTATTTTGCTTTGAATTATAGGTTGAGATTTTTATGAGTTATTATCATTATTATTATTATATATGTACTTTTTTTCCAAAATAAAATATTTTATGAGGAAGTTTGGGTGTTTTAATAAAACCAAAAAAATAATAGCATCAATTCTTTTATTGTTCTAAATCATACAGAACTTTATTCTTGTAGAAAAATAACATTTCTCTAAGTGTATTGCTTAATAAACAGTCGAGCGAAATACCGATGAAACAATACAAGAGGGCCATTTCATCGGACTGCTGCTGCTGCTGTGGGTCTCTCATACTTTTAATCATATCAATAACATTATGATAGTATGTGGAAAATCCAAAATGTTCGAGAAAAGACACTCGATGCAATAGCACTTCATCGTTGATTCGAATAATTTCTCGAACATCTTCCTCGCACAACCACACATGGATATTATGCTTTGTAACTTGAAGTAATTTAACATTATTGAAGTACACAAGTTGGACTATTTGGCAGTATTCATCAGATAATATGGGTGCAGCATCGAAATCTGATTGTAAACTTTGCGAAGAACTCGATGATTTTCACTCGAAGAATATCGATTAAATCGATCCATTCTAGCAGACTAAAGCTGAGTTTGCAATTTTGAACGTATTGAACGAGTGAGATTGTACGTGAGAAGGTCCGTACAGGGCTCAATCCACATTCGATTTCATAACTTGCCCCCACCAACGGGTACGTTGTATTCATCAATAGGAATGGTTCATCTTTTGCCTTCATCTCGAACTCTTCTAAAATATGATCCAACTCAGAACAGTTGCTGCTGCTACTGCTATCTTCACCAACACTAGCCTGGGACATCTTATTAAAACTGTTCTAGATTGTTCGATTCACCAGAACCTAACCCCCACACATAAAATATTTACTCGCACATGCGCAGGTCATTAGCAGCATATTTCTTTGATTTGATTGGAAGTTTGGATGAGAACATCGAAGCATGAAACTTGAAGTGTGGGGGGAGGAGAAAATTTGTGGTGTTGGTTGCGTAGTCCATCGACTATGTATGAGTCAAAGAAGAAAGTTTTATTAGAAGTTCCTCTACGAATCCCTCGTAGATCCATTATTTCACAGCGGTAAGGCAGAAGCGCGATCCGATAAAAATCGACATCAATTTCATGTAGCACTTTGAAACAATCAAGTATATAGGACCTAGGTTTTGGGGTTATACCAGGAATTTGATGTAATATAAATTTCTTCCATCTATTTTCGTATATAAAGTAGCCTTCAACATTCATATCAATTATCTCCCAATCGTTTTCGGGTGGGTTGAAATCTCCTCCAAAATAGAAAATATCCACATAACCGCATTCCTTCACAGCCCCAATAACGAACGTTACAAATTCTCCAGCGATTATCCAATTTTTAGATGGTAATTGTAATTCTTCAACGGTTTCCGTCAAATTTGGAGGACATACTACACTTATAAATTGTTTTGCATCGTACACGGTGGTAAGTACATTATGAACAAAACTGTTGTATAATTGCAAAGACATTTTCACGCAGACTGATTCGATTATTTGACTTCCACTGGGTTGAACCACCAGTCAAATATCCTATTAGGAAGACATGCGCAGCAGCAGTACATTATACAACATCAGAATTTTCAATCCAACTTTTCTCTTTTATACCATACCATTTTACATACATTTTATCACCCTTTTTTCGAAGCACCTTCTCAATCAAATAAACATCTGGCTGTTTGGTTTTCTGTAATTCTTCCTCGTAGAAACAGCCGCTGATTGGTGCGTTGGTCATATCTTCTAGTAGATATGTGACCGGGTTGGTAATTTTAACTTTGATGATTTTAAATAATTCCGCACTCCAATTGGGCGTAAATCCCTTCTCAAAAATATGTTTAGCTTTACTTATTCGCACAATATCCCCTACGTGGTATTTGTGGGCAGGGCCAACTTAATGTGAGAGTAAGATTGCTTCAATATGCGACTTTCATTCTGTTTCGTAACCTTAAACGGAGCCATTTTTATAGTTCTATGTTTACGATGATTATATTTTTCGGTGACTTTAGGGAGTGTATCCACCCATTTGTATTTCCCACTCAGACTGAATTGCTTGTAGATCGCTTCTTTCAACGTTCGAATGACGCGTTCAGCAATGGCTGCTTTCTTCACAGAATACGTATTATAATGGTTGATTTTATGTTTTTTCATTAGCTCGTCAAAGTGCCTGTTGAAGAATTCTTTTCCCTGATCGCTTTGCAGGTTCCTAGGCGTACGATGTGACCCTTCTAGCAATATAGAACTGACCGCTTTCCGAATCTCTTCGGCTGATTTCGTTTTCAGCGGACGTGTCCATAGAAATTTCGAGAAGCAATCGATCACCACCAAAATGTATTTAAATCCACGATTTTCGCGCGCATAATTACCCATTTCGGCAAGATCCATTTGCCACAAGTCATCCAACCCTTTTATGATTGTTCTGCGACGTTTTAAATTCTTTCGAACAGGCTTATGAAGCTCATCAACCACCTGCGCTTTACCCTTAATCATTTTTTGGGTCGATCGGTGTTGTCGGAGCTAATAACTTTTGTGGCGGTGGTGAGGTGGTAGGAGCTCTTCCATAAGGATGATGAGATGAGGCGGCTTCACCTTTTGCTTTTTTTGATATCTTCAGCGTAGCACCCGGAGTCAAACTGATGATGACATCAATCGCTTGTTCTATTTGAAACACTTTGCTTTCGATGGCCTGTATACGTGTGGTCATGGGCTGATCATTAGTACTACGCGTTTTATAGTTTAATTCTATAGTTATCAGTTTACTATTGATGGTCTGTATACTATCGAATAGGTCGTTATATTTCGAACTGTTTTCTTGATCGTTACTGACAAGTGTTTCATAGTCTTCACGTATTTTCTTCAATAATTTTTCAAGATTTGCCTCATTTGCTTTATTAGTTTTGAACGATGCTATCATACCATCTACAAGTTTTTCAATTTTAATTCTATTTTGTGTTGTAGAAGCAATCAGAGAGTCTGTGAATTTTTTATTTTCGATTTGAAGGTACCCACCCTCATTATGTATACTCTGTTTTATAGCTGTAGAGTTGACATCACTTTGATTTTTGTATGACTGTATTTCGGTATAAAGGATCTTCAAATCTTCGCGAAGTGCATCTATTAATCGTGTTAAACTTGGAATTGAGGAATTCATGATGTTATTGACGTTTATATGAATGGCTGCATACTTTACCAGAACTTCACTTAAATTCGCATTCACTCTAGTGATAGTGTTATCTACATATGCTTTGTTTGCAACATCATTATCCGAGATAGGTATTTTCACATTACAAATTTTCAAATTTTCCATATCCACATCACCTTCGGGCGTATGCCTTAAAATGTTCATAAACATCGATCTGCGTTTGAAAACGTCGACGATGCTATCACCAAACAACGCTGATCGCCTACCGAACTTATCAAGACTCATTATATAAATGGTGTTGGGTTGAAGTATCCAGTACTAATATATGATGTTTGCCTCTCTCAGTTCATTTATTATTGCAACAATTTCATTATTGTGTGAAGTATTTCCAGCTTGTTGTGATGCCACCAGTAGTTTTAGTCGGTCCACCAGCTCGTTTGGATCATCCCAAAAAATATATTCCATAGGCTTCTTGTTGTATGTTAAATGTAAACCGCTACCGCTTGCTGCTGCTGTCGAAGTCGTCTCCGACGATGACACAGAGGTTGGTCGAAACATAGGTTTAATTATGGATATGTACTTGATCGCACTGGTACCCTCCAAACAACCATTAACATTTTTATGTGCATTTGTTAACCTCAAAATTTCTTTGTATGCTGCTCGATCGTTATTCGTGAATTTTGTGGGTGTTTTGTAGAATATGAGATCGTACAATCCAGCTGTTCCCTTTGCGCTATATCCTACAGTTTCGATATTCTCAACGAATATTATCTTTTTAACACCTAGAATCCACTCGGCAGAGCTTGCATCATAAACAGGTCCATATACTTATTCGATTTTCTTGTTGTTTTCCCAATGCTCTTGAACGTATTTACGAACTTGTGGGGGATAATGTGCAAGTGAGGGTTCAATCTCAGTCATAGCATCATCGAACGCGTCATCCTCCCCCCTCCCCCTCTTCTTCTTCTTCTTCATCGTTATCTTCAGGTTCTAATTTTATTTCTTTTTTCATTAACTGCGCAGTAGGATGTTTAATTTTTTTAACGATCGCTTTCAATGGTGTGGCGATAGGTTTGAACAGTTGTTCTATTGATTCGTCTTCTTCAGATTTACCTAGTTTCAAGGCTAAATATTTCTTTCTTATAGACTTACTCAATTCGAAGATTTTTCGCTTACGTGCTAACTGATCGGCGTCCATCTTGTATTTGGACTAAAATTAACAATTCACGTTTTTATATATACATCGAAACCTTTGCGGTATCTACCATCGTTCAAGTCGAAATCCTTTGCAATGACCAAAGTTCCGAAATTATCCGTCCAGCACATGGCGCACATCTTCTTGAACTGATTGAAATCGACGTCTGGCGATACGTGCTCATCAAATACATGCTTCAAATTGATCTCGTCCTGCTTAAAAAGAACGATCAAATTACAATTGTCGCGAATCAATTGTTTTGGTATTTTCGAGTACGTTTGGCACAGATATGCCGCATCGATATTCTTATGTCTACACATGGAATAGTATTCCCGAATTTTTTGTTGACCCTCGCACGCGATGTCATCAAAAAGGAATATGGAATTAGCTTTAGCCTCGTTCGGGCTTATTATTTCCTCGTTGTCCTTATAGGGAAAATAGCCGACACCTTTAACTTGATCTAAAACTTCCTGCAACAGTTGATACTTGGGCTGATACAACGACTTTGAGTATACATAGACGTTTTTGAACTTTGCCCCATTTGGATTGAATAATAGCGATAACATCACGTTCGTTTTACCACACCCACTAGGTCCACAAATTATAGCGCGAAAAGAGTCGGGTAACAATTTACCATGTTTACCTATGCGATTAGTAGTCGCCGACCCGAGGTCTAAATTTTCGATGGGCAGTGTCTGCTCTTGTTGAACGGTCTTCATATTGTGAGGTAGTTTGAATCTGATGATTGCTTTTATAAATAGAAACGTTCAAAGATCGCGAGCTCAGTATCAATGTTGATCTATCAGGGTGAAGGTTTGTTGAATTCGCTCATGAACAGTCTCCCGTTCGAAGTACATATTCCATCGTATCAATTCTGTGGGCCTGATACTAAGCTACAGAAGCGACTTGCGCGTGGCGATAAAGGTGTTAATCCGTTGGATTCGGCCTGTCGCGAACACGACATAGCTTATTCCCAGCACAAATCTCTAGAAGATCGTCATAAGGCCGATAAAATATTAGAGGACGCAGCTTGGCAGCGTGTTAAATCTAAGGACGCTAAGGCCGGCGAAAGACTAGCTAGTCTATTGGTTACTGGGGGAATGAAAGTTAAACGTAAACTAGGAATGGGTCTTAAGAAACGTGCTGGTCGTCGTGGAGGATGTTGCTTTCGGAAAGATATAGTGGGACATATTTCTAAGTCTATGGAACCGTCTGCGTCGTTGCGAAAGTCTGCTATGAATGCATTGAAAGCTGCACGAATAGCTATTAAGCGAGTCGGAGGTAAGAAACGTGTTAAAGTACCACGCATAATACCCCTGCCGAAATCTGGAGGATTCCTCCCGTTATTACTACCTATTTTGGGGGCGCTGGGGGCCTTAGGGTCTGTGGCGGGTGGTGCAAGTGCCATCACTAATACAGTAGTCAATGCTAGAAACGCCAAAAAGAAGCTTGAAGAGGATCAGCGTCATCATGCAGCTATGGAATCGTTAGGTAAAGGATTAAACTTGCGGAAGAATGCGAAAGGTGGATTTGGGTTGTTTTTGAAGA
This sequence comes from Endomychus coccineus, assembly GCA_958510875.1. Taxonomy (NCBI): domain Eukaryota; kingdom Metazoa; phylum Arthropoda; class Insecta; order Coleoptera; family Endomychidae; genus Endomychus; species Endomychus coccineus. Next base: position 104,540,405 of record OY294069.1, on the reverse strand, counting down.
AACAACAAAAAAACTTCCAATAGAGCTGCCCAATAGACCGTTGTACGATGTGGATTTGGTGCGTTTCGCGAAAAAAATGAAAATACCTCATTTTCGTGGTGTCTTTATGCGAGACAATTTACCTAGGAAACGTCCCTGGAGGCAAGAATGTGCCATTTTGAATTTGGATTCGATCAAAAACAGCGGTACTCATTGGGTGGCCTTTAGAAAAATAAATAACCAAGTGGAATACTTTGACTCTTTTGGAAATTTAAAACCACCAAAGGAACTAGTTCGATATTTGGGCGGTGGTGGGGTTAGAATTTTCTATAATAACGACGCTTATCAAAAGTATGATCAGGTGATTTGTGGACATTTATGTTTGAAATTCCTCAGTTCTACGTAAACATCTAGAGTGAGCAGTCATGTCTGTATCCTACGATAAATTTATCGGAAAGATTATGCAACAACTTTCTGTTGATATTTACCGTCATATGAGGTGTACGGAACATATCGACGAAGATTGCGATTGTCTGCCGCCTCCTCGCAAACTATGTTCGCAATGTTTATCTGAACAGATATCGAAGGTCATGGAGACCGAGGGAATAACGCATCATGAGAAGCAGGTGTTGATTGAAGAAGTGTGCAGAGACGATCCATACTTTATGCGATCATATTCCATATATTAATGTGCAAATATGAATAGAAATGTTACAATAAATTCTTATCAGTATCATGTCGCAGTTATTCACGCTAACAAGCACCAACCATATATTCTCGTTCACATCGCAGAATTCGATCGAGTTGAAGCCTGATAAGCGATACTATTTGGCTTTGTTGGGATTCACTTCTTATAACTCTATACCGAATATCGAGAACGAGAAATTTTACTATTTGGGGGACGATGGAAATACTTCGAAAACAATCGAAATACCTTCGGGTAACTACGAACTATCCGACATTGAAGAATTAATTCGGAAAAGATTGAACGTGAAAGAAGATGTCTTCTCGCTGAAGCCCAATAACAATACATTAAAGTGTGAGATATTCTATGAGAACCACGACATTTCGTTTGTTAAGGAAGATAGCCTAGGCAAAATATTGGGGTTTCCGCGTAGTAAAGTCTTGAAAAAGGGCGTGGTGCACATGTCCGATTTACCAGTCAACATTATAAAAGTAAGCAACATCCGATTCGAATCAAACATTACCGTGGGAGCCTTCTACCGAGATAGACCTGCGCATACGATCTACGACTTCCCCATCACAGACGATCCTGGCTATAGAATTGTGGAACGTCCAAAGAATCCTCTATATTTACCAGTGTCAGATATCGGTGAAATTACCAACATCACCGTACTCGCCCTAGATCAACATTCGAACCCGATAAATTTTCGAGGTGAAGTAAGTGTTTTACATCTACATTTACAAGAAGTCTGAGAACAGAATATGGGATTAGTTGTTGCTGTGAGTAATAAAAGAACCTCACACGCTTCATATCCATCAGTCTTCAACAAAACACCGAAAGTGCGAGAGCTAACCATCACCAAAGCCAACCGATTAGTTCTACAATCTTTAGGGTTTCGCCTTAAATAAAAATGCCTAATAAGCGAAAGTTTGGTGGTGTAGATGTTGATGGTGGAGATAACAATGTTATCTCATCAATTTTCGATTTATACCAGCAGCCGAAATTCGATGAGTCGATTCGGAAAGCCGAGTATAGATCGATTACACCGTTCGTTAAAGCCTTCAATAACAGCGACATCGTGGAGTTTGGAATAAATCAAGTGGACGCATTTTTTTCCATGAAGGATACTCTGTTGGTGATCAAGGGGAAAATCGAAGTGAAGGGTGGAGGTAATGTTATATTGTTACCGAAGTATGGAGCCTTCCTTTTCGACTCTTGCTCGTACGTTGAGAGTGGTAGGGACATCGAAACAGTTCGAGATCCTGGTATAGTCAGCGCTGTTCGAGCATTTACCTGCTACACCCCTACAGCTTCTACGCATATGGCTACCGCTGGTTGGTTGTACCCCCTTGAGAGCGTGGTTTTGCACGAAACTAAATCATTCAGTCTATTGATTCCACTGAAGCATATATTCAACATTTTCAACGATTACCCGATGATTACATTTGGTAGGCAGACTATTCGACTGGTGCGTGCTCGAAACGATAACGATTGCGTTAACATTGAAACCGCCACGACCACCGTTAAATTCCTGATTGATAGCATGGAATTGAAAGTGAAGTATATCTATCCTAACGATATAATTAGAGAAAAGCTCTTGCGAGCAATCAAGAGTGATTCGCTCATCCTAATTCCATTCCGGAAGTGGGAATGCCATGAGCTCCCTGCCATAACAAGCGAGGCCCGACGAGAAATTTGGGCGGTCAAGACTAGTGCGGCAGTTGAAAAACCCGCTATGTCATAGTATTCTTTCAAACGGACAAACGAAACAATGTGAAGGCTAACCCCACAATATTTGATTATCTGGATATAACAAGTATTCGCTTATCTCTAAACGGCGAATATTACCCTAACGAGCGAATGAACTTGGACTTTGCTAAGGATGATTTTGCGCTCGCTCACCATAACTATACAGAGTTCTACTCTAGCTATACAAATTCCTCGTCGACTGCTGTGAAACAACCAATGTTTAATTACACCAGTTTCAAAAAGCGCGCCCTCTACATAATCGATTGTTCGTAACAGGAGGAAGCAGTGAAATCTGCAACTGTTGATGTGCGATTGGAAATCGAGGCAGATAAGGGATTTCCAGCCAATACGAAAGCATATTGTATCATTATTCACGATTGTTTTGATGGAGTACTCCCCACTCTCGGGAATAGTGAAGAGTCTGATCTAAAACTTACTGCCTAACGACTATGAGCGATCAGTTTAGTACGAGCCATCATGAGGATAGCATTGGTTGACATTCAGGGATTCATCATCGATGATGTGTTTCATCCCAAAGAGATGTCTATACAAATTGGGTTCAAACGACATTATTCGTTGTTTAAGCCGCCCACACCGCTAACGATGTTAAGTGAGAAGGACCGAAAATCCGCTTGGTATTTGGAACATTTTTGTCATGGTTTGGAATATACATCGGGCGATGTGGAATATGAAGAAATTGATACTATCCTAAGATTGACTCTACTGTGTGCAGCAGACATTATATATGTTCGAGGTCATCAAAAAGCAGAATTTCTCGCGAATAAGTGCAAGGAGCTAGATATCTTTCCACGAATAGTAGATGTATGCAGTTTCGACAACACCCTATGCCAAACAGGGAAATTCGAGCCTACAAACAGACTGAGCTGTCTGAATCATCGCAATGATGGAGGGAAATATATGTGTGCGGTCAACCATGTCGATAATCTGCAACATTGGTTCCTCACGATCATACTTCCTAAATGAAATGTACTTTTCTCAAAAATAAATAAAAAATATTATTAATATTCGATATTTCATTTCTCATACACCTCCCACCCACACACCATAAACGACTTTGAGTCGCTTGCGAGTCGCATGCGAGTCGCTTCCGAGTCGCTTCCGAGTCGCTTGCGAGTCGCTTGTGGGTTTTTCCACATTTACATGTACCCCAGGAGAGTTTTTCTGGAAAAAGTTTGAAATTCATATTCTACGCGTTAAGACCTTTCATTTGATACCCATGAAGCCTCACTTTAAAAAATAAAAATTTCAAATCCTTATCGCGAGAGATCGGCCAAACTGATCGACATATAAATAGTATATTCTTATTCAGCACATCACGTGAATTCTGAATATGCAATAAAATGATCACTTCCGGTTTCACTTCCGGTGTAACAATGTGTCGAATATATAACCCACTTCCGGTTTAACTCTGATGATGATGTTTGACAGTGGTGAGGACACCTTCATGAAGCAGCCTGTACCTTTTGGACCGGAGGTACAGATTGCTTCCTAGAGGTGGCGGAGCCCTTTCCACGAAGCAGTCTGTACCTCAGGTCCGCCATGACAGCTGTCACTTGGTGGTGACATCTCTACGAAGCAAACTGTACCTTAGGTTCGCCATGACGGCTGTCACTTGGTGGCGACATCTCTACGAAGCAATCTGTACCTTATGGTCGCCATGACAGCTGTACCTTATGGCCGTCATGACAGCTGTACCTTATGGTCGCCATGACAGCTGAACCTTATGGTCGCCATGACAGCTGGACCTTATGGTCGCCATGACAGCTGTACCTTATGGTCGCCATGACAGCTGGACCTCATGGTCGCCATGACAGCTGGACCTTATGGTCGCCATGACAGCTGTACCTTATGGTCGCCATGACAGCTGGACCTTATGGTCGCCATGACAGCTGGACCTTATGGTCGCCATGACAGCTGTACCTTATGGTCGCCATGACAGTTGGACCTTAGGGCCGCCATGCTGTCATGTGTTAATCACGTGACTCTGTACATGTGACACACTTTTTATACACACCCTGTATACTCTTTACAAATAAAATCCTCATCACCTACATCCTTTCAAAACTGATAAGGACAAGCTCACACCGGATGCACATCGACAGCTAGACCGGATATCCTGTCGCAGGACTAGTCCAGTTCATCTACTTAGATAATGTCGCGCGTAATATTTTACTGTTAATTTCTACAAAATTCAGTGAGCTTAAATATTGGCTAATCAGTAAGCCCTCGACTAATTAGCCGATATAACAAAACTAGACTTATATAGCTCGTACATTTAAATTTCGGGGACTGGCTGCCCACTGTATAGGCGAGTAAAGGTTCACTAATATCTCAATATTATTCGAGATCCCATGATTCCATTCCAATTTATCTCTAGTAGGTGAACACAATGCCAATCCACTGATTGCAATACACAAAAAAAACAAAAGTCCGTTCAAATCTCTCGGACCTTACCTACTGGCACTGACCTTTTCAACATTGAATCATGAATTACTGCTTTATTTTAGATTCTAATGAAATAAAAAAAAAATAATAGCGGCACACGCCATCTCAATTTCATCAGCCTGTAAGCTCATTGTTCTAATTTAATCTCATGGCGCGCTAAACCGCCAGACCTGAATCTACTTGAGTCCTGTATTTCAGTTCGAAGGGATCCCACGTGACTCCATCAATTGACTACTCAGGGGAGAGTTTCGTGCGTCATAGCGGCTCTAAACTCCGCTTCGCGCTGCTGCGGCAGATTCCTCCGAACTACCCCCTAGATGGATAGCCTTACACAATTTTCTTCCGTCTGGGCCAACTTGCGAATACTATGCGAGGATGAGATCAAGCCTGGGCTATCGTCGAGGTGCTTGCTCTTCCTGGTCATCGACCTTCCAAATCTGTGGGGTGTTCCATAGAGTATCCCTTCCATCCCAGGGATTATCCACTCTAAATCCGTACACCGGGATAACAATTCCGTATCCCTCACTAAACACAGTGTACTCACAAATCCATGCACATACACGTCCCTCGTGTCTGCTGTGCCCATATCTCCATTAATACCTCAGTTGAACGCTCACTCGTCCCCACCCTGAACATGGGTATTGAATTGAAAGTAATGGGTTCAGTCCGTTTAAATTAAAACCAGTCCCAGTTCGAAAGCAGTAATAAAACATAAATATATAAGCATGAAATTCCAAAATCTACTATAAGTGACAACCTTTTACTCTAATTTGGCAGAATAGGCCTTTACATTTCCCTTCCCTGAAAAGGGATCCACTGTCCCAGCGACCATGCCTAAAGGCATACTTGGCCATGAAGCTGCTAGTGGGGCGGCGCCTGGTACACCTGCAGGATTCATTTGAAATCCGGATTGTGTAGCTCTCACGCTGATGATTCCGCTATATATCATTATAGCAACCTGTACTAGATGATTCTTCCTAACAGTCCCCAAGTAAATTATGAATCTAATCTACACCCGCAATAACCCTGATTTCAATTATATCTATTCTAAGTAGGACACCTATATCCACTACAAATTGAGAGAAGTTTGGCAGATGGATCAATACACTTCTAATGGATCAAAATACTCTAGTAATGGTTACTGTCCTCTATAAACCAACACAAAAACGATAAAAGGGGGTGCTGACCTCAGAATTTTCGCTTGAACACAGACTGAATAGCTTTCTCTAAAGACTTACCCTTACTCAATATTTAATCCTCAATCCACAGGGTAACTAATAACACCTGAACTTACACTTCACGGCTTTCACAGAAGCTATTACGCGACGTCTTTTTGTTAAGTTAAAATTCACACTCCGGAGCTAGTTCTCTATCGCACCCAGATCAAATTGTTTAATCGTTAAGGAAAATTCGAAATATCAGATTACTTTAGACAATAAGTTACCAATAACTTTCTCCAAAATTCTTTTACAGGTTATTTTAGATTCTAGTTACCAAATAATATCCACTAAATAAAAGATATTAAAGTAGAATGTAATTTCTTTCAAAATTAATACTTAGAATGATTTTAGGTGACTGTAAGTGAACTTCAAGAATGATAAAAATTGATTCGAATGAATTAATTCACTTTGAGTAATAAACAAAAGAAAAATACAATTGAAGAATAGAAATCTTGTAAATTGAAATACAGAAAAATCAAATGACTAAGTTAAAAATATCAATTTAAAAGATTTAATGACTCTGGCTTTGAGAGAGACTGAGCTATATGTACAAGGGAGTGTGCTTACACAACAAGGCACCACAAAGGAACTGCCTTCTTTTCAAACTGACCAATGAAGTTAGCCGAACCAAGTTATACTTTTCTCTAACACACAAATCGGTATTTGAAGTTGCCTGCTTCCCATATCGAGGGGCAGCTAGTGTTCACAGAAATAAACTCTAACGACGCCGCTGACACAGTGGTTTTGCTGTCACTTGTGAAGTAAGTGCAATTCGGCAAGAATTGCACTTCGAAGGCTCTAATTTAAAAAAATCACGTACAACTTGTAAAAGGTATCGGGTGGCTACTCCATGTCGCCAGACTGGAATTCCATTATTCAAATCTGAATTAAATTATAATTGTTGAATCCAGAATGTCTATGTATAGTCTGTTCCTGTCAGGAATTCAGAATTTTAGGTTTTGAAATGCCCGTAAGGACGGAACTACACGCTACGGAATGATTTGAGATGTACTCTCATGTGTCAAGTATACCTGGTTTACTTAGAGTAAATCAATTTTCAGGAGTTTTCCCCTGCTTACGCTACTTTGATTCAATCGTGAAAACTGATAATCCCCAGGATTATTACATCATCCTCACCTTAAAGAAAGAGCAGGTTTCGGGAGGAACCAAGCTCCTTTCTACAATCGGTATTTTATGTGTATTTTAATTCATCTACCTAGTTGTGACCAGCGTGGGAATCTAGGGGCAATAGACCCACTTTCACGATCATTGATAGGATCATCAGTCCGATTGAACTTCCCAATAACCTAAATTCTATTCAACATATTCATGTTTATTTACCACATGACTGCAACAATGCAATCTTTACAAGCTAAACATACAGAGAAAGTCTACTTCTGTTTCCATATTATCACAACACTTTTTCGGATTGACTTTTACGCACTAACCCGCACTGTCACTCGATGGTTTCACATACCAGGACGCTCTTGGAGACTGGACCTGCCGTACAGCGAACCGGCTGCTGATCGTCTTCCCTCGCGTTCTGTCCAGTGGAGGGTTGGATACATCGCATGGGCGGCGGTGGAATCGGTTGACGGAGCAGATGGAACTGCATCCCCTGGACTCTCATGAGAGTGATGTCGGTTGACTAGGAAGGAGGTGAAGTGATTGTTCCATAGACATGCGAATAGATGTAGACCCCATCCGAATAGCTGGTACAGGCTCCATCCATTTAAGCCAACATCAACAACGAACTTCGCCAATCGGAATATACAGTATAGGCCCAACAGCCCGTTCATGATGGTCCCTATGCTTTCGAAACAAACCCCATATCTATCGGATGATGAACCTGACGGTAACTTCTTCCTTGCTGAATAGTATGAGAGTGTTGTACCCTTGGTCCAGAAACCCGTCGCCCTATCATCTTTTGGACTGAATCTCTTTCCATACAGAAGATCAGGTTCCGTTGGGTTTTCCTCAGGTCTTCGGATGTGTATAGTCCCCCTGCGCCAATCAGCTTGATCGGTTGGAACTTCATTTGGTCCTCTGCTCCAATCTCAATGGTCAGTGGTATAAGACTCGTCAGTGGTAGTGGGGAGAGGCCGCTCCAGCTTCCCTCGACTTGATACAAGTTTTTCTATTTGTACAGCTACGTTTTTTACAGGTTATTTTAGATTCTAGTAACCAAACAATATTCACTAGATAAAAGACTTCAAGCAAATGATATTGAAGTAAAATGTGATTTCTTCTAAAATTGATACTTAGAATCATTTTGGGTGACTGTAAGTAAACTTTAAGAATGATAAAAATTGATTCGAATGGAATAATTCACTTTGAGTAATGAACAAAAGAAAAATACAGTCGAAAAATAGAAATCTTGTAACTTGAAATACAAAACAATCAAATGACTAAGTTAAAAATATCAATTTAAAAGATTTAATGACTCTGGCTTTGAGAGAGACTGCGCTATATGTACAAGGAAGTAGGCTTACCCAACAAAGCACGACAAAGGAACTGCCTTTTTTTCTAAGAGTTTTCATTTTGATAATTCGGATCCCCCCCGAAATTGGCTTTCCTACCAGGCTAGATAATTTTCAAACCGACCAATGAAGTTAGCAGAACCAAGTTATACTTTTCTCTAACACACAAATCTGTATTTAAAGTTGCCTGCTTTCCATATCGAGGGGCAGCTAGTGTCCATGAAAATAAACTCTAACGACGCCGCTGACACAGTGGTTTTGGCTGTCGCTTGTGAAGTGAGTGCAATTCGGCAAGAATTGCACTTCGAAGGCTCCAATTTTTAAAAATCACGTACAACTTGTAAAAGGTATCGGGTGGCGACTCCATGTCGCCAGACTGGAATTCCATTATTTAAATCTGAATAAAATTCTAATTGTGGAATCCAGAATGTCTATGTATAGTCTGTTCCTGTCAGGAATTTAGAATTTTAGGTTTGAAATGCCCGTAAGGACGGAACTACACGCTACGGAATGATTTGAGATGTACTCTCATTTGTCAATTATACCTGGTTTACTTAGAGTATGTTAATTTTCAGGAGTTTTCCCCTGCTCACGCTACTTTGATCCAATCGTGGAAAATAATAATATCCAGGATTATTACATTACGATGGATTGATTTCCGTAATTTGTGATTGGTAACCGTTTAATGATATCTGAGATCCGTTCCTTTCAACAATTTAAATTGTTATATTTGAGTTTATCCCGTCATAGGTCGGACCGCGCACGATTTGAATTCGCACGTGAATTGAAATATTCAAGCAATTGTATGGTGTGTACAGAGTGTGTATGTTTGAACGACAGGGGCGTCTTTGGTATATTTGTACACGCTGTGCCGAATATGGAAGTATAAGTATATCCTAGACGACCAAACCGCCACCGGCTTGTGCACGCTGTGCCGAATCCGGAAGTATAAGCTCAGGTGGTTGAATGATTGAGAATCGTAATTACTCTTTAATCGTATGAGAAGTCCTCGGCCGTGGATGTAGGGGTTATTGCAGATAAGATCACTAGGGTTTGTGCACGCTTTGCTGATACCGGAAGTATAAGCCCTAATTGTTTAGATTCTGAATCTTGTAACGACCCGACTTTTGAATGGATCGTCACAGGTCATCCTCCATGATAGAAACCTATAATAATTCGATTTTATATCTTTGAACTTCCTCCCAATTAAAGAACTCCATCTTAAATGATATAGTTATCTGTATTCAATTAATATGGTGCGGATTCAACGAACACTATATTGTTACCCCCACATCCGATTCATTAATTGATGTGATATAAGGTAGGTCTTGATCAAAGTTATCAAATTGTTTCTTTGAGTAGCATTGAATCTTCAATATTTCATTCATAATCAGGCTTACTCTGGTTTATGCAAAACTTTGATTGTTTGCTGCTCTTATAACAGGCACTTCGATCTCTTGATTATAGATTTTACAATTTCACTCATATTATCATTTATTCAATTTGCCAAATCACTTGAGTTCATTTCCTGAATACACGTGGGATTAATATATCGTATATTTTTTCTTCTAACTCTTCGTAATACGAACAACGTAGCGTTATCCAAATCGGAAAGGTACGAAACATATAGAGGATGGGCTAGAACTAACCACTCCATATTTATAATTCCACGAGCCTTGTTTCCAATACCTTTGATTATAGAGATAACATGGGACTTGTTGAACAATCCCGTAATCGTAATAAGAGCCTTGATAATACGAAATCTACCCACGTGGTTCTAGGAATCTCTGAACTTTAATTCATAACCAACTTCAAACTCAATTCATTTTTCTCTAACTTTGTTTAAATTCATCTTGTTAAAATTGTAGTAAATTCTTAATAATTGTCGCATATTAATTTAATTTGTAATTGTAATCATAATTTATCTTGGCTTCACCTATCAACATTTTTCTAACTTAACTCAACTATTCACAGCGTCAATACTGAGCCATTGCACGTATTAAATTTTACTTCTTTTGTGGACATCCTACTCGTGTATTTTCTTTCTTCTTCGATAGGAGGATATTGGATCCAATACACTGCTAGAGACCTCGCGGAACCATCATCAGGACCACAGGAGGAACACAGGGGAGTAATTTTAATATCTCTGTTGCAACTTTCATTACCATGATGAATTAGATGCTGGTCGTAATTGCTAAGTCAAAGTAGATTGATTATCTTTATTTGCAATTGTTTCAATTTATTATCGGTGCCCCGAAAGGGCATGCGAGTTTGTATACTTATTCTTTCCGATTGTTCATTAATAATTGAATATATTTGTTATTGTTTTTATATGCTTTGTTTCTTTTCCTTTTTACTTACTACCAATTCAATGATGCTTATTTCTTTATTTAAAACAGTCTGAAATTCTTCTTTTTTAACTCGTGGTGGCGCCCAGGGTTTGTTGTTCAAAGAATAAGTGAGTATCATTGTTGTTAACGTAAAGGGCCGAACAACCACGAATTTGAGCTAGTTTGGGAAATATTAGTAACTTGGGTAAATTCATCTTTCGATTAATTGAGAATCAAGGGAAGGTGGAAATTGTGTAGCTTACAATTATTTCATTATATTTGGACCCGACAATTATTTCATAACAATCTGCCAAGTGAATGAAATCTAACACTGTTATACAATTGTCGGGCACTCTGTGGATAGTAAATACAAGGGTGGGTGATATGACAGAATGAACTCAATCAGACTCATTATCCGACAATACCGTAAAATCTGATATCGTACAATCTAGTGCAAGACAATATTTTCTCGTACCAACCGAATTTCAACCGTTTGATATATCGTGTGAAATGAACATTCCAGGTAATATTGCTATCTAAATATTTACCGAATACTGCTCATTACGCTAGGATCTGTTTGATTTGTATTTTCCGCAAATTGATAAATGTGAATCATTTATCAACCAATTTCGTACCGTTCAATTGAGATTATATACAAAACATATCGTGAAGTAGATATGTTGGAATATGTTTCATATGCCGTTTGAGCTTCATTACATTTTCCGTCTGGGTGAATTTTTGTGAAATAATACCGTTCAATTGCATTTATATTGTTTATTCTGAAAGTGTACTTGTTATATTTATAACATATTTTAATATTTGGAATTTCCCGTTTTATTACATAATTTCTGCTCCATCTTCAAATGAGTTATGTTGCAAAAACGGGGATCTGGTAAGTTAACGCATCAAAGTTTGAACAGACTTATGTATAAAAAGAGCGAACAACCGTAAAACTCGGATAACAATTGTTTACTGTGCCAAGAGGAACTACCGAGATATCATGAGCGCGAATTTTAGATCTAAAAAGTAGCGTCACTTCCAAGCATTGTTCGGGACATAGATAAAAAAGCATCGGCACAAAATACGGAATTGGTGGTACGGACTTGACCAGAACCTCGAAAACATATAAAAGCAGTGACAGACAGAAGATCAGGATCTTATCATTAAATCATCTCTTCTGTGATTTTGATTATCAATCAGTACCGTTAAAGTGTGATTATCATATTCAGAATCGGAGTGAATCAATTATTATCCGAGTTCAAGTCAGATTTGAAATTTGAAATAACAATAGTGTTCCGCTTAGTGAATTTCACATAAGGTAAATGATAGCTTAATAGTTTATATTTTTTGGCATTACGGTATATTGATTTCCGTACCTTGGATAGTAGACTTCCGCGGACAGCTAATCTTGAAAAATCTTGTCTTCCGGATGAATTTCGCGTCACAATAGCTCGACTTGATGCCGACGTTTCGCCAACCATTACAGGTGGCATCTTCAGGGCAGGCTTGAGGCTTGAACTGAAACAGTTTCAGTTCAAGCCTCAAGTCTGCCCTGAAGATGCCACCTGTAATGGTTGGCGAAACGTCGGCATCAAGTCGAGCTATTGTGACGCGGAATCCATCCGGAAGACAAGATTTTTCATTGATTTCCGTAGTTTATGATTGGTAACCGTTTGTATGATATCTGAGTTCCGTAGCTTTCAGTAATTTGTATTGTTATGTTTGAGTTTATCTCGTAATAGGTCGGACCACGCACGATTTGCATTCGCACGTGAATTGAAATATTCAAGTAGTTGTATGGTATGTACAGAGTGTGTATGTTTGAACGACGTCTTTGGTATATTTGTGCACGCTGTGATGATATCGGAAGTATAAGTATATCATAGACGACCAAACCGCCAACGCACGCTGTGACGATACCGGAAGTATAAGCTGGGGTAGTTGTGTGATTAATAATCGTAATTACCTCTTATCCGTATGAGGAGCCCCCACCGTGGGTGTTGGGGTTATTGCAGATACGATAGTTAGGGTTTGTGCACGCTGTGTCGATACCGGAAGTATATGCCCTAATTGTCTAGATTCTGAATCTGCAAAGTGTAAGAAATCTAACACTGTCATACAATTACCGGGAACTCCGTTGATAGCTAATACACGAGTGAGTGATGTGACAGAATGAACTCAATCAGAGTAATTATCCGAATATGCCGTAAAATATGATATCGTACAATCGGAAAACTAATGCAGGCCAATATTTCCCGATCCGACCGAATTTTAACCGTTTAATATATCGTAGTGTTCAATGACATTTCAAGTAATAATGCTATCTGAATGATTACCGTACACCGCTTATCGCTCTAGGAACTGCTTGATTTGTATTTTCCGTGAATTGATAAATGAAAATCATTTATCATCCGATTCCGTACCGTTGAATTGAAATTAAATACCGAACATATCGTAAAAATAGATATGTTGTAACAGTTTTCATATACCGCTTGAGCTTCCTTACATTCTTCACCTGGGTGGATTTTTGTATAACTTACCGTTCAATTGCATTCAATAATTATTCTGAAAGTGTACTTATTATTATTATTATTGTATATTTCAATATTTGGAATTCCCCGTTTTATTAAGTTATTTCTGCTTCATCTTTAAATGAGCTAAAGTTTTAACCAGGTATCAATTGTAATTAAAGCCTACAATTTTGATACTGTTTTCTGCCCAATGGACCCTGGTTTTACTTCACTGTAGCTACCCTAGGGACAAGGCTATCAATAGATAGCATAGTGACAAGCCTTGTGGTGAGGACCCTAGCAGAAGTCCTCAGAAGGAGTAAACCTTTAGAAAAATCTGGCGCCCGAGAAATTGAAGTTAACCGCAGTAAGCAGTTTACCGAAAACTCAAAAGATACACGTCATAGAATGGCGCCCGCGAGCAGGAACTTTTGAAAATAGACCGAGGGGGAACAATTTTTTTGTGATCCCGAAAAGTGTTAAGTTGAATAATTTATTGGAATTGAACTGGTGGTCCGTTTTCAATGGAATTCCAGATATAGTGAGACCGGAACACAAGCTTCAAGATCCCGACGTTCCGAATACGTTTTCGAAACATCCCCAGGAGTTTTTTTTGAATTTTGGAAATTTGGAAAAGTTTCGACGGAAACTTGTTCCCCGTGTTCGCCAAGGTTGTTTGGTTCCAGGGGAAATATCAAGTTCTTAACCGTGAATCTGACTGAAAAATTTATTGTTCCGTGAGGTGTAGAAATGTTAACTACACCTCGATGTTTTGCTCAAATTTTGATGTTTGCCCATATTTTGCCCTTTGATTTTCTCAATCAACCGTAACCCGGATTGTGCAAGTCATAGCTCCTCCCCAACTAAATCGACACCGAGGAAGCCATTGTTAACATTTTTGGGTGGATTGGCCCAATCGTTTTGGAGTTACCTACCAAAATCGAAGTTAAGTTGCCCTCATTGGGGAAGTTGATTTCATTGCTTCTGCCTTATTGGAAGGAAGGTGTGGGCTGGTTTTGGTTAACGCATCCTCTTCCGTTACCTACCCCTGATCAAAATAATTCATTTTTGGGTTGGAAAATTTTGATTCTGAATTTGATTGGATATAATGGAGTTCCCTGAGTATACAGGTGCTATACCTAAGGCTCCGCAGCCTACGTCTACCAATATTGAGGAGCGGCTAGCTCAATTTGACGAAATGGCGTAATTCTGGTCTAATGCCGAGGAGAGCCAGAAGGTACCGGAGTTGATTTGAAAATCAACTGGATTTATTCATTGAAGAAGGCGCAACTTCAAGGAGTGCTGGCCGATTATGACATTGACCATAACGGATCCTCCGAGGACTCACGCCGCAGGTGCGTGAAGGGTGTCCGTGAAGGAATAATACGCCCTCCGCGTGGAATGTTGGAAAAGATTGCCAGTACCATGGCGTCATTAACCAAGGCATCAACAACCGAAGTTGCACTAAACACAACACCGACGTTTTGTCCTTCTGGTGTTCAGTCTAGACCGGCAATAAGGATCACTACGAATACAGTGACATACACGAACACTGTAGTAATGACGACACCACCGATTCAAACGCCTATTTATTCTTCCCCGCCGAATCCTATGAACTATCCGAGTTATAAGACCCCGTCGTCAAATGTGACACCGCCGTGGATGCAAGCACCGACCGTCCTGCAATTACCGATCATTCCGAAAATACCGACCGTTCCGCAAATATCGACAGTTCCGCAAGCCCCTAAGGTGCCGCATGTACCTAATATTCCGCAAGTACCTACGGTTCCGGTTACTTCTGTTCAGCAAGGGTACAATATTCCGTTCGGTCATGTTCAGCATGTGCCTGGATATATTTATTCAGCTCCAGGTAGTGCTCCGTGTTTGAATCAATTCCGAATTCAATTCAATGGAACGTCAGATCCCGATACGTTCCTGGAACGCCTAGATGAAATAGCCATGCAGTTAAATACACTGAAAGATTCATTATTGTTATCGTTACCGGAAGTTTTAGATGGAACCGCACTATTATGGTATCGGAATAATCGTAGCCGCTTGGCGACGTTTGCCGATTTCCAAAGAGACTTTACCCTATTTTTTATGGATAACAATTACCACATTGATCTGGGAGTACAGATCAGCCGCAGACATCAACGCATGAATGAAACCGCCGCTGCATATGCTTTGGATATGCAGCCACTGATTAGGAGACATGGTGCAATGATCGCGGAACGCGAATTGTTCAGGTTGCACCGAAATTTATTGCCGGAGTATAGGCAATTCATCCGACAAGGGACTTTTAACGACGTGCCGTCGTTAATGTTGCAGGCAAAGGAATGTGAGAATCTGCAGGCTGAGTAGAAACTCATGCAGAAGAGGATATTTCCAGTGTCAGTGAGGGCACAAATTCCAAGTCCAGCAGTAAGGATTATGGAGTCGCCGGCGCCGGGTAGGCAACCTGCATCTGAACCGAGATCGCCAGTCAAGTCCGGAATGCCGAATGTCCCTGAGCAGACTTGGGATTGTGGTCTCCGGGGCCTTTTCAAGACGCAGTGTCCTACCAGGCTGAAACCGAATACCGCAACACAGCCCATCTACTGTTGGAGATGTGGGGAAATGGGGCATAGCAGAAGTGATTATCGGAATCCGCCGAAATAATTTCGCTCGAGATGCCGCCGCGCTGGGGAACTGTCGCGTGATTGTCCGTGCACTGGACAGGGGAACGTCCGCGGGACTGCGAGGTAGCGAGGCCGGAGCAGATCCCGGTTGAACAGGCCTCGACGAAGGAGGTGAAAACCGCTCACCTCATCACTGTTGTGAACCGCACCGCGAATAAGGAGTCCGCCGGTAATAATACAATATGTAAACTCACCGCCGTTGAAAATACCGTTAATTGTTATACTGATAATAAACCGAAATTATCGAATAACAGTGAAAGTAAAATTAAAGTAGAGACCGCTATAGAGACGAGAAACAGGAAACTGAAAAATGAGAGTATTCTAGCCCCGTGTGATGATGGAACGATTTTAAAAAATACCGCCGCTCGAACTTTAGCTGAAAACCGACCGTTTATAAAAGTCCGGGTATTAGGTGAAACTTTTTCAGCTCTCGTGGACACCGGAGCCACCCGTTCTTTCATCAATGACGCAGTTGTTAGGTTATGCCAGGATTCTGGGTCACAACCAGTCCCCCTTGAGGCTGTAGGCTCTAGGATGGCCAATGGCAGTTTGGTTCCTAGTACTACCGCGTACCGAATCTCATTGCATTTTGGATGTGGTGAGATTGAAGCCGAGTTTGTGCATTTGCCGTCATTATTGCCGGGAATCAGGAGTGGAAATTTTGAGCTCCGGTTTGTTCACAATACGTCTATTATCTGCTGGGGTGTATTATAAAGACAATTTGATTGTGACTAGTTGTGAAAAAGTTTCCGAAGAAGCTAGTTCCGGACCGAAGGCAGTCAAACGTGTGCGCTTCTGTGATGAAGTGGAGACACACCTAGCAACATTGTTGGAAACTGAACAGGATAGACTGAACCGATTTCTGGAAACAGAAATGAAATATTTTCAAGGAATTCCCGGAACCACGCCGTTGGTTCAACACGAAATAAAATCAACAAAGACCGATCCGATAAAGCAGCGTTACCAACCGCAGAATCCGAGGATGCAAGCAATCATCAACGAGGAAGTTGATCGAATGCTTTCAGAGGAAGTCATCGAGCCGTCAAGTAGTCCGTGGAGCTCACCCGTTGTGGTGGTGAAGAAGAACGATGAAAAACCGAGATTTTGCATTGATTCCCGGATGATAAACGAAGTTTCCGTGAAAGAAGCATATCCACTGCCTCACATAAGTGTCATCTCGGACAATCTACGGCGGGATAAATATATCACTAGCATTGACCTGAAACAAGGGTATTGGCAAATACCGCTGACACCGGAAAGTAAAGTCATTACAGCTTTTACTGTACCAGGCCGTGGCTTATTCCAGTTTAAGGTGATGGCCTTTGGTTTACACTCCGCACCGGCAACGTTTCAGAGGCTGATGGATACCATTATTGGACCAGATATGGATCCACACGCCTTTCCTTACTTGGACGACATTATTGTTCTGGGAGAGACGTTCGAGGAACATCTCACGAATTTGAGAGAGGTTTTCTGGCGATAAAGGAAAGCTAATCTCAAGATAAACCCGGAAAAATGCCAGTTCTGCCGCACGTCAATGAAGTATTTAGGCCATATAGTCATCGCTGAGGGTATTCATACCGACCCTGAGAAAATCGAAGCTATGAAGCAGATTCCAGGCCCGTCTACAGTGAGGGCACTCCGTCGTTTCTTAGGAATAGCTTCGTGATACCGCCGTTTCATACCGTGGCTTTCAAAAATTATCAGTCCGCTAACCGTCTTATTGAAGAAGCATCGACGTGGGAGTTGGGGAGAGGAGCAGCAAGTCACGTTCAACAAATTGAAAGATACGTTGACCAGTGCCCCTGTGTTGGCTTGTCCAGACTTCAACCGACCGTTTGTATTGCAAACCGATGCTTCGGATGTATGGATTGCTTCGGCATTGACCCAGAATATTGAGGGAGCTGACCGAATCATTGCTCACGCTAGCCGAACATTAACAGCCGCCGAAAAGAAATACTCTGCTCCGAAAAGGAGTGTTTGGCTATTGTGTGGGGCATTGATGAAATGAGACCATATTTGGAAGGATGAAGATTCACCGTATTGAGCGACCACCATTGAAATGGCTGCACTCGATTAAGAGTCCGAGTGGGAGATTGGCTCGGTGGAGCATTTTCCTACAACAGTACGATTTTGAAATAAAATATCGTAAAGGAGTGTTGAAACGTGTGGCTGACGCCCTGTCATGCGATCCGTTGCCGAACAAAGAGGGAATAAATGACAACCAAGATTTATTCGTACTGAATGACCCCGTGAGTTGTAATGGGTACAATTCGAAGAAAGCGGAAGTTGAGAAGCGTCCAGAAGCGTATCCGGATTATTGTGTTAAAGATAATTGGTTGTACCGCCACTTCTGCAACTCGGATGACTTGTCCGAACCGGAAATGAGACATCCGTGGAAGCTATGTGTTCCAAAACCGCTCCGGTTGAACGTTCTGGAAGAAAACCATGACAGTCCGACTGCAGGACATTTAGGTATTGCCAAGACGATTGCTCGAATATCCCACAAGTACTATTGGGCGGGGATGTTCCGCGATATAGCAAAGTACGTGCGTGGATGTACGCAGTGCCTAGCATTCAAAGTGTCTCAACAGCGAAGTTCCGAATTTATGCAGCCGACCGTAAATCAGTTTCCTTGGGAATGTGTGAGCACCGATTTGGTAAGACCGATACCAAGATCCGCCAAGGGAAACAATTTTATTCTTGTCATGCAGGACTGTTTTATGAAGTGGGTACAGTGTGAACCGTTGAGAAAAGCTACCGCGCAAGCTGTAACTCAAGCGTTCTATGAAGAGATCATAACTCGTTCTGGTTGTCCGGAAACCGTTATCAGCGACAATGGGACGCAGTATGAAAGTAAAATTTGCAAGAATCTCCTGAAGGAGTTTGGGATTAATCACCGCCTCACTCCTACATATACTCCACAACGCAATCCCGTGGAGAGAACAAACCGAACTTTAAAAACCATGATTGCACAATTTTGCAATAGAGACTATCGTAAATGGGATAAATTTCTACCTGATTTTCTATTTGCCTCAAATTCCGCCCCACATGAATCCACCGGATTTTCACCTGTCTTTTTAAATTTCGGCCGAAAACTTGAAGTACCGAATTCGATAGTTCGTTCCTTCATCGCTCCGGGGGAGACCGAGAAACATTTTATGACCGATCCGAATCGTGAACAGATTTCATAACACTGAACTAGATTAGACAAATTACGCGAAACTTTCCAACTAGTCCGTATCCAGTTATCCCGTGCTTTTACCCATCAAAGCCGTTATCACAATCTCCGTCGTCGAGATTGGCGTTGTCACGTGGGTGATAAAGTAATGAAGGTGGAGCATCATCTGTCTTCTAGTGTCCGACATTTTGCCGCTAGATTGGCTCCGAAATATACCGGTCCGTTTACCGTTATCAAAGTAATTTCTCCGGTCATTTACGACCTGAAAGGCGAAGATGACAAGCAAGTGAAAAGAGTCCATATCAAAGATCTGAAGCCGTATAATGTTCCTGGTATTCCGGAAAGTTGAAATGAATCGAGGTACCGGAAAATATAGATACCGATCGACAAGGTGTCGGTAGCAGTATAATTACTGATCATATGATCCAATGTTCACAGGGAAATAATATGTCATATGAACCGTTCGAATCTATTGAGATAGTGCTAGACGAAGCACTGCAAAATATGGTGGATCCGTTGTTTGAGTGTCTCCGGAGTATGTTAGTCCTTTCCATAGAGTCCGCACCAATTCCAGCTCCTTTGGAAATCTAATCCTCACCGACCACACCGGAACATCTGGATATACAACCGAGAACAACCATGTAGGATGCCTCATCATCTCTGCCGAAACCGGAAGAGTCCGAGCAAGTACAAGGTATGAAAATCTCAGTTACTCCGACAACCCAGACGCACCTGGAACCGATCTACCTACTCGTCCAGTCATGGGAACTATGTTGGCGATGTGACTATCAAGGACACCGGAGAGAACGCTGCGGCCGGACAGCGTGTCTATTTTGCTCACGTTGCGGGGAGGTAGGCGTAAATTCGAAACAATGTGGTTGTCCGAACACTCCATCCTCGAAAAAGATCCGTAACAAAAACCAGAACAGGCCTGGACTGCAGATACGGGCTCTCACCGATGTGGCAAGAGGAAAATGCATATCCGGCTATAGATCAGCCATTGTAGTACCACCGAGATCAAACTGCATACGCTGCCGAACGTGCCCATGTCAGCGAAATCACTGGTAGGAAGTTCCGTTCTGAAGAAGAAGAAGTTGTCCGTTTTCCGATCCGCAGAAGAAATCAAGTTCCGTTCCCAAGAAGAAGTTTTAAGTTTCCCATTCCGAAGAAGGAATGTTCCATTCCGAAGAAGTCTTAAGGTTTCCGTTCCGAAGAAGAAGAAGTTTCAAGTTTTCCATTCCGAAGAAGAAGTTCAGTTGTTTTCCGTGATGAAGAAGTTTTGAGTTGTTCCGTTTCGAAGAAGATGTTCAATGTTTCCGATCCGAAGAAGAAGTTCAGTTTTTACATTCTGAATAGGAATTTTCCGATACGAAGAAGTTTGTCCGTTCCGAAGGAGAGGTCAAGTTTCCAGATCCGCGGAAGAAGTCAAGTTTTTCCGTTTTGAAGAAGTTCTTTTTGTTCTTCATTCCGAAGGAGATGTTTCAGTTTTCCGTTTAGAAGAGGAGGCTCAGTTCTCCGTTTCGCAGAAGAATTTTCATTGATGTTCCAAGTAAGATATTTCATTCCACGAAGTTCCCGACGGAAGACATAGAAGTTTTAACGTCAGGTTAGGGTGTCTTACCTTTGTATTGGATTTTTTCCTCATGAATTCTCAAATGAGAATTGAAAAATGAAAGAATCATATTCTTCCATTTTTAACCGAACTTAGGGGGGATGTAACGAAGCTTAAATTTTGAAATGACATTTATCTTAGATCAGGCAGGAAATACGGATATTACATGTAAACTCCGGTTGAATAGTTCATTATTTCAACAGATATGCGTGAACTCCGAATGTATATTCCGTGATTGTCACTTTTCTAAATCTCCGTAATTTTGAATTAGTGTAATTATTCAAATAAATGAATCGAATTCATACCCGCTTAAAAATTGCATTCATTCCGATTAAATTATGTTGCAAAAACGTGGATCTGGTAAGTTAGCGCATCAAAGTTTGAACAGCCTTATGTATAAAAAGGGCGAACAACAAAAAAACTCGGATAACGTTTGTTAACTGTGCCAAGAGGAACTACCGAGACGTCATGAGCGCAAATTTTGGATCTAAAAAGTGGCGTCACATTCAAGCATTGTTCGGGACATAAATAAAAAAGCCTCGTCACAAAATAAGGAATTGGTGGTACGGACTTGACCAGAACCTCAAAAACATATAAAAGGAGTGACAAACAAAAGATCGGGATTTTATTATCTAATCATCTCTTTTGTGATTTTGATTATCAATCAGCACCGTTGAAGTGTGATTATCATATTTAAAATCACAGTGAATAAATAATTATCTGAGTTCAAGTCAGATTTAAAATTTGAATTAACAATAATGTTCCGATTAGTGAATTTCACATAAGGTAAATGATAATTTGATAGTTTATATTTTTTGGCATTACGATAAATTGATTTCCGTAGTTAATGATTGGTAATCGGTTGTTTGATATCTGAGTTCCGTAGCTTTCAGTAATTTGTATCGTTATATTTGAGTTTATTCCATCATAGGTCGGACCGTGCACGATTTGAATTCGCACGTGAATTAAAACATTCAAGTAGTTGTATGGTATTTACAGAGTGTGTATGTTTGAACGACAGGGGCGTCTTCGGTATATTTGTGCACGCTGTGCCGATACCGGAAGTATAAGTATAACATAGACGACCAAACTGCCAACGGCTTGTGCACGCTGTGCCAATACCGCAAGTATAAGCTGGGGTGGTTGTGTGATTGATAATCGTGATTACCCCTTATCCGTATGTGAAGCCCCGGTCGTGGGTGTAGATGTTATTGCAAAAACGATAGTTAGGGTTTGTGCACGCTGTGTCGATACCGGAAGTATAAGCCCTAATTGTCTTGATTCTGAATCTGGAAAGTGTATGAAATCTAGCACTGTCATACAATTACCGTTAACTGCGTTGAAAGCTAATACACGAGTGGGTGATGTTATGACGTGTACCTTGCGACTTTTTGGTGAACTGCTTATTTCAAATCCTCGGGCGCCAAATTTTTCTAAAGGTTTACTCCTTTTTGAAGACTTCTGCTAGGGTCTTCACCACAAGGCTTGTCACTATGCTATCTGTAGATAGCCTTGTCCCAAACGTAGCTACAGTGATATAACCCAGGGCCCATTGGGAAGAAAACAGTATCAAAATTGTAGGCTTTAATTACATTTGACACCTGGTTAAAACTTCAGCTCATTTGAAGATGAAGCAGAAATAACTTAATAAAACGGGGAATTCCAAATATTAAAATATACAATAATAATAATAAGTACATTTTCAAAATAATTATTAAATGCAATTGAACGGTAAGTTATACAAAAATCCACCCAGGTGGAGAATGTAAGGAAGCTCAAGCGGTATATGAAAAGTGTTACAACATATCTATTTTTACGATATGTTCGTTATTTAATTTCAATTCAACGGTACGGAATCGGATGATAAATAATTTTCATTTATCAATTCACGGAAAATACAAATCAAGCAGTTCCTAGAGCGATAAGCGGTGTACGGTAATCATTCAGATAGCATTATTACTTGAAATGTCTCAAACATAACAATACAAATTACTGAAAGCTACGGAACTCAGATATCATACAAACGGTTACCAATCATAAACTACGGAAATCAATATACCGTAATGCCAAAAAATATAAACTATTAAGCTATCATTTACATTATGTGAAATTCACTAAGCAAATTCCAAATCTGACTTGAACTCGGATAATAATTGATTCACTCCGATTTTGAATATGATAATCAGTTTATCACTTTAACGGTACTGATTGATAATCAAAATCACAAAAGAGATGATTTAATGATAAGATCCTGATCTTTTGTCTGTCACTGCTTTTATATGTTTTCGAGGTTCTGGTCAAGTCCATACCATATTTAGTGCCGAAGCTTTTTTATCTATGTCCCGAACAATGCTTGGAAGTGACGCTACTTTTTATATCTAAAATTCGCGCTCATGATATCTCGGTAGTTCCTCTTGGCACAGTAAACAAATGTTATCCGAGTTTAACTGTTGTTCGCCCTTTTTATACATAAGGCTGTTCAAACTTTGATGCGTTAACTTACCAGATCACCGTTTTTGCAACATAATTTAATCGAAATGAATGAAATTTTCAAGCGGGCATGGATTCGATTCATTCGTTCGAATAATTACACTTATTCAAAATAAGAAGATTTAGAAAAGTGACAATCACGGAATACACATTCGGAGTTCACGCATATCTGTTGAAATAATGAACTTTCTAACTGGAGCTTACATGTAATATCCGTATTTCCTGTCTGATCTAAAATAAATGATATTTCAAAATTTAAGCTTCGTTACAACCGCTACTGGTTTCATAGGTCCACATACAACACTATGAATACGTTCACCGATCTGACTGGATTTTCTTTCATTATAATGAAATGATGATCTTGTACCTTTGGCTTCTATGCATGTGGAACATACTTTTTCTGGATATGGCAATCCAAGCTGATGAAGAGCATCGTTGCAAGCATGTCCGAGCCGCATGTGCCAGACTTCACCTTCGATAGCACTATTACATTTTTCACTAATCGTGGCTACTTGTAAAACATGTAATCCATCACGATTATCACATGTGAGTGAGAAATTGTGTGCAGAAATAGAGGTGAGTTACTTCTCCACTAGTATTTTATGTCCTTTTGAGGTCATGTTTGATGCTGAAATGAGGTTATGCCTGATTTTTGGGACAATTGAAGCTTCAATCGATAATAATTGGTCTTGGCATTTAACTGTTAGCACACCACTTTTTGTTGATTCTAAAATCTGACCATTTGCTATATGAGTTGATATTGGCTCCTTCAAATTTA
The DNA here is from genome assembly GCA_958510875.1 of Endomychus coccineus. NCBI lineage: Eukaryota > Metazoa > Arthropoda > Insecta > Coleoptera > Endomychidae > Endomychus > Endomychus coccineus. Next base: position 104,516,247 of record OY294069.1, on the reverse strand, counting down.
TGACCTTGTTCAGGTAAGGTTCCAGGCCTTCCTGTACGAAATGGTTACAAGCCCCAGAGTCGAGAACAAAAATTATTTCATCATTATTGCTTGATCGGTTGCAGTAATTTGTAGCAATAATCACAATCGGCTCCTCATTAGAACGGTTCGAAACACTTTCCTGAAACACTTTTACTGCACTGGCATAGTTTCCTTGGAACCTCTGATTTCTGCCCCGATGATATTGAGTTCGGCGAGCACCACCTCGATATCCTCTTGTATTCGGTCCTCCAGCTCCATTATTTCTTCCATTATTGCGTCGAGGGCACTGCGCTTTCAAGTGGAATAAGCTGCCACATTCAAAACAATTTCTTGTTCTTGCCTGGAAACCAACTTCATCAGATTCAATATCCCTATTTTTCTGTTTCAATTCTAAGAGCCTCGCCTTGACAAAATCGAATTTTGCATCTGCTACCGTTTCAATAGCTGTTACCACTGCATCATATTTTGAAAGTAGTGATATCAACAAGTGGCACACCTTGTCACTGTCATCGAATTCTGAACCCAAATCCTTCAAACTTTTTATAATTGTATCGAATTTAAGGAAGTGATCATCTGTTTTGTCATTCACCTCGGACTACAGGCTGCACAATTTTTTCCACAATGACAATTTGGTGAAAGCACTAGTTCAAACAAAAACATTTATAGGAGCTTCAATTTGCTCCTTTGCTGTTGAGCAATCCTTTATAATGTCCAAATGTTTTTCCGATATCCCTTGAATAATGACGGATTGCACCTCTCCCACTTCAATAAAGCTTCTATGCGGAAACACTAATTATTGAAATTGTTAGCCTCTAACACAGGCACCGCAACACTAAATCCTGACATGTCTTATTGTATGTTTACAATCAATTTACCAATGAAACTAAACCACACTATCACGAGTTACATTGGAACGGGCGCGGGTGGTTGGGCGCCAGTGAAACAGAACGCTAGGCGTCAGTTACGGATCATTCTGTCCCTGAGGATCAGTAGTGACAAATTGCTCCAACAAGCTTAAAATGAAATATTTATCCCCAGGGCTCGTAGTGAAACGTGTCCTGTGATTCTAGACTCATGGATTACCCTGAGCGCCAACTGCTTAAGGATAACAAAAAAAAAATTCACAGTCAAGAATCCAGGCACTACGAGGTGAATAATGGTTGATGGATATTCAGAAAAATAAGACAAAGTCCAACTTAACAATTTGGTTTTATTCCAAAAGGAATTTGAATAAGAATTAGAATAAGATACAATTTTTGTATTGAACCAAATGATGGTATAATGTAAATCAAAATTAAAATATGAATTATATGAAAGATTTCGATTATAACAACAAGGAACCTTTAGTTTCAATTTCAACTACAATGAAATTAATGAAATATAAATTTAGTTATGAACTTCGAGTTCACTTACATTAAACTACAGAAGTTAACAATCAAAAAATCAGAGGTGAACCATTGAGTTCGATTACTACAAAGAAATTTAGTGAAACACAAGTTTAGTTGGATAACATGAATCAGAGAAATGAAAATATGGTCATTCAAACTAAAGAAATGTTACCGTCCTTGAAACTTGAAGGAGCTGGGAATCGGTTCTGCCAGGGAATCCACTAAACCGTCACGGGCAGAAGGAGAGAGGTACCTCAGTCGTTCAGACCCTGTAGTTACAAAAAACGAACAATACCTTGGCCTAAGTTCAAGGAACGAGTAACACAATCAATAGGAATAACCATACGATTCCACAACTGATTATGTTATCTCCCAAATTTATAACACTATATGAACAATATTGAAATCTTGAAGGGAGTATTATTGCAAACAACAATCTGGAGGAAATCTGAAAAGAATTAAGTTATTATGATTGATATTTAAATTGGTAAGATGTAAGAGAGATACTGAAAAGAATTATAATTAATAAGTCAGAATTTGTCACTTAGCATGAACACAGATTTACGTGATTCGATTTGCACAAAAGAATTGGGATTTGTGATTTATACATTACCTTGAATAAGTGTAACAGTAGTGTTAATTACGAACTCAAGAAGCAGTAATTGAGTTACCTACTTTTATGTTACCCAGAACAATATTCACTTGACCTTTGAGTCTAATAAGACAAAACCCTGTGTACTCATGTACCAGGTCAACAAAATGGTGAATCTCAAAATCACTCAATACGAACACGTGCCATTTTTTATGTTAAACACAAGAGGAAAAAAAATATTATCTCACCAATCTGCCTACCACTCGTTAAATTATTTTTGTATAAAAATCACAACAAAACACCCAAGGATGAGAAAGATTATCTGAGAATTATGCTAAATAACAAAGTGATCTCGTGACGAATGCTGGGAGGTATGTTGAGTATTATTTCCACTGAAATATAACGACATTCGGGGACTGTACATCCTGAATTCTAATTGCGAAAACAAATCAAATTAAATAGTCCCTGATATTAATGATATTTCAATGGCAGATGGAAAAAATCACTATAAAACAAAAGAATTATTGAATCTCAAATTACCTACTCAGTAATCAACACGACAATCCCAATTCATTTCCGTTTTAGCTACCTCAAGGAACACTTATTCCAATAATCGATTCCCTATTGAACGGGTAGATGTCTCTGGTAATTCATACGAGATAGGATAGTCTACAACCCGTACAGAAATCGTTAATCTAACCATTACTTCATATAAGTAGCGTTGGAAGCGTTACATTCCCTCTCTACCACGAAAAAAAATTTTCAAGAGAAAATCACAAATCGGTCTTGATGTAGAGACTGGTTGACCAATTCTAGAATCACGGTGATACTCTGAAGAAAAATGAAAAAAATTGAAAATGAAAATCAAAATGTTCTACACATTTTAAAATAAGGGATCATTCACAATTTTACAGTGAACATCCCCAACGAAATACTAAAAAGAAATATCCTCTGCAGGAAAAAATTAACAAAGATATATCAGTGAACAATCTCATATGGATTAACTAAAAATTAACTAAAAAAAAATATACCAGCTCAAAACAAATCTCAGTAACAAGGTAATTAGTGGTTATATCTGTAACTTCAGGAAAATTACAAGGATATACATTCCAAACAATTAAACAACTGAATCGAGTACTAAAGGATCAAGACAACATTATACTCAATCACCAACTGAACCGATTATCAAAGGATCAAGACAACATTAATAATCCGGTACAATTGTGTTGCTTAATTTGAAAATATTAAACCCAATTTCAACATTCGGGATACAAAAAACATTACCCTTCCACTGATACAAAAGGCAAATAAATGAAATAACTGATACATTAGTGAACCTAGTTCATTCAATTATCCCACGCATAAGTGTAGGTCCAATTTAAGGTCCCCTACACTCCAGACCACAATAGTGAATGGAAGTTTCCACTTATCATTCCCATGCATAAGTGTAAGTCTATTTTAGAGTCCCTTACACTCCGGACTGACATAGTGGATGTATACAATACCACACTAAGCAAGAGGTAATAAAAAATTTGAAGTGAAGCTTCATAATTTTCCAAGAAGAACAAAAAACTCACAGAAAACTGATTTAACCAGAAAGCTCAATATTTTCTATCATTCAAATATGATGAAACTGACACAAAAGATGAAAAAGAAAATGAGCATATGTACTAAACAAGAAGAAAAATACAACAATAACTATTATCACAATCATTTGGTCTGTCAAAAAGGTAAGATGATAATCGAAAAAAACTAAAACTTTAACCAACCACAGCAGATGTACCCCAAGATATGCTAAATACCAAAAACCAAAAAATAACCGAGTTTCGTTCAATTCGTACAACCAATGAGCCAGCAGACTCCAAATTAATGTTGTAACTATTGAAAAAATTCAACTCGTTATTACAATGAGTTTATTCTTTTGAATCTTATAGGGAAAGGGACCTTAATTCCAATTTATATTCCCCAATTTGAAAAAAAACTCAACAACAAACTAGTCACCTCCCAAGTCAAGCAACAATATAGACCCTGTGATCCCAAATTACATTTTGCCTACTCTAGGATTGACCTTGGATCGATTTCCTATTGAACGGGTAGATGTCTCCGGTAATTCATACGAGAAAGGTTGGTCTACAACCCGTACAGTTAATCCAACCATTACAGCGTTCTTTATATAAGTAACGTTGGAAGCGTTACAAGATCTGGTCCCGTAACCTTTTAAAGTTGATGGTTTCCGCAAATATTAAAAGATTGCTTTTAATAAAAACACTTCATTGACTTCTTGTTAACAACGGTTATATGGTTACAACAACTGCACATAGCGTCATCTCAATCAATGCATTAGATACATAGAGAAGAAGCAGTCAAGAATATTTAAGTCATAGAAACATGACTCACCAGAAGTTTAGCATATAGCTAAAACCTGATGCTGTGCTGAGGTGGTCATCAAAAACAGAATTCTGCAAACGAGCTACAGTATCGTGAACTTCACATTCATCTAATGATTATATCTGTTCCATATGATCATTGTATCATTTGTATCTTTCAAATGTATGTTAGGAACTAAATATTGCTTCACAATGTTGTTCTCAAATTTTATTTTATTCACTATTATATTGAGAATTAGTAGCTACTTGTTTCGTCAAATTAGAAGTATAGATGAATCTTCCACATGTTACAATGTGAATGACTTCACATAACACTGCCCTTCAGTTCAAGCTTCGGAGAGTATCACTTTTTTCTTCGAACATTTGGTGATAACCACAACTACTTGGGGATTACATTCAAGATTACAAATAATTTGTTTTACTTTATATAATAATTTAAAACACAATTTTGTTTGTAACACAATTTATTATAAAGCGATGCTTCAACTCTGCAATAGCATATGACACCCTGTTGATAATTCTGTTAGCAGAAGATGCTAAAACTTCAATAAAAGCAGCAACGACAATTTTCATGTTTCCACTAGCATGATATTCGAGAGTTGAAAGCAGTTGAAGTAAAGGTAGAATGAAACATACTTCGAAATTAATCTGATAGTATTCAATACATCTCATGTAGTCAGATTAAATGATACCACACCATACCTGATTGTTGTTAATTTGATTGACAGCTATTTCCAAAAAATTCAACAACATTCATGTTCGTATTTTTACTTAACTCACTATACCTACATAGTATATAAGTGTGAGGGGAGCATTGTAATCTGGCCAAAAAAATGTGAAGTCACAGTCTATTTTATGCATTTACTTTGTGGCAAATTTCGATAGTTCATGTGACAGCACGTGTCAGTATAAAACCAGGTTATGTTATAGAGTGAATAATTCGAAAGGCAACCTAGCAGCAGGTGTCAGTATAAAATTCCAATTTAACGTATAGCATAACTTAAAGTTTATCATTATCGGTTTCTAGAACATTTCCAATATGTTTCCTGTTCCTACAATCATACATTTGACCTGCAGGAGTGTCCGAAACCTATTTGGCTTACAAAAGTGAGGAAAGTCACGTGATCAATTGATTCTCTTTGGCCATAGTAGGTTTGAGTGCCAACTTTGGGTCTCCTGTTCATATTGAAGAAATAAACTCATTCCCGGCCATCACAATATTTATTCTTGTTTCCAATATTACTTCCATAATTTTCTCGTACTAAGAGCGTTTTTACTATGTACTCACTTTCACTTAGGACAGCGCCGCTCACAAGTATAGTTTATTTCATGGATCTAGGTCAATCATTGTTGTCAGGTTGGGCAGGTTTTCAATGTGTTTGAACACAACTATCGATTTGATGAAATAAACTATTTACAGATATAATTTGTTTTTTACTTATTATATCGAATAAGACAAATTATTTATAATCTTCAATGTAATCAAACTGTTGGTATTTATCAAATGTTTCAAGAAGATAAAGTTATTACCTGAGCTACATACTATTTCAACTTCCACCTGAAAGATTTAGATAAAGATTTAATCTCAGCTTCAAGTCTATATCATTAATCCATACTGTAATGTAGAAGTAAGCATTATTATTTATCGAACAAACACTCAAAATACCCGATTATCAAAGTATTCAAACCAATGCACAATTTCCAAATATACTCTCGATTATATCAGTAACATTGATTCAATAGGATAAATATAATAATTCAACAAATATTCGAGTTAGAATCCATTTTTGGAGCCAGACAAGTTGGAAGATTATCTTTCATATTCCTTATCTTGGATGATGTGCAAGTGTATTTAATTTTCTGTTCCATATTTATGTATTTATGATATTGATAAAGTTTGTTCAACATACTATGAAATAACCAGCTTAAGTACTTTGGTTTCACAACATTCATCACTCATTAATTGAACGAAAACCGAGTAGAAGTTAAAAGATAAGGTTCTTGACAAGTTTGAATTCGGTTACATCTTGTGTATATTGCACAAGAGGTTTATAAACGATTCAATAAATAAAACTGTTGATAACTAATAGTTTCAAATACAAGTATGAATTAACTTTTTGGAATCACAAAGACACTTTTTAAAAACTTATTTATTTCAAATTCTTGATAGTACAATAGTTATTAGGTTATTTCATTTAAGTATGGAGATTTCTATCTGACTGCCTGTGAAAAGTATAAGACATTGGTTTTAATAGTTTGAATGTTTACAAGTCTGAAGTGTGAGCCATCACGTTCTCGGAGATAAATCTTGGTAGTGACACTTTGTTATTGTAAGTTAATTAATGTCACGAAACGAAAGACGAAGGAAGATTCCTCTTTTTATAATTGAATTTTATGATATTTGTTCAAGAAACCCTGACTTAGAAATACCATTACTTTTTCGTAGTGACACTATATTATTGTGAGATAATTCCTCCCCTCATAGATTCAACTACCGGGTGCAATGAGGGAGTTGAACATCCTGTAATTCCAATTCCTCTTCGTTGATTTGGAGCTTCTTGGTTTTTTTTGACATTAACTTTTTGTAAATAAAAACGATGAATATTAGTACAATAGTAATATAAAGTAATATCGTCCAGAAACTAGGGTATTGAAAAACTCCGATTTCATCCGTTGATATTTGTGGTTCGTTCAAGTTATTATTTTCTAGATGTATTTTGAAGTTTGCTTGAGAGTAGAGTTATTTTTGCGGTTGAGTTGAGGAAATATAATTGGTTGATATTGGCTTATTTGTATATCGTTGGTTATGATTTCTTCGGATGTTATAATTTGGCATCCAATAGGAATCGAAAGCAGATAGGTTCCAATAACTTCTCGAAAGGTCTTGTTGTTGACATTTTGTTTTAATAACTTCTTCTTTGGGAAATACACTGAATAGATTCATCTATTCGCTTCAAGATTCGTCTATTGTGACGACTATTTGATAACAGGTGCAGCTGTTCTTTAATTTCAAAAGCTGTACTTCGCAAGGGTTATTCTCTTTATTTTCCATTAGGTCGGCTCTGTTGCAGATGTAAAGTGATGGTTGAATGTATGTACAAATGTCATGTTGAAATGAGTAGTACAATTCGTTTTTTATAAAATTCTTATTACTAGAAATGATCGCCTTGAATTGATTTAGACTAAATATGGGTATGGAGTATAGGTGATAATAATCAAATACGTATGGGTACATGATTGGTAAACGTAAGAGGAAGGTGATTTTGTTATGAAGAATATAACATTCAATTTTAATTGAATTCTCAATTAATAATGTGTTGCCTAATTTTTCAATTGTAATTTTTTCTTGTAACCCTAAGACGAGTGGGAATCTAGAAGAAAATATACTTAATCAATAGATTTATAGGTTGCTTTTAAAGGACGTTTTAAATTATTCATGTGCACTTTTTCTTTTGCATCTGTTTTTACTGTTTTCATATCTTTGTTTACTTCTTTAATTAAGGTTGGTTTATTGAATTTATTAGCGTTCTTTTGTCTGATATGTTTTTTTTGTGTACGTTTTAGATTCTGGTTGAAATGTGGCAGGATCATCGCGTTTTTTGTTCAATTTAGCAATAGTTTTTTCTTCATTTTCCATAATTTGTTTATTTATTTCTGAATACAATAATTTCGTAATTTCTTTGTGTTCGTTAATGTAGTCATTAAGTAAGATTTTGTTGATATCTATATCGAAAAGGTTGTCATAATTTATATGGCCATTAATTACATCTATTGGTTTTAAATTTGGTTACTGTATGAATGGAATGATTGTAAGCTAATATTGCATAAGACACTTTCAATTTCATGGGCGTAACCTTGAGTATTCAATAACTGAGTATGTTCAATTAATGTCGAATGTACTCTTTCTATGGGATCATTAGATTGAGGGTGATTTGGCGAGCAAAAATGGATTTTCATTTTATGTAAATTAAGTTAGTCGGAAATAACAGAATTCTTGAATTTTGTACCATTATCTGTTATTATTTGCTTTGGGACGCCGTGATGGGAAAAGAATTGAATTAAATTATTTACAATTTGTGTTGATACTAATGAATTTAATTCATACGCTTGGGCGTACTTAGAAAAGGTGTCGATAATCGTTAAAAATTTTGTCTTTTCTAATGTAAATGTATCCATATGAACTATCTCAAAGGGTTTTTCTGCTGTTGGTGTGACATTCATTTTAATTTTGATAGGATTCCTTTCATACTTGCTTTGTTGAAATATTTCACATCCGTTGATGTAAGTTTGAATGGAATTCTTTAGATTAGGCCAATAATATAATATTTTCATTCGTTGCTCGGTCTCATCAATACCTCGGTGATTGGTTTTACTTTCGTGATAATTTCGAATGATTTATTCAATATTGTCCTTATCAGTAAGGTCAATTAATTCAAATTTGCATCTTTTAAATTTTAAGGATGGCCATTTAAAGTTTTTACGTAAGACTTCACAAAATGGCTCATAAAGATCTGGTTGCTCGAAATATAAATGATATTGTACGTTAGGAACTTAATACTCTTTCACAAAATTAATAGGATCTTGTTCAAAATGGTTTTTATATAGTTGAACCGTAAAGCGTTGTTTTTTATCGAACAGGAACCTTACTTTTGGTGCAGATGGTGAATGTAATACTGAATCAATAATGATTTGGTTTTGTCCATAATTTACCGGTGTTTCAGATATGGGTACATTAACTACAGGATTTTCTTCGTAATTTGAATGTATAGTTACTTCATCTTTTACGTCAATGTCCGCTTGTTGTTTGTCGAGTTGAACTTGTAAGGAAATATTATCGTTGGACAGGAGTTGCGAGTGTTGGTCATTTCCATTTGATATATCTAACTAATTGTTGAATTGTTCCATATATTCGTAGATGTTGTTAGTTTCTGTTGTATGTAATTCAATCCGAGATAGCGCATCTGCGTTTGTATTCAATTTGCCTTTTTTATGAATAATTTTATAAACATACTCATCTAACTTGATTCTCCATCTTGATAATTTAGAATTAGGATCTTTTAGCGAGAAAAGCCACTGAAGTGGTTCATGATCCGTGATGACATTGAATGTATTTCCAAAAAGATACGGCCTGAAATATTTGGTTGCCCATACCATGGCAACCCCCCCCCCACATCAAATTTTCTTACCAAAACGCTTGCGCAGTGAGTCTACACCTAGCACAACCGATTTTAAACCCAGCACACCTCTACAGTGGCTGGGATGTAAGAAACCGTGCGAGTGGGGCTAGCATAACGTGAGCTCCCTCCCGCATCAAATTTCCTTACCAAAACGCTAGCGCAGTGAGTCTTCACCTGGCACAACCTAGCACAACCAATTTTAAACCTAGCACACCTATACAATGGCTGGAATGTGAGGAACCGTGCGGGCGGGGCTAGCATTACGCTAGCCCCCACCCGCTGTAACGAACGGGTTGCGTTACGGGATTATATATAGAACTCTTTAAAGAACAGAGTAGAATTCTTTTCGGCTAGGAAACTTGTCATATGATATTTAAAGATATCTGCCAGTTAATAAAACATAGATTATTGATACTACCATTCCTGATGTGAGAGGTCACTATATATCGCGAAGTGGGAGGTAGAATAACGGAAGTCGAAGAGAATTCGTGGTAGTGTGTTCCTTCTGCCTGGGTAAGTCGAGATTTCGTCATTCATTGTTGTTAAATACATTTTCTTAATTTTGCTTCCGAAATATCATCACATCAGGCTATTTAATTTGATTTAGATTTGTTATTGAACGTCTGTACAAAGCCTGATTGTGATAGTATTTCGGCAAATTTTTTTATCTCGATTTGCTTACGGGGACACACTCAATCATTTTGCGGATAGCATATTTCAAAGAATATCTTTTCCATCACAGCATTGATTGTTGTAACTCTTGTAAGAGAATAATTTATCGGAACGTAGGCAGGTTCTCATGATAATATTTCTGTAGTCCTTGTAAGTTTAATTCCGCATTGGCACATGCTATTTTTTGTGATTCGTAAGATTCGCCATTTTGTAATCTGATACGTAGTATTCAGAGCTGTCTTCGATTGCATCGTGCTATAAATAGTATTAGGAATTATCACAAGGTATTATTCAATTATTGCTTATTGAATTTTTAATTATCAGGACTGCTGCGTTCACGTGATTTCAGAGAATAGTAATACCTCAATTTGATGCAATTCAATTTAAGTTTCTAGATTTGTGCTAACTAGCAAATTCAACGTTTTGGTTATTTCTTTTCAATCACAATTTGATTATTTTTCTTTCTATCTCATTTATTTGTATCGTTAATTCAGTCACGTATTATTATTACTGAAATTTAAGTAATTCTTGTAATTATATAATTCTTGCAGACTAAATTATATTTTTGTCTAACTTTATATCTCTTCAGGATATCAATTTTGTTATAGTGTATTACATATTGGGGAAGATAACATTATCGGAGGTGGAATCATTTGGTTATTCCGGCCGACGGTGTTACTTGTCCTTTGATCTCAAGTCAGGTACTGTTCGTTCTTCGACATTACAGGGTTTGAACGTCTGAGGTTCCTCACCCCTTCACTCCAAGACAGTTTAGTGACTTTCCTGACAGGACCAGCTTCCAGTTCCTACGAGTTCCAAGGAGGGTAACATTTTCTTGTTGAGTGACCACTATTTCATTTTCTGATTTTGTTTTTCACCAAAATTGTATTTCGCTAGATTTTCTTAGAGCCATTCGTGGTCTCTTTACTATTTAACTATTCATTCTTTCAATTAAGTAATTGAGTAATTTCATAACTATTGACCCAAAATTCTTTATATACAAATTGATTTAATTTTGTAATTGTTACTTCAAAATTCCTTTTATTTATAAATTAATACATTATATAAACTGTAAATTTATTTTGTTAATCACCAAATTCCATCGGGAATAAATCAAATTGTTAAGTTGAACTTGTATTGTTTTTCTAATTTCCATCAACTAATAAACCATCTCGTGGTGCTTGTATTCTAGGCTGTGAATTCATTTATATTTATAGTTTTTCAGTAAGCAATTGGCGCTCAAACAATTCACCAGTCTAGAATCACAAGGCACGTTTCACTACGAGCCCTGAGATAAACTAATTCAAATTGAGCTAGTTGAGTCAATATATACCGACCCATTAGGGGTCAATCTACGGATGGTGACGCTAATACTAGACGAAAGCTTTTAAGGGGTTGTTTGCATAGAGAACAACATGATAGAAGTTTAACTTCAATTAATGATGAATTCGATTTTGAAGAAAGTGTGGTGGAAATTTCAGAGTCTCTTAAAGACATTAAAGACGCAATTAATAGATATCAGGGTGAACCAGGGGATAATGCTAGGAGAATAGAAACTAGGCTAAACCACTTGTCTGCTCGCATAGACAGACTCAACCCCGAATCTTCAAATGATAAGATTCAAAAAGATAAATTAGCAGCTGATGTTCTTGCTCTAGAAGGAGACTATGCTTGTCTGCTCGCATAGACAGACTCAACCCCGAATCTTTAAATGATAAGATTCAAAAAGATAAATTAGCAGCTGATGTTTTTGCTCTAGAAGGAGACTATGCTGTTAAACTTCGGCCTGTTGGTCAAGTTCCAGGTAGTTCTACTCCGCAAACTCCAATTAACCAAGGGATATCATCGTATCGTCCCAAGGTTCCTGTTTTCAAATGGGACTTATTTTTTGATGGGTCGGGAGATCATCAAAAAGTTTATGATTTTTTGGATAGAGTAGAAGAATTGAGGGAGGCTCGAGGTTTGACAGAGGAAGACCTTTTTTCTTCAGCTGTTGATCTTTTCAAGGGTGATGCCTTGGATTGGTTTAGATCCGTGAGATCTTCTGTTTCATCTTGGATGGAATTAATTGAGGTATTAAAAGCAGAATTCTTGCCTAAATACCTTGACTTTGGAATCTGGAATCAGATCAGAAACCGCAAACAACTTTCAGGACAAAAATGCAGTTTGTACATAGCTTCGGTAGAAAAATTATTCTCCAGGCTTAAAGTTTCTCCTAATGAAGAAACGAGATTAGAACAAATTATGTCTAACTTACAACCTCACATTTTGAATCAATTTACATTAAATAATTTAACATCAATAAAGGATTTAAAAGTGAATTGTAGACAAATAGAAGATTTCGAGTTTCGTTTTAAAAGTCAAGAGGTAGTACAGGAAAATGTACCTAGAATAAAGTTTAGACCTACAGTCAATGAGTTACAAACTTTTTCTCCAGTTGTTTGTTGAAATTGTCGTTCCCAAGGGCACAAGTATACTTCTTGTTCTGCCCCTAGGAAAACTTTTTGTTTTGGATGTGGAGTACCTAACATAGTTAGCACATCTTGTAAAAGATGTAAGTCAAAAAACATGACGTCGAAGCCTACAGGCCTGGCTACAGCTTCGACTTCAAAACAAAACCCAGGTACTTTCACGAATCAAAACAAACGAAAGTAAGAGGAACCTTCGATAGGGTTGAATGGGAAAAGTGGTTGATTAGAATTAAAAAGAATTGTTCTCCTAAAATGGTTTCTCCATTTTTTTTAAATTTACCTGATGACAATAGACCTTATTTGAACATTAAAGTTTTTGAGGATTCTTTTCCTGCATTGTTGGACACATGTTCTAACATTAATGTTATAGGTTCAAAGGGTAATTTCATTATCGAAAAATATAGATTGTCAATAAGTAAGGATAACAATGTCAATGTTGTAACAACCGCTGATGGTTTACATCAACCTGTCTTGGGAATAATTAACGTTCCTATTTCGTTTAATGATATGCAGACTTCTGTTAAATTTAACGTTATTCCTTCTATACAACAAGCAGTAATATTGGGTATAGAATTTTGCAAATATCATAATATTAAGGTCGACTTTGGTAATTCTATCTGAAACATCGAATCTACAATTAAGTCAAATAATGTTACTGCTATTCATAGCTATGATTCTTTAAATACGTTACAAAAAACAGAACTTCAATCAAAAATTGAATTTTTTGAACAACTTTCCTTGTCGGAAATAGGACGTACCTCTTTAATAAAACATACAATTACTGTGTCGGAAACAGAACCTTTTAGAAAAAGACAATACCCCTTTTCTCCTGCTTTACAAAACCATTTAAATTCAGAAATTGATGAGATGTTAAGGCTTGGTGTAATCCAACCTTCTTCTTCACCGTATCGGAGCCCAATGCTTTTAGTAAAGAAGAAAGATAATTCTTATAGAGCTTGTTCAGATAGTAGACACTTGAACAAGTTAACTACAAGGGATGCTTACCCTTTACCTTTAATAGACACCATTTTGAGCAAATTGCAAGGCGCTAACTATCTTACAACTTTAGATTTAAAGAAAGCTTTTTGGAACATTCCTTTGGAGGAAAATTCACGTAAATACACTGCCTTCGGTATTCCAGGCAAAGGCCTTCACGAATTTTGTGTAATGCCGTTTGGTTTAACTAATGCTCCGGCAACAATGCAACGCCTTATGGATTTTTTGATTGATGAAAGTATTAGTCATTTAGTTTTCCCTTATTTAGATGATATAATCATCGCTACAAATACCTTCGAAGAACATATTCAAGTGTTACATAAAGTATATGAAAAGATCAAATTAGCTAACCTTGCAGTTAATGCTGAAAAATGTAATTTTTGCAAACCTTCTCTCAAATTTTTGGGTTTTATTGTAGATAGGGAGGGATTACGCCCTGGTGGTGAGCTTGTTGAAGCTGTTACTCTTCTTTCTTCACCAAAAACATCCACTCAAGTTCGGAGGCTGTTGGGATTAATTTTATTTTATCGAAGATTTATCAATGATTGTTCTACTCTAACAGCTCCTATCACAGAGCTTATTAAAAGTAAGAAAAAGCACCAAGCGATTACTTGGACTCCTGAAGCTGAATCTTCTTTTCAAGAGTTGAAGCGACGCCTAACGTCGGCTCCAGTTCTCAGAAGTCCAAATTTTTCTAAATCATTTTCTATCATGGCGCCGTCCGAGAACACGCGCGGTTTTGTATGCTCGCAATGTCAATTAAAGATTAGTAAATACGATGACATAATCAAATGTGTGAATTGTGACAAAACTTTACATGTAAAGTGTATCAACATGAAAATTGAAGAATTTAACAAAATTCGTGAAAACAAAAGCATTAATTACTGGAAATGTCCGCAATGCACCAATGTGATTAAAATAGTTCAAGACTCTGACACGGCCTCGAGGTCTTCACAAACTGAAAGTAAGTTCAATACAACTTCTATTTCGGATCGTACGAAAGACGAGTATGTAGAATTAAAAATCTACATAAAAAACCTAGTTGCTACACTAGAAAATAAATACAGTAATGAAATAAGCGAATTGAAGGATATAATAATTCAACAATCTAAAGAAATTAAACAGCTGACCGGCATCATTAGCACATTACCTATAGATATAAAAATCAATGATAACACCATGAAAATAAAGGAAATTCCAACAAGTGCAGATAAGGAAGCAACAAAAAGCAAGGCAAATGCCCCGCAACAATCTAATCAAAACACAGCTGCTAAGAATCAATCACATGTCCTAAAAAATATTATAAATCTAAATGTATCAGATACTACCTCACCGACTTCTGATTTAAGTGACGTTTCTTCTGAAAAATGGACAGAAGTCATAAAAAGATCCAGGAAAGGCAACAAAGAAAAAAACATTTCTGAACATAATAATAAACTAAATATAAATTCTCAAAAATCTAAGTTAAAACCTATAATTGGTACTTCTACTAATAAACTGTTAACAAGTGTGCCGAAAATGAATCTGTCGCATTTATACGTCAGTCGTTTAGATCCAAACACTAGTGAAAATGATATAATACAATTCTTAAAACAATTATCTGTAAATGTGACCTGTGAAAAGCTTAAGTCCAAACATCCAGACATCTATTCATCTTTCAAGCTTTCATTTCCTAGTCAACACTCAAAAACCATTGTGAATCCCGAAATGTGGCCAGAGGGAGTGGCCATAAACAGGTTTTTTCACAAGAAATTGCAGAACACGGTAGTGAAGTAAATAATCATCTTAACAAAGACAAAATGATACAATATACTAATAAGTTAACTTTTGCTCAAGCAAATAGCGAATTTAAAAATGAAAATAATACAAGTTTTAATCTTATGCACGTAAATGTACAATGTGTCAGAAACAAGATAAATGAACTTGAATTACTCTTAAATGAATTTTCTAATGTTCACGTAGTTTGTATTACCGAACACTGGCTACATGATTATGAAACTTCTAATTTTGTAATTGATGGATGGCACACAGCATCTCATTTTTCTAGGACTAATCATATTCATGGAGGTACCTTAATTTTATGCAAAGATGAACATTTTACCAGTCTTTGTGAAATTAATACATTTTCAACTGAAATACATTGCGAAGTAGCGGCAATTAAATTAATAGTTTCCAATATAGTAATTCTTACTTTTTACAGGTCACCACTCGGTGATTTCGATTGTTTTATTAAAACCTTAGAAAATATTTTAAACTTTATCTCTAATTTCAAATATGTTTTTATCTGCGGAGATTTTAATGTAAATTTTATTAATCCTGACTATAGGGCAAAATTTTTATGTGACGTTTTGGGTAGCTATGGATTCGTAAAAACAATACATGAGCCTACCAGAGGATTAAATTGTTTGGACAATGTATTTATAAATTTTTCCATAAATAATTACACGTCAGAAACTGTTAATATTGAATTTTCAGATCATAGAGCACAGATAGTTGGTGTGAGTATCCCATCAGGTAAACAAGAGCCATTTCTTACTCGTACCTTTAGACCTCTTACTATTAGAGGTCTAAATGTATTTCATTCTTTGCTTGAAAATGCATCTTGGGATTTTCTGAATGATGTATCAATCGATGTAAATACTAAATTTAATAAATTTCATAAAACATTGGTGGATTACTTTATATCATCTTTTCCGGAAAGTAAATTAAAAATGAAAGTACGTGATGCTGGAATTCAGTGGTTTACGCAGGACTTGAAACAAATGCGTGAGAAACTGAAATTACTAAATGAATTATACTTGTGTTGGCGAACTGATGAAATAAAATATGCTCGAAATACACTCAGAAATAATTACAGATTGGAAATCAAAAAGGCAAAAATAACAGCTAATGATTATGTAATAAGATCCTCGGATAATTTATCAAAAACAGCATGGAGCCTAATAAATGCTAAAAGAAATTTGAATATTAATAAATGTTCAAAGAATATTTCAGCGAATGAATTCAATAACTATTTTACTGACATACCACATGTAATTTTGAGTAATGCAAAACAAAGTAATAGTGATTCATATATCACTCATAAACCTGTAAGTTCTTCGAGATTTTCTTTTAATGAAATCACACCGAATACAGTTAGAGAAGCAATAGCTTCCCTAAAAAATAGTAAATCTATTAATGTGTATGGATTATCAAGTAAATTAATTAAAAAAAACATAAATAACTTAGTTCTTCCCTTAACGAAACTTATCAATTTGTGTATTGAATCTAATATCTTTCCAGAATGTCTAAAAACATCTAAAGTAGTACCATTGCACAAGAAGGGCGATGTAGATGACATTTCAAACTACCGCCCTATCTCGTTGATTCCTGTTATTTCAAAAATCTTTGAAAAAATACTTTGCCATCAATTAACGACTTATTTTGAAAGCTATAATTTGTTTAGCGAATGTCAGTTTGGTTTCCGTAAGGGCCGCAGTACCGCTGATGCTTTGATAAAATTTGTTAACTATACTTTACAATGTTTTGAAAATGGTGACTATTCTTTTTCACTTTTTCTTGATCTTTCCAAGGCCTTTGATTGCGTGTCACACACGATTTTGCTTAACAAACTCAAAAATTACGGATGCGACGAGGGCGGTTGTATCTTATCATCATCATATCTATCAAATAGACTTCAAATGGTTTACGTTAACAATAACTGGTCTGGCACAAATACTGTTAATATTGGTGTACCACAGGGATCCATTATGGGCCCTGTGCTGTTTCTTATTTTTATTAACGATCTATCAAATTATCTGGATATATCTAACAACATTTTATTTGCCGATGATTCAACTGCCTCAGTTGCAAATACTGATCTGACAATGGCAAGGGAGATGTGTGAGTCAACGGAAGAGAGGGCTTTGGAATGGTGTGCAATGAATCATTTAGCTATGAATAGGGATAAAACGAATAAACTTATTTTAACCTTACGAAACAACAATTTTGAAACTAGTGTAAGTTGTATTAAATTTTTGGGTGTATTTATAAGTAAAAACTTACTTTGGGGCACTCACATTGACTACGTTGCCAGTAACCTTTGTAAAAATATATTTGTGTTAAGAAATTTAGCATTCAGTATTTCACAATCAGTTTTGAAAATAGCCTATTTTTCATTATGTGAATCACTTCTCAGGTACGGCGTCATAGTATGGGGACACTGTGCAGATAGGTTCCGTATTTTCAGATTACAAAGAAGGGCCATAAGGATAGTTGGAAATCTAAAATATAGGGAGGATTGTAAACCCATGTTCATCAATCTAAAAGTTCTTACTTTCCCCTGTTTATACATTCTTGAGTGTCTTCTTTACGCACATAAAAACCAACATTTACGACCCAGAAACAAAAATTTTCATACATACCAAACAAGAAATAGAGACTGTTTCAGAAATGAAAGATGTAGATTGAGTAAAGCTCAAACCGAACCTGTTTATCAGGCGTTTAAATTTTTCAACAAAATACCCACAAAGTGGCAGGTACTTCCTATAAAATGTTTCAAATCTCTTGTTAAAGAATTTTTAATAAAAAATGCATTTTATAGTTCGAATGAATTTATTAACTGTGATGTGAGTATTGTAGCTAATACTGTAACATTTTAAATGAATCCATAGCTTATAAAACTTCATATAATAGTTTTTTTTATTAATTTCAAATTGTACGCTTTATGAACAGTTTTTGTTCTTAACAATTTTTTTATGTGTTATATTTTAATATTCAGATTGTGTATGACGACCTATTGTATTCCTTTATAATTTGACTTGTGTAAAATGCTCTATGTATTATTGGCACCAAATAAATTATTATTATTATTATTATTATTATTATACAAAGCGACGCTAGCGACGTCGGGTTAGGTTGTGTACTTTTTCAAGAACATAATGGTTTACAACATCCAGTAGCTTATGCTAGTCGAACTTTAAGTAAAGCAGAAAGAAAATATACAGTTTCCGAAAGAGCGTTATTAGCTGTTCTGTTTACATTGTCTAAATTTCGTTGTTTTATAGAGGGTACAAGGGTTGTTTGTTACACTGATAACGCCAGTTTAGTTTGGTTACATAATTTGAAAGATCCGATTGGTCGTTTAGGTAGATGGGCTTTAAAATTGTCTCAATTTGATTTAGATATACGCCATAGGCCAGTATCACAAATGGTTGTGCCAGATTATTTGTCTAGGGACGTATCTAATAATAATGTAATCAGTGATCAAGAACTTATTCCGGACAAATGGTACACGGATATGTTAAATAAGGTACCAATTAATCCCGATCAGTACCCTGATTTTAAAGTAGTTGGTAACGGGTTATATAAACACGTCAAACTTCCTACGTGTGTATCTTCTAATTTAACGGAATGGAAATTGGTAGTTCCAACGGCAAACAGACTTTTTGAACAGTTTCATTGTGTTCCTACAGCCGCCCATTTTGGGATCTCGAAAACTATGTATAGGATATGTGAACAGTATTATTGGCCTCGAATGAGACAGGATGTAATTCGATATGTAAAGAATTGTAAAATTTGCGCTGCTCATGAGAGTCCCAATGTACAGAGACACGGCTTAACTGGGCAAATGAAAAATATTGACTTTCCAATGCAATTATTGAGTACCTATAGATTATTTAGGCCCTTTACCTCGTTCTAAACGTGGTAATCAATATATTTTGGTTGCATTAGATTGGTTCACTAAATATGTGTTTATCTATCCTTGTGCAAAAGCCACTTCGGCTTCGGCTATTAAATTTTTGGAAAATCAAGTTTTCCTTACTTTTGGGGTACGCCAGATTTTATTATCAGATAATGCAAGCCAATTTACATCCAGGCAATTTTTAAAATTCCTTGCTGACTACAAAGTTAAACATTGGTTGAATGCCCGTTATCACCCACAAGTTAATAATAGCGAAAGAGTTAATAGAGTTTTAATTACCGCTATTTCTTCGTTTATACACGATAATCATAGGGATTGGGATGCAAACATTTCTCAATTAACGCAAGCGTTACGCTTAACAAAGCATGATTCTACAGGGTTCAGCATTTTTAATGTTTGCACGTCAAATTCCTATTTCTGGCGATTTTTACGGCAAAGTTGGAGATAACGACATTCTTAATATTTCTAACAAGATTCATACAACAACAACAAGATCAGATATTGAGTCATTACCGAATGTATTCAATGAGGTAAGACAAAACATTGTGACAGCATATAAGGGATACAAAAAGCATTATAATTTGAGAAAACGCCCAGTAGCTTTCAAGGTGGGTGATAAAGTTTGGAAAAGAAATTATGTTCAGTCCAATGCAGCGAATTTCTTTTCAGCCAAATTGGCTCCTAAGTATATACCATGTGTCGTAACCAAAATAATTTCTAATCTAGTATATGAGTTACAGAATGAAGACAAGCAGAATTTGGGAAACTGGCATGTAAAGGATATAAAAGAAGACCTGTGCAATGACGATTCTGAACAGGAGGATGAGAGTTCCAGTGATGAGAGATAGGGTTCTTAGCAGGTTGCTAATTCTGCGGTGGATATTGAGGTTGCATTTATGACTGCCAGTTTTGGGAAAGGTACAACCCTCAATTGCCACAGTAGATGAATACTGTTATGGGAGCTGCAATCTATTGGTGATCTGCGGGGGTTCCCTGTTGCTCCGATCTGTATTACTCTTTCTTCTGCACGGATGACGCTAAGTATCATTGTTTTACTTTGATTGCCAGATTTCTGAATTTTGTTCTCTTTATTTCAGTTTAGTCCAATTTATTTTCATTAGTTACCTTAACTTCATCGGATACATTATTTTTATATAGTTGTTATAGGAAACCACCATTTTTAGGACTTGATCACCCTGGAAAGTGGGTGGATTTGGAAGTTTGAGACTTCCACTTTACGAGTTTCTTTTTGAATAATTGCATCTGTTAATTTGGGATCCGCTGGTCCATGCTATGTCATGTTTGAAAATTAACTCTAGTATCTTCTTTTAGAGTCTGTTCTCTTAGTGTTTACAACACGTAAGATTGGAATAATTTAGAGTGAGTTATTGTCTGGAAAACGTATAATTTCAGAAATAAGCTCTTATATATCCGTGAGTTATTGTCTGGGAAACGTATAATTTCAGAAATAAGCTCTTAAGTATCTATAGTTTATTTTTTAAGGTAACTTAACTTTAGGGGAGTCTATTGACTCAAAGATTGGACTTATTTGAATCGAATACAGTAATTTTTTTATGAAAAATTTGAATTTTACTCTTATTCATAGAGTTGCGATATAGTACTTTATTGATTCGACATTATTGGTTAGCCTCTCATTACCATTTCATTTTTTTGATATACAAGTAATATTGTATTGATTGCTAAATAAATTGGTCCGGAGTGTAGGGGACTTTAAATTGGACCTACACTTATGCTTGGGATAACTTTGTGACAACATCTATTCACTATTGTGAACCTAGTTCACTAACATGCAGCTACTGTTTTTTCCTCTCCTCCTATCAATTATAACTATATTAACTTGTGTGCTACGTTGTTCACACGAAACCCTTCTCTCACGCCACTATGACGTTTTACCGGTCTCTAAATACCTTAGGGATAATGGGGAGATTTTTTTTCCTTTATACATTCAATTAAATAATAATTGAAAATTCCGATTATTCAGAAATCTCATAATTTAGAATAAAAATATGTAAACAAAGATATTCATTGGTATGATATTTTGAAGCTTCTTCTCATAATAACGGAAGCCACTAAGACATGCCGGTAAACAGATAATTCTCTGTTATATCAGTATAATTATACTTAAAAATATAACTATAAATAATATAATAAAGTCTCCAAGTTTCTGTGCTTAGGGCGATGCAAGCTCTGAGCCATCAAAAAAGGACCGCTTGTTCTCTTCGAGTTCCAAACCAATTATAATACATATGCGTCATTATCAATATTATTATAAAGAAACCATATTAAACAAATTCAAACTTCATTTGATTAGCAAATACTTTATTTCATAATAAAGAATGCCACTAAGACATCATACCGGTCTCTAATTTCTAGTCTGCTCTGAATGAAGAATAAACAAGAAAGAACTCATAAAATTTTCCTATGTTCTACCACTTAACCATTCGATACTTATGCTTTCTTTAAAAACTAATAATACTATTATATCATATGTCGTTGGGGAATAGATACTGTTATGTTATATTCCATGGATAAATTCTTCCTTTATGAAGAAATCTCATTTGGTTAAACTATTAACACGTGATTTTCAAATTAATTTCACATTTTAGCTTGAACAAGTTATAATTTATAGTTGATAGTAGCTGCTAATATAAATAAATAGAAGATTTAGTTGTTGTAATTGAAATGGTAATGCTTTTTGTATCCCAGAGGCGTGGGGAACTACAGTGAAACTGTATGTCTGTTAAAATTTCGTATAGCTACAGATAAAATTGCCAATTATGTCGAGTAACCTTATTATAGGGATTAGTGTACGTAGGTACATATTTTTGTTGTTGTGTAGTATGTTAGTTTTTTATATGGACATCCACAATTACCCGCTTAGGATTAGGTTGGGAGAAATCAGGTTACATAGTGTTTTTTTGATATTGAGAGGACGTTGTGTGAACCAGAGGGGGTGCTGGAGCGGGAGAACCATGCGACCTCGCAGTGGGATGGCATCCGGTAGTTTTGGAGAGAATGGGCCCCCTTAGAAAGGCCTTGGGAGCGGGGTTTCGTCTTGGTGGCCGAACCTTCTGAGCCGGCTATTATCATTTTTCATTTTATTTTTACTCCTACTCTTCTTTCCTTTAGGCATTCTAGACCGTGGGACCCAATCCCATTTCTTTCTCTTCTTCAATCTGAAAACTATTTCTTTTTATTGATTGGTTGCCGATGGCTCTTGAGGAAGGGGATTCTGTAGTCCAGCTGAGGCGTTACTAGTAACTAAGGATAAGGTTCCTACCGTGGACGTCTGGGTTCCGCATGGGGTCGTTCGCTGAACACACTTTCTGCGACTCCACAGCTATCCTGTAGTTTTTTTAGTTTATGTATTCCTGTAAGCTTCCAATTGAACAATTGTGAATGTTACATTATTATAAAATGTGTAGGACATTTTAGTTTTCATTAAAATTTTTACTTCTCCTTTTGAGTATCGTAATATTGGAACTGGTCAACCAATATTTATTTGAAGACCACAAAACTCCTTTTGAGTATCGTAATATTGGAACTGGTCAACCAATATTTATGTGAAGACCACAAAACTCCTTTTAAGTATCGTAATATTGGGATTGGTCAACCAATATTTATGTGAGGACCACAAACCTTTTCTTAATATCGTGATTCTGGAATTGGTCAACCAGTCTCTACGTCAAGAGCGTTGTTTTTTGTTATTCTCTTAAAAATTTTTTGAAGCTTCACTTCAAAAATTTTTCTCGTGGTAGAGGGGGAATGTAACGAACGGGTTGCGTTACGGGATTATATATAGAACTCTTTAAAGAACAGAGTAGAATTCTTTTCGGCTAGGAAACTTGTCATATGATATTTAAAGATATCTGCCGGTTAATAAAACATGGATTATTGATACTACCATTCCTGATGTGAGAGGTCACTATATATCACGAAGTGGGAGGTAGAATAACGGAGATCGAAGAGAATTCATGGTAGTGTGTTCCTTCTGCCTGGGTAAGTCGAGATTTCGTAATTCATTGTTGTCAAATTTTCTTACCAAAACGCTAGTGCAGTGAGTCTACACCTAGTACAACCTAGCACAACCAATTTCAAACCTAGCACACCTATACAGTGGCTGGGATGTAAGAAACCGTGCGGGTGGGGCTAGCATAACGCGAGCTCCCTCCCGCATCAAATTTTCTTACCAAAACGCTAGTGCAGTGAGTCTACACCTAGCACAACCTAGCACAACCAATTTTAAACCTAGCACACCTATACAGTGGCTGGGATGTGAGAAACCGTGCGGGTGGGGCTAGCATAACGCGAGCTCCTTCCCGCATCAAGTTTTCTCACCAAAACGCTAGCGCAGTGAGTCTACACCTAGCAGAACCGATTTTAAACCTAGCGCACCTATACAGTGGCTGGGATGTAAAGAACTGTGCGGGTGGGGCTAGCATAACGCGAGAAACTCAGAAACGGCAAGACATGCACATTAGATTAAATGAGAGAAACGTGGCACAATTCGGAGTTCACGAAAATGTCGCCAACAGACCTCCAAAATTAGAAAAAATGAACAGGGCCGTATTAAAAAAAATTGTAACGAAACAGACTTTTTGGAGCGGTAGGAATTCTTGCATAACTTGATGTGCATATGACATCATTCATACTATTTTGTGTCATTAAACTCGTGTCGTAACTTCCGTCCTGAGTATATCCGACTTGCTTTTTCGACTCAGAAATTGCATCAATACCCGCGCATAGACGTTATTCACTTCTAAACGGAATTGAATTGAATTTATATCGTAATATATTTCTACCTTTAATATCTCTCTAATAATTCATAATAATTTCATCCTTAACATTACCTAATACCCAAGAGAAAGCTCCTATTCTTCATTTTTAATTTGCACCAATTCAGCATGGGCAAGAAAAGATCAATCCGGCATATTCAACTTATAGTAGAATCCGTCAAAGCGTACAATGAAAACGGATGTACAGTATGAGTACGCATCAATTTTTGCCTAGAACCCATGTAATTTCGAAGAAAATTGTCAACATTTCAGAAACAAAAGTTGTTTCCATCACTCTTCCGGGAACATTTACTGCGTTTTCCAAAAACTATTACAATTTGTGGCAAATTTGCAACATTACACGTGACAAAGAAGATATTCAGAATGATATTTCTGTTAGCTGTGACTCATCAATTGCTATATCAAACTCTAGCACTGGAACTACTGATTCCACAGTTGATTCTGTAAAGTTTGATATTTGCCTTGAAGCTGAAGAACTTAGTTGTCTTAGACAAAATGTTGTAGAGTACAAACGATCTGATAAATCAGAAGTAAATAATAACACGAGATTACAATATCTGGGAACAGTTTACATGGCCCTCAGTGCTAAGAAAAAAATATTTGATGCTACAAAACTGAAATGCTGCTTCAGATTCAAGTGAGCGAAGATATATACCAAAGGTAAAGATCCTGTCAAGATTTTTGTACAATGTAAAGAGTGCTTATCTTCAATTGATGGCCGTATAACGCAAAATGCAACGAGACAAGATGATGTAACGACTGTCAGTTTTATGTTGTCGGGCATTTATCAATAGAAGCATAAAAAAGTTTAAACTACCCTTGAAAGGAAAAGAGCGACAACAAATAATTGAAAAGATGGTATACGAGAATAGAATAGCTAGTTATATCATAAATGATCTAAGCAGACAGATTATGAGGGATGGAGACGTCGAACCCCAATGTATTCCTAACTTGTCTACTCTTAGAGCAGCAAAATCCGTATTTCTAACAAAAAGTGGAATTGACAATGACCCAATGACAATACAAAGCTAAATCATACCAGGAATATGGAAATACTATCCGAAATATAGGATACTCACCATTTTTTGTATTTTTGGAGCAATAGTCAAATAATGGTATACAGAAGATTTTGCCAAGAAACACATAACAAAATCAGTATTGACACGACAGGAGTTGTAGGAATAAAATTCTGTATGGGGACAAACTGAAATCAAAAATTATTTTGTTGTATGAAATTGTCATAAATTACAATGGTCAATATTCAGTAGGAACAATGCTAAGTGAAAGTCATTAAGCGCTAAGCATTCGAAATTGGCTACACATATGATTGAAATCTGCTGGTAATTTGCCCTCTGAAGTTGTGACTGACATGTCTCTGGAGTTGATATTTGCTTGTATCCCCACAGTCACTCAATTTAAAACGTTGCCCGAATATATAGATAATTGCTATACATTGCTTTTTGAAGAAGGAAGCACGATTCCGAATGTGTATTTGAGAAATGATGTAGCCCACATCATTAAGCTCATAACAACTTGGACATGCTCAAAAAAGCAGCATCCTATTACCGAGAAATTTTATATGCGGGTTTTGGGTCGAATTGCAGATCTCATGAAACTTTTGGAGGCCCTGTTTTTAGGAGGAAGGACCTACGACATGTGAAATAAAAGAACAGTGAATATTGAGAAGAATCGCCACAGGCATAGTGGAACTAACTACAGAGGCAGAACTTGATAGTGACTGGAAAGAAAATCTTCCTAGTAAATATACTGAAAAAACTGTTTCCATGCTTGGGTTCAAGATATTGCGAATAAAATCTTTGTTAAAAGTCTTGTTAACAAGGCGGGCAAAATTGGCGACAGAAGTAACCAACAAGTTTGACCAGTCCTAGTTTTAGAGCTTTCCAACAAGTTACCAATGTGGACAAGCTTGATGTGCAATTTTTTTCCCGCATTAAAACGCATCGCATCCTCTTCATGTTCTGGAAGTAATTTCATAAATATTGAAAATAGAATTTCCGAGATAAGTAACTTTCATTACGAGTTGATGACTTCGTCTTACAATACATAAAAAATCAAAGTGGTCATATGAAACTGGTAAAGGCAAACGTAGAACAGGTAGATTGTTCCTCTTCGTATATATTAAATAACTATTACAATTATGTTAATTTTTTCAGCAAGATCAAATTTAAAAAAGTGTAATTGATAGAGCGCTACCCAAAACCTTGTATGAAAATGTTAATTCATTGAACAATATAATTTGTTCCACAGAACAATCCGACATTGAAGAGGAATTAATAACTGCAGATCATAATAATGTCACTCTAGCTTCAGGAGACATAAGTAGGTTATTTTAACTTTTCTTGGGGAAATTCAAGATATTTGCTCTTATACAGGGTGCTTTAAAAAAAAGGTCAATTTTTTGAAATCCATAATATTCCTATTGATTTAATGGTAATAAGATGCTTAAGATGTTGAAGACGCCGTCGTTTCTGAGTAACAGCATGAACATGAAAGTTTATGTTTATCTTAAATGAGTACATACCATTGTAGGCTCAGTTTCATTGGAAAGTAATAACGACAACTGCGTGGTCCATTATGAAGAGCTGATGTTATGAAAACCACTGGATGCGATCTAATGTACCACGAAGAAGCGTTCGAGGTTGTCTTTTTTGGAACCTGATACAGAAATACTTTTCACTGATTTCTCAAAAAAAAAGAGTAGCTGCGATTGACTTATTGAGAAATGGAAATGTAAATACAAATCCCCTCAAAATTGCAAATAACTTACCGAGATTGAAAAACACGTGCGGTTTGGATTCACTTGCCCAATTGCTATGTGTTGCATACTGCGACAGTCAATAATTCACGATATTCCTTGATGGCTTTCCAGAAAATTTATTGTGCTATTTGGTTGAAGTAATTGTGACATCAGGAGTAACACCGGCTTATCACCTCCGCGGAAAAATTTTACATAACAATTTCCCACACACTGAGCTTACTCCTAATATTACTTGTGTTCTTGGTGAAAGCACGATTTCTGATGCATTCACCAAAATATTTGATAAAAATAACTTTGGCTAATCAAGTGGTACGCTTCATTCCATTTCGAGATGGAATCATAAATAATATGCATCATATATCTTTGGAAATAAATGACCCCTGCATAATCAACAAACAATTTTTGAATTACATTCTGCCACAAACCGGAAATAAAAAATGTGGTAATTGTCCTGGAAGGTCTATGAGGAGGGAAACTACTTCCAATAATACTTTTATACTTATTGAGCCGAATAATACTATCAAATACACTTTCTCTAGAA
Source organism: Endomychus coccineus (assembly GCA_958510875.1). Taxonomy (NCBI): domain Eukaryota; kingdom Metazoa; phylum Arthropoda; class Insecta; order Coleoptera; family Endomychidae; genus Endomychus; species Endomychus coccineus. The sequence continues at coordinate 104,488,723 of OY294069.1, read as the reverse complement.
GCTACGTTGGAATCCATACCAAAATATTTAACCTACAATCAATACAGATTCAATACGATTCATTTTGAGAGAAATCGTTGCCTATCAAGGAATTCCAGACCCGCAACATCCTGGGCATTTTCTTGCATATGGTTATCGTCAAAATGACAAATTTCCATTACAAGGATTTGCATAAAAAGCCAGAAACCGTTTCGCCAAAGTCAATGGCATATTGTGTATTATTGTTTTATAAGGTGTAAGTAATGAATAATAATATGAAATGCATTTTACTATTTTCCTTTTTCCCTTCATTCCATACACCGTTCTGATATGTTCTTTTTGTAGTAAGAAATAGCCGTTATAAGAAGAATTAAAATTACTACGATTTTATAATTATTTGAAATAGATAAACCGGTTATTCAAAAAATTACATAGCAGCCATGGCATAGGTGTGCTAGGTTTAAAATCGGTTGTGCTAGATTGTGCTAGGTGTAGACTCACTGCGCTAGCGTTTTGATGAGAAAATTTGATGCGGGAGGGAGCTCGCGTTATGCTAGCCCCACCCGCACGGTTTCTTACATCCCAGCCACTGTATAGGTGTGCTAGGTTTATAATTGGTTCTGCTAGGTTGTGCTAGGTGTAGACTCACTGCGCTAGCGTTTTGGTAAGAAAATTTGATGCGGGAGGGGGCTCACGTTATGCTAGCCCCACACGCACGGTTTCTTACATCCCAGCCACTGTATAGGTGTGCTAGGTTCAAAATCGGTTGTGCTAGGTTGTGCTAGGTGTAGACTCACTGCGCTAGCGTTTTGGTAAGAAAATTCGATGCGGGGGGGGGGCTAGCGTTATGCTAGCCCCACCCGCACGGTTCCTCACATTCCAGCCATTGTATAGGTGTGCTAGGTTTAAAATCGGTTGTGCTAGGTTGTGCTAGGTGTAGACCCACTTCGTTAGCGTTCTGGTAAGAAAATTTGATGCGGGGGGGGGGGGGGGGGCAACATAACGGAGCTTCCTAAAGCCACATTACTGGCATCGGTGGTTAGGTTAAATGGTTTTGTGAAATCCGGATATTGGAGGATTGGCTGATTGATTAGTAAATTTTTACAAGTTTCGAAGCATGTTTTATATTGATCACCTAAAATTATCTCAGCGCCTTTCTTTATACATTTTGCTAGAAATTCGGGAATTTCGCAACTATGAAATTTTTGGTGGGGTACGAAAAATTCTCCGATAGCTATTAATGTCTTTATTTTTACTACTTGTTCTGAAAGTGGTTTCACTGTGATAAGGTTGAGTTCGTTTTGAATTTCATGATAAAGTAATTTAATGTTAGCGTAAGGTGTTAACAGTATTCCTCTGTTAAAGTCTAAGTTAGCTTGTAAGAGTTTCATGTTATCAAATCCTATGAGTCCGTGGAATATGTTGTGGAATTTAAATAAGTAGAATTCCAAGTTTGTTGCTTTTGTTAATCTGAACAGTTTTGATGCAATTATTGAAAAACTATGTTTATGCGCTGATTGCTGGAAAACGCTGGAAACTGTAAGTGTATCGTTTCGGATATAATTATGATATAATTTATAAGCGATATTTGGTTCAATAAATGATTTTGTAGAGCCTGTGTCAATTAAAAATTTAAGATTATGTTCCTGTAATATAACATATGGTAGTTCGCTATAATTACTGCCATTATATGATATTATTTGCTCTTTTATGTTTCGTCCTGGATTAACCATTTCGTTAGAAAATTTTATTTTCTCCATATTGTGATAATTTTTTGAAATAGGGTCTTCACTTTGATACTCGTCGTAATGTTCGTCGAAATTTTGAGTAGTGTTCTCACTTATTATTTCCTCCGGTTCAGTTACTTCGGTATTAAATAGCTCTTCCGGAATAAAATTTTTTTGCAAGGATTTCGGTTGCGGTAAAGGTCTTTGTTGGTTGGGAATACCTGTTTGTCTGGTTGATACGCTCATCGGACTTGGGTTATTGAAGGGTTTGTTTTGGTTCCGTCTGAATACGTTTTGGTTTTGAGGTCCTTGTTTAAATACTTGCGAGTTTGTAAAATATCTCTGCGGTGGATTATTCATTCTTGGTTGATACGGTATTGGTTGAGATGGGAAGTTATTTCTTAGATTAAAATTAGACATTGAAGGTTGATTAGTAGTTAATTGATTGAGATAACGAGATTGATTAGCCATTTGATAATTAAATGGTGTTTTAGAAAAAGTCTGTATTGGTCTATGATTTTGATTGGTAGGTCTGATTTGATTAGGAGTTTGATTAACGTAAGATTTATTTGTTACTCCTCGAAAATAATGAATATTTTCTTCTTCTATAATGAATTGTAGGGCTTCATTCAAAGTACCTGGGCGCATGCAACGAATCGTTGTTCCTAAAGGTTCTCTTAGGCCAGACAGAAACGTTTTTAGAGTTAATTTGACATGAAGCCTTCGTTTTAATAACTTTGCTTCGTTTGTAATTCCGTGAATGTCTATATATGAACATAGCAGATTTTGAATTTGTAAACATCGGTCGAAAAATGCTTGAGGTTTCTCATTAGGTAATTGTTTTAGAAGAACTAGATCTCTGTTCAAACAAGCTTCATCTCTACGATCTGCAAAGTTTCTATATAAAGTATCTTTTAGCTCGGGCCAAGTGTTAACACTCTGAATATTAGCTACTAGCTTTGCATTTCCTGTTAATATGTTCAAAAGAGAGTTTGATAAGTACGTATTCTGAAAACTCGTGGGATGTGCAGTATCATAAAATTCGTTTATAATACTATCACAAACTTTCATAAATTTATTCAATTCAATGGGGTTTCCATCGAATTGTGGTACACAATTCAAATATTCAGGCTTGAATTGAGTCGTTTCAATTAGATTTTCTGTATTATGTTTATATTTATTCAAGCGTAATTGAATGTTATTTCTTGAAGGATAATTATTAGCAGGATTTTCAATGTCTGAGTCAGTTAAAGACGATATTGTTAAATTTATCTATATTATCAAGGAGTGATTCAAGTTAAAATGACATTTATTGTACTCACATAAACCAAAGTGTGACTTTGTTCATCCTTTCTTTAACCAATATAAGGAATTGTAGATGGGTCCGCGATATATGTCTTCTCCAAGAACTTCTTCCTTGCAGGAACGGACAATGTAGTTCCGGTCCTCGTGATTTTGTTCGGAGGAACATTCCACAGGTCTGCGATAGACTGGATTTCTTGATTTTCAAAGAGTCGCTCTGTTTCCAACTTCCTGGGAACTGATCACTAAAGTTCGATAGCCGATTAATCGTAGATACGAATATTATTTGTGCGATACAAAATAATCCCGGCTATCCTATATCGACTGCGCCAATTAACTTTTTGGAATCACAAAGACACTTTTCAAAAACTTATTTATTTCAAATTCTTGATAGTACAATAGTTATTAGGTTATTACATTTAAGTATGAAGATTTCTATCTGACTGCCTGTGAAAAGTATAAGACATTAGTTTTAATAGTTTGAATGTTTACAAGTCTGAAGTGTGAGCAATCACGTTCTCGGACATAAATCTTGGTAGTGACACTTTGTTATTGTAAGTTAATTAATGTCACGAAACGAAAGACGAAGGAAGATTCCTCTTTGGATAATTAAATTTCATGATATTTGTTCAAGAAACCCTGACTTAGAAATACCATTACTTCTTCGTAGTGACACTATATTATTGTGAGATAATTTATGAAAATTAATCTTCAGAACAGGAAGCATATGTAGGTTTAAATTCGCTTTCGTGAGTATTAAAATTGCTGTTTATTGCACTAGCACATCATGAATTGGTTGCAAAAGTAATCAGGTATGACGTTATATCAATGCTACCGTAAAAATTCTATAGCTTAAGTAAAGTACACAAAAAATTCATATTCATGGAGAGGTATTTCATATGATTTACTAGAATCGATGAATGTTAAGTCACCCATCATTTTCACATTGACAAAGCCTAGTTGTTTATGTGATATACTGTTTTACAATCCTTGAGTCATATTTTACTCGTCAAAATTGTGAATTGTTGTTGGTTGTTACAATTCAAATTAGTTGTCAGAAAAATTCATGGTTTTTTGTAGTTAGTATTCGATTGTTTCACTTCATTTTTCAATTTTGCATAAGTATGAGCTATGATGTGTTAGAAATAAATTTATTTTGAAGTTAACATAGATAATTTCAAAAACTCATTAGTTGAAATTGTAACAACCAACCCCGGACTCCCCTACCCAGGAAAATAAACATATGGATACAGAAGCTAATTTTCCATCGAATGTTGAAAGAAAAATTCATTCGTCCGAATTCGTCGTGCTGCTCTGCCGCGATGTAATTCCCCTTTTTTTTTCAATACTTTATCAAAATATTCCTACTGAGTAGAAACAGCCAAAGGCGTGAAAAAACGTAAAATTATCCTCTAGGTCATGTAAAAGTTTATTTGAATCGACAGATATGCAATGTGATTATCAATGTATCAGCTGTCTGTCATATAAACGTTACATGTCTTGTCAAGCAGTTACGTGTTGTCTGGCATAGCATAAACGGTCCGTGAAAATTATCCTTTAATCTATATATCTGTACATCATGTAAATTGAACTTATATTAGTAGTCACAAACGTCAAAATATATCGGATACCTTCCACCCCGTTTGGGATCGAGTTTCGGAAACTCCGTTCTTGACGGGTACCTACATCGCATGAGAAACATATCTGCCAAGTTTCAAGTCGTTCCGCTGTATAGTTACGCAGATGTCGTGATGAAGTGAGTTTCCTTAATACAATAGAATTAAAATAAGTAGAATACAGTATGAAATAATCGAATTTTACACAATGTACAATTATGTTGAAAATCAATGAGGTGTTTTTTTGGTATATTGGTTCTTAGATATGACTGAAAATAAATAAAAACTCTCTTTGTTTTACGTTTCAATAACAGTTTATTATCTTCATCAAAAATTGTCAGTAGATGTACTACACCGGTTCTCCACCATAATCGACTTTTTTTGCATGTAAATCTCCATAAGGAAATCTAAGGTTCATTTTAGCGAAAACTATCCATTCCAAGGTCATCCACAATCGCGCATGCGCAGTCATAGAAGTATATGGTTCACCAATCGATGGTCTATGGTTTGGTAATCTATGGTGTACCCGACTATGCTCTATGGTTCATCAATCGATGGACAGGTAGGCTATGGTTTGGTGATCTATGATTCCTCCAACTATGGTCTGGTAAATCTATGTTTTTTCCAATCTGCAGTCTGTGAACTAGTCATCTGTGTACTCGCATTCTACTGAAATGAATATTTTGTTATCCTACACCGGATTCGAACCCGAGAAATTAATTCCAAAGTTAGGTGGCTTAACCGCCCAGCTATGGAGAACTTGAATTAATCAATTTAAATGTAGTATATAACCTGAGTCACTTCTACTGGAATGAATTTTGTACTTCACCAGATTGGAACCCGAGAAATAAATTCTAAAGTCAACGCTTTAACCGCTCAGCTATGAAGGACTTGAGAATGAGTGATTTTAATGTAGTATATATAATCTGAGTCAACTCTACTGAAAAATGAATTTTGTCCTACACCAGATTCGAACCCAGGAAACAAATTCCAAAATCGGCTCCTTAACCGCTGAGCTATGGAGGACATGATAACAATCGTCTTTAATGTAGTAGATATAGCTCCGGTGCACCCTAGGTTTGTCACGTGGGTCTAGCCTAATGTCACCTGTTTCATCTTGATTATAGGTAAAGGTGAGCCCAACCTCATCCATAATAAGTTTAAATCGAAAGTATGTGATTTGTGTGTCACACAATTAGTTTGAAAGTTGAAAATAGTAATTCTGAACACGTGCTTCAATATTCAAAAAGTGTGTCATTCAAAATATCAGTAATTGCATTAATGGGTCGAATCGAATACACATCGTATAAAATTAATAATCTAATTCTATAAAATAAAAAAATAGTTATGATATCACACATATTTTATTTACGATTCAGAATAATCTCTCTTTCTATAGAGAGTTCAGTAAAGATCAAGAAGCGATATGAATATGATAAATTCAAATTAATAATAGAAAATAATTCTAACATCTCATATCCATATTTGTTTAATCTGTGTGTGTGTGTTTGTGCTGCTATTCACCTTCTCGTGGTCTTCGATATGTTTGTCTACGAAAAAAGTGGATGCTTGCGATTCCGGATAGAAATCGTGTTAACGAGGCCTTTTATGTGTGCGAGCATGTATAACGAAAAAAGAGAAGTTATTTTTGAGGTGAGTAATACATTTTGACAAGAGTAAAAACAAGCCCCTCTATATAACAATTTTTACGTAAGTAAGTATTTCGAGGATATACTACTGTAATACATTTTGACAAGAGTAAAAACAAGCCCCTCTATATAACAATTTTTACGTAAGTAAGTATTTAGAGGATATATTCCCCTCCTAATTTCTCATTTATTGATATTTATAATTCCTTCTAGCAATATTTCATCAAGTTTAGTTTAGTTATCGCTGAAAATATTTTTCCCTCGAGAATTTCATCCATGTTTTAACACATCCAATTTATTTTTTATCTATTTACGTTTCTTGTATCCATATCAACAGAGAACATTTATTAGATTCAGTATAATTTCCTTATGATCCACCGTTACATATCGTTCGAGAGTTTTTATAAACAAACCTCTCTATTTAACAATTTTTACGTAAGTAAGCATTTAGAGGATATATCCCCCCTGTATTTTCAAGTGATATTTTATCATTCAATGTTAGGTTTTATAAAATAGTTTATAGATGTATGAAATTATCAAAACACTTTCTATATCTTCCTTTATCGAAAGCATATTCATAGGGAAAATCAAAAATATAGACTTCTTGAGAAATTATTTATTGTTATTATTATTATTATAAGAGGGAAAAAGATTCAATACAAAAATATTAATCCTCAAAATATCATTTGTGAAATACATAAAACCATATAAACAATCAATATAAAAAACTTCATCACTTGGTTCTTCACACTAAACTCCGAACTCATCCGTTAATCGGGGAATACTCCATGATACGATCGTTTATGATGATACAATGAGCGCGAGTGTTTTTAGGAAAATTCAGGATACTTTCCATCTCTAGTTTAACGTCAACTGTTGATGACTTTATAGCATCGTTCTGTTTCGAGCAATCAATCACGAAAATTGCTTTGTTCTTGAATGCTACAAAATCTAGCATCGGTTCGCTCATAATTTTATTCGAAAATGATTTCTGGAAATCATAGTACATCTGGTACGCTTCCACGTATTGTTGATCGTTGAAATTCATTTTCATTGCTTCATATGAATAACATTCTGAATTCAAGAATAATTTTACATTTAGCAAGTTTATATTATCGAAATATGTACTTTGCTTAACAGGATTATTTTTTCGATCAGTTTGGAAAGCTAGAATCACATATCTGGGGCGTTCCAAATTCATAGATGTTTTAACAGCCCAAATGTCGCGAGTGCTCTCCTTCATCAACGGATTTTCATGCAGATCCCAGCTGCGAAATGGAATCAAAATAGGTTTCTCAGCACTCAAATTTCCCAACATTTGGAATTTAACTTGGTCATTTGGAAACACATGTCGCACTTTTATTGCTATCGTCTTCACATTTATTTTAGCCGTTCTTCTTCTTCTCCACGAAAATTTACCCGTTTCCAATTCTGATCTAAAATATTCAGTGTGATGTTATCGAAGGACGTCTTGTTGATTATCGGTAGATAAATAAGATTCTTCGGCTCTATATCAATGGAAAACCCAGGTGGTACAAGAGGTGAAAACTCATATATCGTATGAGCTAACTTATTGTTATAATATGCTCCTGCGGTTAAGTTACACTCCACTCTAATAGTTTGAACTTTGATTATGTTTATAGGTCGGTCAGATACATGTACTTCACGAGATGTCAATTTCTTTTTGCTGAATCCCAGCAGTTCGCTTATACTATCTTTAGGAATAAAATTTACTTCAAAATCACTCTTTAGTTCTGTGTGTAGAGTGTTGTTGTTAGATTTTATTGATAATTTCCGGTCACGTTCTTCTTGCTTCACTCCTATCCCACAAACTGCACTTTGTATGAAATCCTCGATGTCTGTCAACTCGTAGGACCCTGTAGGTATAGTTACTACTTCTTCCTCACCCTTCACATTTTTATAATAAAATTTATTAAAACCTTCTTCAATGTTCGGAATGCTATTGTACGTATGCAAACCAACAAGTGCAATAGAATAATTTGAATAAGGATCTAGTTCTATTGGTGGGTGAAAATCTACAGACAAGAAGGAGCTCTTACCCGTGATAGTGAACATCTGAGACATGATTGATGAAAACTTTATCAACAATGTATTTATATACTAATAAATACAATTTTAGTCGACCACAACTGAAGAATTAGAGAGGAATTTCAAACATAACTGGCCACAATTATGAGTGTTATATTGCTGAAAATTGTCGTGATTGAATAATATCTTACATTTTTTGAAATAATCCACCAGTTCGTGAGGGGGGCGTAAATTGCCAAAACTATCATAATAAAAGACTGTATCACCGACTTTCTTAAACCCAACCCAGTGAGTGCCTTCATTGTCCGAGCTATCTAAATTAACTATTCCACGCTCGTTTTTCCATGGTCCGTTGGATGGCAGTTCATCACGCATAAATACTCCTCTAAAATGGGGAATTTTCAGAGCTTTTGCTAGTTTTCGTAGATCGAGATCGGTCAGAGGTCTTCTGGGTAGGTTTACTGGCAGTTTTTTGGATGTTTATTTAAATATAGACCAAGACCTTTGCGATACTTTTTCAAATATAGACCAGATCCTTGTTTCCCCAAAGCTATAGCTTCCATTGTTTTATTATGTCTTTCCGTTTCCTCCAAGGTTTTCCGAGCTGCTTTGCTGTCGTTGACGGCCTTAGCGATGCCAGCACCACCTCCCGCCAATGCTCCAGCAGCTGATAAGCCGGCAAATAGAGGTATTAAAAATGGTAAAAATCCTCCAGTCTTTGGAATAGGAATTACTCTTGATAATCGAACATTTTTCCGACCACCTGCTTTTTTGAATTGTTTTCGTGCAACTTTCAACGCTGTTTGAGATGTTCTCTTCAGATTGGTGGGGTCAAACTTTTTCTTCATAACTTTCCTCACCCCATCGACAATTGCACTTCCAAACCCAACCTTCTTTCTCATGCCCATCCCCAATTTCCTCTTTGCCTTCATAATTTTATTCACACCGAAAGCGGCAATCCTCTCTCCAAATTTTGTGTCTTTAGATTTGACACGTTGCCAAGCAGCGTTCTCTAATATTTTATCCGCCTCGTGACGTCCTTCCAAACTAGCGTTTCGCAGATATGAAATATCGTGTTGGCGGCAAGCTTTATCGAGTGGATTGATACCTGAATCTCCTCTTCTCAACCGTTCTTCTAATTTTGTACCGGGACCACAGAATTGATAACCAGGAATATGAAGTTCAAACGGGAGCTTGTTTATAAGCGTATTGAGAACACCTTCTCCTAAGTAAGCTTCCATACAGACTGATGAGAATTCAAGATTGCACCGTTATTTAACGAGGGGAGGGAGAAAAACTAAAGATCTCAAAGTAATATTTTTTATTAATTTCAAAATTTTCTCAATACAAAAGACTTGAGTATAATCTTAACAATATATGTTTCAAATATTATAATCTTCACTCTTGATTCACCCTCATATTCACGGAATTTTGTTCTATTATAATATCCATACCCTCGAGTCAATAATATTCCAGCTACTTGTTTGTTCCTAATAATCTCCAAATGTTTAATGATGGGTTCATTGAACGAGATCCGAATTATTGATCCGACTGTTGTGATTATTATCTAGACCCAACCATCTCACATACTGTTGACCCCTCCTCTTTCGTAATATTTTTTCGACTGAATACACATCGGGTTGTTTTGTTTTCTGTAATTCTTCCTCATAGAAACAGCCGCTGATTGGTGCGTTGGTCATATCTTCTAGTAGATATGTGACCGGGCTGGTAATTTTTACTTTGATGATTTTAAATAATTCCGTACTCCAATTGGGCGTAAATCCCTTCTCAAAAATATGTTTAGCCTTACTTATTCGTACCACATCTCCAACGTTGTATTTGTGAGGCAGAGCTAACTTGATGTGTGAGTAGGATCGCTTCAATATCTCGCTCTCAATCTGTTTCGTCACTTTTATTGGAGCCATATTTATAGTACTATGTTTACGTTTATTATATTTTTCTGTGGTTTCTTCAAGTATATCAAGCCATTTGTATTTCCCGCTAAGACTGAAATGTTTGTAGAGCGATTCCTTTAATGTTCGAATGACACGTTCAGCAATGGCTGCTTTTTTCACACTATACGTATTATAATGATTGATATTATGTTTCTTCATTAGATCGTTGAAGTGTTTATTGAAGAATTCTTTTTCTTGATCGCTTTGCAGATTCCTAGGCTTACGATGTCCTTCTAGCAATATAGAACTGACCGCTTTCCGAACCTCTTCGGCTGATTTCGTTTTCAGCGGGCGTGTCCATAGAAATTTCGAGAAACAATCGATCATAACCAAAATGTATTTGAATCCTCTATTTTCACGAGCGCAATTACCCATTTCAGCCAGATCCATTTGCCACAAATCATCCAAACCTTTTATGATCGTTCTGCGCCGTTTGAAATTCTTCCTACTAGGCTTATGAAGCTCATGCACAACTTGTTCTCTACTCATCTTATCAATGCGGAAATCTAGTTTAGAATTAATTTTTTGGGTATATTCACAGGATTTGGAGTTATACGTTTCACAGAGCCCTGCTTTGTTGTTGTTGTGGATGATGAGGGTCTCTTCTTAGAAGGTTCCACAGATGTCGTCCGTCGTTCTAACGCCTCCACTTTACTAGTAATGTCATTTAGACGCATGTTCACACTGTTAAATGTGTTATTGATCTCTTTCAATTCATTTCTGTTTTCCCTCACACTATCACTGATTGTTTTATACTCTGATTTTATATAGATCCCCATTCCATTATATTTATTCTGAATGTCCATCAGATGTTTATCAATGTTGAGAATAACCTTCTCATTCGTTAATTTATGTTCATCCAGATCCTTGTTGATATCTTTGATCAAATGATCAACCCTAACATTGAAGGTATCTTTAAGACTGGTTTCCGTTTTCAGATTCAGTTTGTATGTTAATTTATCAACATATACTTTATTTGCAACATCTCCATCATCATTCGGTGATTTTACGTTGCACAATCTACGATTTTCCATATCATAACTTCCATCACTCGTTAGGAATAATCCTTGTCCGTGAACTTGTTTGAAATTATTATTAAATACATTTGTATCATATATCCACATGGAAGAGGAGGCTCTGCCAAACTTATCTATTGAAACCATCTTTATAACTGTGATGAATTTGTCTTACACTCGGTTTTTGTTCGATTACACCAGCCTCTATCAATTCTTCTATTATAGAGACTATCTCGTTGTGATGGTTATTGTTACCAGCGACCGAGGATGCAACAAGAAGTCTCAGTCTATCCACAATTTCGTTAACGTCATCCCAATAAACATATTCGATTGGTTTCTCGTTATATTCAAGCATATCATTTTTGATATATGCATTTCCAGTGTATGTTTTGGACCTTGGTCTTTTAATGGAATTAATCAAAGGTTTCAGTACATGTTTGTATTTTACAGTGTTTCTTATTCGATCAGCGGGATCGTTATTACGTCTATGGGCACTAGTCATTTCCATCATTTGACTGTAATTTTTTCCATCTTCCACGGTGTAGGTGTCAGGTAGAACATCTCTGTAGAAAATCAAATTATACAGTCCTGTGGTACCCTTGAACGGAGTACCCTTGATAATTATATTACTCTCACTATCAATTTCAATAGGTTGATTACCCATGAACCATTTATCTAAAGTCGAATTATATTGCAAACCCATTTTATCATCGTATCTCTTGACATCATCATCCAATAGAAATCCTTCCAAGTAATAACGTGCTAATGTGGGGTATTGTTGCAGAAACTCCTCTGTAGCCGCTGCATTATCTTTCTTAAGTTTTCTGAATTCTTCACGAATCTGATCGATAGTAGGTTCGGGGGTAAACACATCCTCTTCAGTATCTGGGGGGTTATATACGAATTCTTCCCCTTCAGTTACAATATTTGGGATTGGTATGTTCTCCATTTGTGTTGCTGTAGAAACAATACTTTTAGGCTTAATCAACGAATTTTGTTTGATTATTTCAGCATTTTTCGCAATTTCCTCCAGAGGTTTAGATACATTCTTGAACATATTATCTAGAATTGTATCATTTTCAGCTTTACCCAATTTCACAGCCATATATTTTTTCCTCACAACGTTTGCTAACTCCCAAATTTTTCTCTTCAATTGTTGTTTTTCTTTTAACATGTTACTCATACGCACGTCCATGCTGAGCGGTTTGTCTATTTCGAATGATAGTATATATACATGTTAGATGTATATATAGCTATCAAACCCTCTGCGATAACGTCCTTTGTTCATATCACAGTCTTTGTTTATCATAAGGAATCCATATTTATCTTTCCAACATGCGCTACATATCTCTTTGAATTTCTCGAGTGACATGTCGGTACTTACATGATCGGTAAATATATGTTTCAAATTGAGTTCATCCTGTTTGAAAATAATCAAGCAATTGGCATTGTCGCGCAATCCATGTTTTGGACATTTTGCAAAAGACTGACAAAGATAGAAACTATCAATTGAGTTGTGTCTCCCTCTTTAAAAATAAGAACAAATTTTGTCCTGTTTCTCATCCATTACATCATCGAATATTATTACCGAATTAGTTTTCGCTTCTGTGGGGTCTATGACGTTATCACTTTCAGTGTATGGAAAATATCCAAGCCCAGCAATTTTCTTCAATGTTTCCTCCAGTAACTGGTATTTAGGTTGGTGTAAAGACTTTGAATAGATGTACACGTTTTCAAATTTCAAGCCGTTTGCATCTAACAATAGAGATAACATCGCATTTGTTTTCCCACAATTACTTGGACCGCAGATTATTGTTCGTAGAGTATTTGGCAGCAAAGAGCTGTGACGTTGTGGTTGTTCAACATTCTCAATGCTTGACCCTAAGTTCATAATATTCAACGAGTCTTTTTGCTTAACAATCTTCATCATGCCTGAAGGCGAATCGAAATCATACTGAAACATATGTTAATAAGCATTTGTTTATATACTAGTTGATGATGTTATATTGTGTATGTCCGAGCACTTCTACCATGTAACTGTCAAAAGCAAGTATCAAAGACGTGTTAAATTTGTCCGAATGTTGAAACACGTGTATAAATGTTGAAGCACACGTCTGAATGTTGAAGCACGTGTCTGAATATTAAAGCATGTGTTAAACACGTGTTTGAATTTCGGAGCACGTATCACTCAATAGAACTAGATGCTCATTAATATTATTCTATTGCACAAGACGATCTAAATTTAAAGCATATATATAATGATCACGTGGGGACTGATATGACTTTTGGAGAATTCAAAAATATATGTTCGTACTGTTGGAAGGAACCATATGAATTTTTATGTATTGTTAAAGATGATGCTATTGATAAAGGAAGATATAGAAAGTGTTTTGATAATTTTATACATCTATAAACTATTTTTGTAAAAGAAAAAACTAATGAGAAACTATTCAATAGATGTTTGAAGCTGTTCAATACCTGTTTGAAGCTGTTTAATAGCTGTTTTAAGCTGTTCTTAAGCTGTTCAATAACTGTTTGAAACTGTTTAATTCTTGGTTAATTCGATATATATGAACCTACTTTATTCAATCTTGTAAATATACTGGAAAATTATATATTTTGAAAATTAACGAATCAGTCTATTCTGATAATTCGATAATAAAACCCAAAAATTAATTAGATCTCATAATCATAATATTTACACTATTGAGCAAAATGAAATTGTTTTAAGCGCTTGTGATAATAAACGCTATATTATTGAAAATTATAAAACGTTACCTTAGGAATATCATTCTATTCCACAGGTGGAGGAGGAAGAAAACGATTAGTTTTATATTAAATATTGTATATTACTTATAAATATGCCTTATCTATATTTTTATTATAATAATTATTTCATATAACATATAATATTTGGTTTTCTTAGTTACTTATTTTCAGATAATTAGACGTATGAGTTATATGATTGTAATATATGTATAATTGGGTACGTTTTTAAGAAAATTCAAATTATTTATATGATCATCCAATTTCTTCTTGAATATCATTCTTCATGATGCGGGTTGAATTAATTTTGCTTCCAACATGCAATTTGATAATTTAGTTTTTGTTCGATGCAGCTCTTGGTAACAGCTCATATAATTCCACTCTAAATTTTTTATTGAAATATTTAACGGTTCAGATAGGACAGGTTCAGGTAGAACATCACTTCTATCTTTGTCAACTATATTCAAACTGGATGATTTCGTTTTATTACATTAATAATATTTAGATGCCCAAGTATCTGATTCAAATTTCAATCCGAGATTGTTTGCAACACATGTAGATAAATCTGATCTACACTCTTGCAGAAGATTATTAGCGGGGGCATCTATGTTTGTAGAAATGGTAGCATCTATGTTTGTAGAAATGGTAGTGGCGGTAGGAGAACTTTCACAATATTCCTCGATATATATACGTTCTAATATATATTTACTATTCACATCCAATAATTCCAAGGTTAAATTTTTCAATCTACTTTTACAAGTTGTGAGTTGAACATTTATAAAAGATATACGATGTTCATAATCATTTCTTACTTCTTCTTCTCTGGATAGAGTTTCAGGGTGGGTAGAAACTCTATGATGTGGAGAATGATTTTTCCTCGATGCGAAAATAGTAAAGGTAGGTCTTTGTTGATTCAAATTTTCATATTCTAAATGAATGGAATCACTTCGATTTAAATTATGATTGAATGATGCACTTCCATTATCAGAATTAAATGTAGATTTATATAATATTATATTCGATGAGAAAGTTCCAAGAAGTAAGGTTAGAGTTAACACAAACTGTACAAGTAACATACTATATGAATACATTTTTCATAATGATATATTTCTAACATTACATCTATTTAATTATCCTGGAGAAGCGTAGGGATGGAACACAATACCACGATAGTTATCTATAGATATTTTCGATATTATTTTTCTCTTATCAGCACACTCAAAGCAGTATATAATCTTCAAATTGAATATACACTCTGAACAATACAATCTATGTTTACAAGGGATAAAACTTGTATTAATCTCTTTTTTATTACAAATTCCACAAAGCTTCATCATTTTGTTTCTCATATGAGTTCAGGATATAGACTGAGGGAAATAAAAAATCAACCTATTATTTATATCATTTATTATCATCGGTTTACAATGGTAGTAAATTTATAAGATAATTATGAATATGTAAGCTATTATTCACAGCACAGTAACAATTATTTGAAGTATGATTGTCAAACAAAGAGGTTCACCCATTATCAGTTTTGGACAGTTGACATCATTTTCTAAATCTATAACAACTATCGATCCTCCATTAATTTCTTCCAAAAGTTGACTTATAGCTTTCGATTTTTCTTTTCCTCTAACATATATACGATCGATATTCATCTCAACTGTATGTTTTTTCAAAATATTCTTCAGTTCCCTATTCTTGATAAACCCACTAACATATGGAATACAATGATGATTCCTCTCGAGATATCGAATTTGTCTCTTACAGTTTTCATCTAGCTCGCTATATGGTTTGGGATAATTGAATAGGTAGTGACTTGATTGTTTTCCATTCGTAATACACATTTCTTTTATTCTAAATTCAGGCACTTTGAAGCCTTGTACATCTATCACAATGAACCTCATATTGATGAATGTCGAATATCGAAGAGAGAGAATAAACTTATCAAATCAATCTGAACAATGGCGGACCACTTCCGCGGAGGAAGTCTTCCCCTACTATTGAGGTTAGTGTAAGCACGTGTCCGAGCATCATAGTTCGTAAACTATGATGATGACGTCACCGTCAGAGGGGTTCCGTTCAAAATTGAGGTTAGGGTGAGCACGTGTCTGAATATTGAAGCACGTGTCTGAACACGTGTCTGAATGTTGAAGCACGTGTCTGAACACGTGTCTGAATATTGAAGCACGTGTCTGAACACGTGTCTGAATATTGAAGCACGTGTTGGAATGATGAATCACGCGTTAAAACATGTGCAAATCACTATTTTCAACTTTCAAACTAATTGTGTGACACACAAATCACATTCTTTCGATTTAAACTTATTATGGATGAGGTTAGGCTCACCTTTACCTATAATCAAGATGAAACAGGTGACATTAGGCTAGACCCACGTGACAAACCTAGGGTGCACCGGAGCTATATCTACTACATTAAAGACGATTGTTATCATGTCCTCCATAGCTCAGCGGTTAAGGAGCCGATTTTGGAATTTGTTTCCCGGGTTCGAATCTGGTGTAGGACAAAATTCATTTTTCAGTAGAGTTGACTCAGATTATATATACTACATTAAAATCACTCATTCTCAAGTCCTTCATAGCTGAGCGGTTAAGCCGTTGACTTTAGAATTCATTTCTCGGGTTCCAATCTGGTGAAGTACAAAATTCATTCCAGTAGAAGTGACTCAGGTTATATACTACATTTAAATTGATGAATTCAAGTCCTCCATAGCTGGGCGGTTAAGCCACCTAACTTTGGAATTAATTTCTCGGGTTCGAATCCGGTGTAGGATAACAAAATATTCATTTCAGTAGAACGCGAGTACACAGATGACTAGTTCACAGACTGCAGATTGGAAAAAACATAGATTTACCAGACCATAGTTGGAGAAATCATAGATCACCAAACCATAGCCTACCTGTCCATCGATTGATGAACCATAGAGCATAGTCGGGTGCACCATAGATTACCAAACCATAGACCATCGATTGGTGAACCATATACTTCTATGACTGCGCATGCGCGATTGTGGATGACCTTGGAATGGATAGTTTTCGCTAAAATGAACCTTAGATTTCCTTATGGAGATTTACATGCGGTGGAGAACCGGTGTAGTACATCTACTATTGTCAATTAGTGTCTCCATGTATTTTGGAAAAGAATAGATGGTTTCAATTGATGGAATGCGTCTGCAGTCGACTTGTGATTAAAAATCAAAACTGCAGAAAACATTGAATCGGTTGTGTGTGAATGAGTAATGTATGGCTAATTATTAATTTGAAGTGGATTGAATCTAGTTGAACAGGAGACATTATTTTAAGATTATACAATTCTAAATACCTATGACTATTTTATGAATTAGTTATTCAATGATTAACATTCCATTTCTATTATTAACAACTAATTTTATATAAATTCTCGGGAAATAGGTCACATTAACTCTTATGCTTCATATTTTCTTGTAATTACTCATGTTTCGGTCTCACGACCATCATCAGAAGACTTATTATGTCTAAAACTGGATTACTCAAAACTAATTGCTTAACACAAAGCGTTCTTATCGCACCAATTTCAATTAAAATGCCCACGTCGCCAAAACGAACAGAAACACGAATAATCGAAATTGTAACGCCTCAATGTTATAAGTATAATATATCAAGAATCCACTGTTACGCAGAACTATTAATAAATGCGTGTTCATGTCCACAAAGTTTGTGAACGACTAGAAACGAGACCGTTAGGTTTAAGTATTCACTTTCAAACCAGATGTTAGATTTATGAGCTAATAGAAGAAGGTTTGTCAGTTACTGGAGATATACTTGACATTCTACCTGAAATATGCTTTTATCATTATAAAGAGGCATGTAGGAATGCAAGAGTTCTTATTTAATCAAGTTAGTATAAATGTTACTCAGAGTTTGAACATCTATCCTATGATTTACAGATTTGGAGTCACGTTTTATGTGAATCATCTCCAAAATAGATCTTTTATAATAATATATTATTAACAACTAATCAAGTTTAAGATGAGATTCGATGGAATATAACCTCAAAACTGTTACTCAGATGTTAGATAATATGTTATCTTTTTTAGGTTCAATTTTAAATAGACAATAGAAAGTGGTACTTCAGAATAATAGAATTTTTTCAAGTTTGAAGATTATTGTAAAGTTTTGAAAGATTGGAATCTATTTTGCCATTTACACAATTGCTTTTTTTAATGTGTATACTTTTAAGGTTTTAATTAATCACAATTTCGTGTAACTACATTAAGAGATAGAATTAAATTTTCTGAATTATGAAGATAACTCAGATAATTTAACATATTATTATGAAGATAAATGAATGTGAAACATTGAACCATAGGCTTGATTTGAACCCAAATTCATGGATGTCTAATACAGAGTGCTTACCAATCACACCACTTTGATCCCATCAGAGTCTAACATTTTTGTAAATATAAGCCTCTTAAAGTATAGTAGATCATTGACGAACACAATTCAATTCGAAGCTCCGCTATACAGGCTATTTATAAAGTACTTGTTGTTTGGAAAAGTAATCTTTGACTAGTTTTAAGAGGAAAAGTTCGAATGAACATGGGTCCGCAACGGCTTGGTTCTTGAGAAAAAAGCTTTTATTTGATTTTTCCATTATATTTTTGTTCAATAACATGGCGATTTGACAAAATTCGGGATATTGGAAGTATCAATGATGAGAAACTCAAATGTTTACTTAGTGTTTTGATTATAGTTAGAAGGCGCCACATACAGTGTTGTACCTGAATTGAAATAACCATAAGTTTTTTGTGTCACACTCTATGTCATTTTTGACTAAACAGACATATTTTCCATTCAATTTTAAATACAAAAGGTACTCTTAGTATTTGTCGATGAAAGCAGCCGTTTTGGAAAAAAAAACGTGTTTAAAGTCAAACCTGCTTTGAAATTTTGTAAGTTTAATTTTCAAAAATAAGTGATGAAATGTATCTTTTATTGATTGTATTGTGATGCGACTAGCTTAGTTAATTTACAAGACTAAGACTGAACTACTTCTACAAATAAGTTAATAATATTTACAATAATTGCTGAAAATGACCACCGCCTACTGCAACGCATGTATCAATTTGCCTTAACATCGATTGACAAACTCTTTCGAATATACCTTGAGTCTAATTAATGATGACACATGATTCAAAGATCTTGTTCAATATAAACTACACTTTAGTTTGGTTGCGTGTCGATTCCAGGATGAGAATTACCCTAACTTTTGAATAGGAAGAGCGGGACCGCAAGCCTGATCTCCCAGATCACCTGATTTGAATCCTTTGGATTACCTGACTTCACTAGTTTACAACATTCGAGTCCAAAATAAACATGTTCTAAGGAACATCTATAATTAGACATGAGGAATATTCGAAGGAGTTCGTCAATCGAGGTTAAGGCGAATTGATGCAAGCGTTGTAGTAGTCGGTGGTCATTTTCAGCAATTATTGTGAATATTATTGACTTATTTGTAGAAGTAGCTCAGTCTTAGTCTTGTAAATGATTTAAGTGAGTCACATCATAATACAACTAATAATGATACATTTCATCACGAAGGGTACAGGGAAAAAAGATGAATCTCCAAATATTGCCATTTTGAGATAAGATGCCAAGGTATAGCAGAAATATATAAGGATGCGACCAGTACTCGAGCCAGTGGAAAATGGTGAGTGTCGCACGTTATAGCAAATTTAAATATTCCCTACAGAGTAAAAATGATGAATGTTCCAGCGTTGTGGTGAAAAACGAGGACTGTCTACTAGATATTAGCACTAACGTGGTTGAAACAGGAATGAACATGTCTGTATGAACTGTTTTGCTCAGTAAACCTTTGTGATCTGCCAAGGTAATGACAGTAGTGCTTTTATTGGTGTATTTGTTTGTAATAATAGCTTCAACTATTCACTTCACCACTCACAATAAGATAGTAAGTAAACTTGAGTTTTGTAGCACTAGAAATTGAGTTAGGTTTTTATTTAGATATCTTCACAATGAATGACGAGTAGTTTGAACAGTTATCACTAACTCCTTCGAAGAAAAGAGACTCTAATGACGTGTAAGCCGTTTCAAAAAAATTTGAACTATGCAGTTACGAAACAGGCTAGCTGGTTGTACACGACATGAATGTTTCGAACGTATTACGTATTATGACGACCAAAAATACCTAATAAAACATTTCAACGAACATAGATCCCACGATGGACAAAACCTCTACCTGGGGAGTTTTATTTCACATCCTCCTGTAAAGCGACACCGAAGTAGAAGAAATAACGATAAAGACGTTAATTACCACTCATTTTCCTATACATACAAAGTCCGTGTTCGGTGTGGTAATAATTACGTTAAATCCCAATATGCTAAAAAGCAATGCTTTCTTCACATGACATACCTATCTGCCAAACGACTTCAAGGTATCCAGCAGCAGCTAGGCACTCTTGGACATGTGAAACCTGATGGAAAGAAGACGACATTCTAATCGTAAAACAAACTTGATCAAGAAACATCAGATGTTGTTTATGAGCTTATCAAATGGTTTAATGGTAGCATATCACATTATGGTCTTCATGACTCCGAAAGAGCATACCTACCTGAAGACCTAAGTGTGAAAAGAATGCACTCTTTGTTTTCGGAGCGTTATCCTGACAAAAAGATTTCTTATGAAACCTAGCGAACCATATTCGTGATTCAATATTAGTTTTGACTATCCACAATCGGACACCTGCAGCAGTTGTAACGAATATAAGACGAAGAAATTGAGTATGGAAAAAGAACCTGCCCAGAAAGAAACTTATCGCGCTTGGAAGCTGAAATCAAGCTTCATCTTTCGAAGGCCGAAACATACTACAAGAGAGAGAGAACGGCTTGTTGGAACTCACAGAAATGCGTGAGTACTGAAGCAATAGCCATGAACTTTCAGAAAAATTTATCATGTCCAAATATAAGCACTAGAGAAGTGTATTACAAAAGGCAACTCTCATTTTACTCCTTTAATATCCATATCTTATCTACAGGCGAATCATTTTCTTATACATATATCGAAACGGCAGAAAGGGAGGAGCTGATGAGGTAGCATCTATGCTATTCCACTTCATTTTTAATTATCTAGATGACAGGGTATATGAACTGAAGAATTTCAGCGATTCATGCGGTGACCAGAATGAAAACTATACAATATTCCGTCTGATACATTTCATCGTTCATAAAACAGAGCACCTAAGGAAAATGAGGATGACATTTCCAGTTAGAGGCCATAGTTACTCAGAATGCGATCGCAATATGGGATACTTCCTTCCGGATGGAACGAACAAATTCTAAATCCAATAACAAAGCCCAGTCCATTCAAGGTACTAGATTGCGAAAATCAAAATATATTCCGGTCCTGCACAGATCATTTGACAAAATATATTCATAAGAAATGTCCATTTGAAAGCAGACCTATCAAAGTATCGGTAAATATGCCCAGGATGGTAGAATACCGTGTAACTCATAACGGACCTTGTATCACAGCTGTGGTAGTACCACTTAAACAAAAACAACATGATCTCAGAGTGCTGCCTGATGGTCAGTTTGAGTTACCCGATCTGAAATATAACGAGCGACTTCCTTTGTCTTCGGAAAAATCCCAAAATCTTCAAGACTCGAAAAAGTTCTGCGAAGACTCCAGAGCAAACGCATATTTTGAAATTTTACTCTATACACGCAATGTTTGATTTAGATTAGGTCTTTTTGTTAAGAACACATCAATATAATTTCACTTAGATCTGTGCGTTCTTAATCCTAAATATTTAAAGTAATTAATTCATAGCCCCTCTTTTTTCTACGCCTATGGTCATCGAATTGATGATACAGTGATCACATACACAAGTAAACATACCAATATATGATTTACAAGAGATTTCAATTTAAAATGATATATACTATAACAAACTCCCGCCCAAATGACGAATTTTGGTGGAAGATTAGTTGTCCCCTAAGGTTACGGTACGGTCATGTACCTTAGAAGATCTGCCTAGGGTTCTAACATAGAAAAAAGGTTAGACATACACTATTCGATTATTAAATCTAAATGATTCCGCGAAAGTTATTTACCACGATCACTACCAGCTAGTATCTCAATTAGGTCAATATACCCTAAAACGACGTAAGAAATGAGAATATCAGATTGTCCACTCCTTCATGAGTTCGACACGGAAATATGTTTACTTGAGAGATGACCAGTCACCGGTGTACTACTCTGTCTCTCCTTATGACAATTTATTACGGTTCGGGTTATATTCCGGTTTAATAGAAATACGGAATCAGTGTTCGGAAGAACATATTACTATTAAATTTCACACGAACAAT
Organism: Endomychus coccineus; assembly: GCA_958510875.1. Taxonomy (NCBI): domain Eukaryota; kingdom Metazoa; phylum Arthropoda; class Insecta; order Coleoptera; family Endomychidae; genus Endomychus; species Endomychus coccineus. The sequence goes on along the minus strand of OY294069.1, from coordinate 104,466,277 downwards.
CACTAAATTGAAATTGAACTTAACCTCTTTACGGAAAATCTTGAGTGTTAACTAAACTGGTATTCATCATTACATTCATGTGAAACGATTGTCAACGCTGAATCGTTTCGTAAAATTGATTGAAAATTGGAACAAAAATTAATTTTTGACGGAATACACTAATTATATAAGAACGAAAATTCCTCAATACATCTAGATGAAACGATTGTCAACACTCAATCGTTTCATAGAATTTATTGAGGATTAAAACAAAAATTGATTCTTTACGGGAAATATTAAATTATGAACAGTAAGGCGCTTCCCAATATATTCAGGAAAACAATCGTCAACACTTTATTGTTTTCTAGAATTATTGAATAATAAATTCAGCAATTAAATCTTTACGGAAAAACTACTAATTAACAAAGTCGAGAATATACTTACTCTCCGTTTATCGGACTAAATGGAAATAAGATTCTACTTTCGGTGTATCGGATTTTACTGATTCAGCCACGGCAGTCTCCTAGCAAGTGCTCTCTATAGGGTAATGTAATGTGTTACAATTTCGATTATTCGTGTTTCTGTTAGTTTCGGCGACGTGGGCATTTTAATTGAAATTGGTGCGATAAGGACGCTTTGTGTAATACAATTAGTTTTAAGTAATCCAGTTTTAGACATAATAAGTCTTCTGATAATGGTCGTGAGACCGAAACGTACGCAAATACAAGAAAATATAAAGCATAAGTGTTAATGTGACCTATTTCCTGAGAATATACCAATACATAGTCAATGCAAGCAAATTAGAAACAAATAAATATTTGACTAGACTCGTTTATCTCATGTTGGCTTTTACCAGATAACAATGATAAGGTCTGATCGATCTGGACAAGAAATACTTTATAGGTATCATTGTTCACACTAATAGCCTATGATAGACTTCCCGTACCGTCAAGTTCGGTTAGTTCTACGCATAACACGAGCTACCTATGTTGATATTCGTTTGCGTTGTGAAATCATCAAAGATGTTACATAAAATATTTGAACTTGCACTTGAATCACAGCCTGTTGAATAACGTGGAGGGGACAATTAGGGAGTTATTATGATGTAATCCTCACGATAGATTATAATAAGCAGTATTTCACTATCTTAGTCTAGTAATAGCGTGCAACGTGCACGCTGAGTATTCACTTATATACAATCATGGCATTGATAATATTAGTAGGTTTATTATGGATAACAACAACACACAGTGCAAAGATATTGGGTGTCTTCCCTATGGCTGCAACAAGTCATTATATCCTTGGAAGTACTTACTTGAAAGAGCTTGCTAAACGGGGACATGAAGTTACTATAATTAGTCCTTTTACCGAAAATCCTCCGGTACCTGGGTCTTACAAAGAAATTATTTTAACTGGATTTATTGAGGCAATGGAAGGTCAGTGAATTTTTATCCATAATGTTCCCATAAGAAAATCAGCTAGTTTTCATTGAAAGATTACTTATAAAGATCCTATGAATAGGTCAACATCAGTTTTATAGTTTTATATTCAACATTAAATTGTTTTATTGGATTATTTTTGAAGTGTACAGGAACAAATCTGTCTTACAATATATTGTCATCTTTAGGCACCTGCCTCAAGGCGTGGGCCTTAATATAATAGTATAGTAGTATACTAGTATATGTTGGAAAATTGCACCGTAGCTTCTTCAAACAAATATTACAAAGTACTGGTACTGTAATATTGGTACTACAACTTCGAAATATTTGTTTGAAAAAGTTATGGTGTTAGCGAAACTATAGCTACATTCATTTATCAAAATAGTGTTTGAGTTTATAATGGAGTTCCATAACGTTCTATGCACTAATTTGATCAATAGAAGATATAATTCAGTCAACAATAAACTGTAATCTCCTCGAAATATATGTACGTCATAATCAGTTTCAAACAATTAGATGAGAATAATGAGTATATTTAAATAAGCGTCGGGGTACTGGAAAATACATTACGAACAACCCACAAATCAGTGTAGTTGGATGCTTATATACTATTGATAAGACTATCATCATGTAGGTATACAACTGGATATGATATTGATATTTCCAAAATGTTGAATGATTCAGGAGTGCGAGAAAATCTCGATTCTGATTCAACAACCACCTACCACCTAATAATTGTTGAGGATTTGGAGAAGTTGAATAAAAATGGCAGCACAACATACTATTTATTCGACCAGTTACCAACTAACTAATAAAAATGCAAAATACTTTAAAAAAGAGCGAAGATAAACATAGAGTAAACGATAGTGTTAGTTTTATATTGGGAAACTATTTATTTTCTTCAGCCCTTCCCAAAAATCATAACACTCCAAGTAACTCTCTGTTTTTCATGAAAGGTCCTGGCGGGAGATTTTTAGCGAAGATGTCGGCCAACTGCCTTACACGAGGTATATGCTCCAAGATAAATTCACCATCCAGAAGTTTTTCTCGAACAAAGTGGAATCGAACTTCAATCTGTTCAGTTCTCAGATGCAATTCGGGATTCCTTATCAAACGAATTATACTTTGATTGTCCAAAAACAAAGTAGGTAATGAATGAACATTGGAGATTTCCTTGTTCAATTGCTTGATCCATACCAGTTCCTTAGTAGACTCACTGACAGCAATGTATTCAACCTCAGTAGTATTGAGAGCTGTAGTCCCTAGCTTGCAGCTCATCCAAGTTATTCCTCCTTCTCCAATCATCGTTACGACTCCTGTTCTGGATCGACAAGTTTTACAGTCATTCGCGAAGTCAGAATCAGAGTAGTACTTCAACAATTGATTCGAATTTCCTCCATAAAATAAACCATATTTACAAGTTACATTCAAGTATTCAAAATTCCCTTGACAGCCGTTCAGTCAGATCTCTTAGGATGATCAAGTACTTCTGATGCAACACTCATAGAGTAAGTCAGATTTTGGCGATTGGTTATAGCTAAATCCAGCAAACTACCAACTGCTTCTCAATAGGGAACACTCTTTTCCGAAAAGAAATCGGAATTATCAATGCAATTCCTTCCACAGGGAGTTGACACAGGATTCTAATCATTCATATTAAATTTTGAAAGAATGTTTTTCGTATAGAACCCTTGATACACGAAAATAGATCCATCTTCTTTCTTCTCAATCTACATTCCAAGGAATGATTTTAGTATTTCATTGTGATTTTGAACTCTTACTCCAGTCCGACTAAAAATGAATTGATTTCATCTTTATCTTCAATCATGATTCCATCATCATAATAGATGCTATCATCCATTTTGGATCACCAAAACATTCCTTGATGAAAAGACAGGGATCAGCATTACTATGTTTCACGTCCTGTTTCTCCATGAACTGAACAAATCTCCGATTCCAGCAGCATGGAGATTGCTCCAGTCCATAGATACTTTCCATTTGTGTTGGCCTATCAACTTCTCCACATGAGCTTTATAATCAAATGAGCGAACATCATTTGAATTCATGGTCAAAATATATTGAACCAACTCTTTGAAACTTCACAGTGAACGTATTACTGGGCCCATAACCTGTTGAGGATTTGCAGAGGTTGATTAAAAATAACAGCACACACAACGATTTATTTGACAAGTTATTAGCTAAATATATGAAAATACGAAATACTTTACTATGGAGCAAAGATAAACATAGAGTAAACGATAGTGTTAGTGTTATATTAGAAAATTATTTACTTTCTTCAACAATAATGACTTATTATGAAGATGATTCAACTCACATATCTCGGAATGAACTGAGTTTCTGGAATTCAAATCATATTCCATGCTGTAGAAAACTGTTCCATATTCTATATGGGAATCCGTTTCTAACATTTGTGGTTGTTGATAAACGAACCATAGCTGCAACACTTTTTGATTATCCAATGTCTACAATTTAGAACATAATCGTAGATTCCAAAGTCCCAAACTACTGCGAGTTCTTAAATGAAGTTACTTTTCCCCTTTCTTTATAAATCTACATTCGAAAATAGTAACTATATCATGATTTGATTAATGGAACGCAGTTTTTGAGTATGCAGGAATCATGAATAATCATGTAAATTGATTAATTATTTTTGAATATTGTGTAAATCATTATACCCACATCACTTCTACAAAATCGCGTTCATTGTATTATTGTTGGTAACACATCCAATATCCGTTATGTTTCTGTTAGGATCCATCACTGAATATGAATTAGCGGCTAAGGTATCAATCAACAGCCTTTGAACAGAACAATAAATACCTTATAGTTTTGGTTTTGGTTGGTTTATTAGTAGCTTGATTAATCAGTCATTAAGTTATTCATATTATTCAGTAAAACATATTTTTTTACACACACTGAATGCTTCATAAACTTTCATGCGTTAGCATTACTTAACATTTCAAACAGCTTTTTAAATTAATAGGAATTAACATTACCATAATTGCCTACTCTACTCTCAAGTAACCACACCAAAAACATTATGAGGAGGACGATTGTTTTAGTAAATTGAGAGATATGTATAGCTTCAAAGCTGTCTAAAATGTAAACACCACAAAGTAAATTTAATGTATGATTTATACAATTTAAGACTGCCTCAACATCCAATCAAAAATGAGACACGGTATTGTCGTCACTGTCTTGTATATAGTCACTGTATTGTCTTAGACAACAATTTTGATTTTGTGTTACAAATAGTTTATTTTATCAATCGTTCGGAACATTCTGTCAGTTTTCTTGAGGATATCTTGATCTTGGTGAGGGAATTTATCATTTTTATTTTGTATTGTGATATCCTAAATTAGATAACGCACAATATTCTATTTTTTATGAACTGATGAAAGGGTTGGCAGTGTCGCCCTACAATAATATCTGAACAACGGTTCCGTCTTTGGATTGCAAGGTCTTATCAGTTAACAGGTTCGGTGCTGAGTTATGGTAGAAGTCTCAAATGGAACTTTGACACGAGGCAGATTGCTGAAAACACAACACTGGGTACGAAATGTGATGTATGGTTTTATTGTTCACTACATGATACTTTCTAATACTAACTTGGACTCTATTGAACTGTCTGAACTTAATGCACTTAATGAACTTCAACCACTTAATCAATTTGATCAACTTACTTCTTACTGTCATCTAATATACTTGAATATCTATTCTCAAGGAAGCAGCCTTGCTCCTCCCTTAATAGTTCGGCGAAGTTTGACCTACGTGCCAGCATTGACACTCATGTCATGCACACATCGTCAGAACCTTGTGGACTTATCATTTATAATGCTATGTAATACAATAACAAATATGTTGTACGTTTATACTCAATGAGCATACACATAACATAAGAATATAGAATATTGCAAGTTATCAATTTAGGATGAATCTCTTCGGGATGTCACAGTATCACTTTATATCAGAATGTTGCGTAGTGTACGAACTGCAAAAGCATCTATACCAGTGATCCAGATAAGACTTTTCATTCAACATTTCCTTTTCCATGAGATGGGAGTTTGGAGCAAAAATGAATTAGAGCAATTCATAGAGACTTTTTCGTTCCCAATATAAATTCATACGTATGTTGTAGACATTTTCCTGATAGTGACATTATTAAAGAATACAAAATAACATACCGTTATAAATATGTACTTGTGTGTACAGGAAATCAACCCTTCTATTTGTCAAAAAAGTTCCAATTAAAAGTAAACATCCTGAAGAAAGACGATTAACTCTGGAACATCGTTATGAGATTGATTTCTGAAAGAAAAATATATCAAATTTTAACGACTTGATTTCAGAATTCTAGAATTAAAATTTTGATGAATTTTATCATAAGATTTTTGAAAACAGCTTCTCTTTTAATGAGAATATGATTGACGTCCCAAAGATTATTTCAGGTTTCAGTATCAATAGCAGTTCAAAGACTTCATTCTTTGAAGAAGATGAAATTATACATTCATCTGAATTAATTTGTAGGAAACGACGAACTTTGTCCGAAATGGTCTCAATTTGATTTTGTTGTCAGTCATATGAGAATGGATCAATCCAATTTCACGCTCTTATAATTGTATGAGTAACCTGAAGATTCAACTTTGACAAATTCCAACTATTCCAAATATTTTACGGTAATTGAAAAGTCGCAAATATTTATTAATGAATTTTCAAATGTTATTCTAAACCGAACTCCATCAGAATAAAACGCATTTCGAATAGTACAGTCAGCCCGAGTTAGTGACGTCTCACATTTTGGATGATCGCCCTTCTATCTAGTAAGTCTATGGTATAAGTATTGGTAGTTATGTTGAAATATTTCAACATATGATATCAAGTTTATTCAAGGCTCCAGAAATGCTTCTTATCATTCAAGTGATACAAACAACATAGGTATATTATTTATGGAAATGATGGTCGACAATACATGCGGTATTTCGTGCTCTACATGCGAATTGAAAGCTAACAGGTACGATGAAACAATAAATTGTGGAAAATGTCGAGAACTATTTCATTTGACGTGTGTTAAACTAAGATAACATTATTGAGACATGAAATTACCTAATTGAAAGATATGATTCCAACTCAGGTAGATATAGAACACCTTAAAGAATTTCTTGTACAACAAAATTCTCGAATAATACGACACTACGGAGTATCAAACTAATAAATCAGTAGAAAAAAAACTAATAATATTCAAATAAACACACAGCTGACAAGGAACCTCTGAGAACAAAAACAAATAAATCTTCAAGTGAGACAAGTCCAAAAATAAAAGAACGAAAATATTGCTCCGAAATCGACGGTAATTGATATAATAAGACTCATTGCTGATATCGATGAATATAAATCTATCGAGTTTCCCAAGAATAAAGGTTTCATCATATATACATTTCAGTAGATTGAATTCAAGCACTTCTATTGAAGATATATTGAATTATTCAAAGCCAACCACAAGTAATGTTCAATGTGAATTATTAAAATCAAAACATCCTCATGTATATGCATCTTTTAAGTTAACTATTCGAATTTAATGAGACATTATTGAATCCAATGTTCTGGCCCGGAGGAATCACTATAAATAGGTTATTTCAAAAACCCTGAATCCCCAGGAACATACCATAGATAAGTAAATCATACGGTATTTATAAAAACTTTCAATATAAAACGCAAGATAGGACAATCTGTAATTTATTAAATGAAGAAACATTGCAAACATATAGAGAATGTCAAATATGAAAATACAACAAAATAACTTGCTCTCTTTAATGCACCTTAGCATACTAGCCATAAATGGAAAATTGCAAAACATGGAGTTTTTATTGAATGTAGACAATATTGACGTAGCGGCAATTATCGAACACGGAATAAGGGAAGAAGCGCTTAACCTGGTCAGTTAAAAAAATTTCAAATTGGTAAACTCATTTTCCTTCACACGAGGAGGTGCCTGAATATTTGCAAAAAAATCCTCAAACATGAAATCGTAAAATATTCATAGATGTATAGAAAAACATTATGACTATGTATTTACTGTGTTACAAAATCAATGTAAACACTACAATACTTACGTTATTGGCATTTATAGCACACCTGACAGTGATCCAATTATTCTAATTGATGAAATAGAAAAACTAATGATCAATATATTTGTACCACAAGCATATTACATTATTTGTAGCAATTTTATTTTTCATTTTTTCCTTGATGGTAAATATAAAGATGAATTTGAGAACATTGGAATTCAATCCTCGCTGGCACATTTTTGAAACAACAATAATGGAAAATTATAAATGAACATGAAAATTACTCTCATAAAACTACTGTCATAGAAATAAATAATAATATAAATAATAGTGCTCAACAGATTTGTAACTACACTTCAAAACATTTCATAAAAAAATCTGACAACAAAAATAGACTAACTAAATCCAATTTTGGAGTCTTCAATTGTTCAATTTGGTATATTTCTCCTCCCTACAATACCAGAAGAGGTAAATTCTATAATAAATAAAGTATGTCATACGTCTACCGCGGGTATTGATGGTATATCAGGTAAAATACTGGAGGATGTTGCACCCTTTACATCAGAGCCTCTATCAACACTAATCAATGACTCTTCTGTTAGAGGCACTTTTCCGGATGCAATGAGAATATCTAACGATATTCCAATGCATAAGAACAAGAGATCAACAGAGGATATAGATAATTATAGATCGATTTCTGTTCTATCCCAATTTCCTGAAATATTTGAATATGCTTATTATAACCGTGTTGAAACCATTTCTGGAAAAAACATGATATTTCATAATCTACAAAACAGTTTTCGAAAATCTAAATCAACCTCAAGTGCTATTGAAAGTATCACTGAATTCTTTTACAAAGCTATAAATGAGAAAAACCAATTTGCTGCAGTATTCTATGATATAAAAAGCACGTTTGAAATGAAATGAATTGAAATCTTAAGTAAAATCTATTAAACAGGAAAAAAATTTAAATTTGCTAATTAACTGTATTCTAAGAAAAATTAACACAAGATGTATTACAATAATATGGTACTCAGTAAACAAAACTATTGAACTATACCTACACTTACATATTATTCATTTAAATAGTTAACTTAAATGTGAATCTTCTGAGACTTATCATGTTGAATATCATGTGTTAATTTGTTGAATTCCTGTAGGCCTTTAAAAAATAAGGATTTCATAGACGATGCGTAATTCCTGGAGGAAATATATAAATTATTTTTTGTTCTCAAGTTGTACTGATATCTATCTCTGTTAAAAATTAGAAATTGATCAAAATATGATGGCAACAAATCATTCATCATCTTATGCAAAAATGTCAATGTTAAATAACTTATCCTACCTTCAACAGAAATCCAATGAAGATCTTTAAACATTGATGGTATTGAAGTTGACCGATTACAGTTGAGTATGATACGCATGCCTTTTGCAGTGTCAGAATTGAATTTTCATTACACCTATGTAATATACATGCGCAATAATCATAATGAGGTTATATTATCGTGTTATAAATTGTAATAATACTATCTCGGGATAATTGGTTAACTTTCATTAGTCGTGAGAAGGAAAATTGATATTTGTTCCATCATATTTTCATCGTGATTTTGAAAACTAATTGGTTATCTATAATAATACCTGAATATTTAATTTCCTCCCCGATAGTTATCTTTTGAGAATAAATTTGATGCGACTATCATTCCCTTAGTTTTATCTACATTTAACTTAAATTATTCGTGCCACGATATTTTTCAATTCAAATTCTCTATTTTAGTAATGGCTTTGCCCAAATTCTTGTCATAAATCGTTAATTGAATATCGTCTACAAATAAGTGTACTTAATCACTGTATTCACTTACACTTACTATGTTATTCATGTATAACACAAAAAGGAGAGCACTAAGAACGCTGCTTTGGGGTACACCGTGGTTAACAGGCATAAGAGAAGAGTAAGAATTCCCAAGCAACAAAGAATGGTTGAAAAAACGTTATATACAGAGAGTATATTTATGGTTGAATGTCAACCATTTATAAACAATTAGATGTCCGCATGATACGCGTACAGTACAATAATTGTGGATGTTTATGAAACACGGTTGATTAACCATTTATCATGTAGATTTCTTTATTACTAATGAGATTGAAAAGAAACGCGCTGAAAATATATTTATTGCATATATAAGGAATAATTAAAAAAAAAATAAAATGAAAAAAATTATTACATCTACTATAAAAAATATTCACTACTTATTGACATTATTGTTACTAAATACATACTGAACTGCATTACCAATAGTTTTATCGGTGAGCTTACCATGGAACGCTGAGCTGCGAACCTGGAAGCATACCTTCGCAGCTTCTGGAAGCTAATACAAATATTAATTTTAGGGTACTCCCATCAATTTGAATGCATCATGATCTTAGAATTCTATAATAGGTACCTACATGGCAAAGAATACACAAGAAATGAATATAAAAGTACTAATGGACCAAAGCAAATGTTAATAACTGTAATTGAAGCTGCTGAAGCTTCAAGCAAACAATACATACATTCAGATCCTGAGATATGATCTTACAATAATAACTAATTATTGTAATGAAACTTACCAGTCACCAGTAGAGACACGAAGAATGATAGAACAATACTAACAAAACGAACTATAATACCGCCATTAATTAAAATATGATTTGTGGCACAGAACAACTTCACTATTTGTGGCTGTACCCGTGGTCGGTAATTGTTGTGTTGCAGACCAGTGGCGGCACTGGTACGATCACATGATGGAATCGTAGGAGGCTGTTGGCTTAGGGGAAACGGAGCAACGCGATGCTGAAATATGTTTCCAAAAAGTTCGATAGTATCACGGTCCATACTATTACTGAAAATAATTGAAACATTAATACATTTAGAATAAATTAGATTGAATCATCATAAATAACAAGAGTAATTATAAGTAATACAATGCTCTGTCAACATTGTACCATAGGTGAGATTCGTACCCACATTCCTGGATGTCCAGTATGTTAACCAATTGCAACATTTTGGTCCCATCTGAGTCTTATATGTTTATAAATATAAACCTCTGAAAAGGTTGTAGACCGTTGACGAACAACACTGGTTCAAACATCTAGGAATATGTGTTCTAATCCCACATAAGGTTCAATGTTTCATGTTCATCCATCTCGATAAACATATATTCATATATTATATGGATTATAAAGACGAATAAACGTTAAACATTGAACCATAGGCGGGATTCGAACCCACATTTCTGGCTTTCTAGTCCAGGGTGTTTTTCAATTATACCACTTTGGTCCCGTTAGATTTTTATATTTTTGTAAATATAAACCTCTGAAAGGATAGTAGATCATTGATGAATACAATCCCTACTTTAAAAAACGACTGAACTTTAGATGAATGTGCGTAAATAGTTGATCTATGGTAGGGCATCGAATCGCATTGTGTTCATCAATGATCTACTATCCTTTCAGAGGTTTATATTTAAAAAAATATAAAAATCTAACGTGGCCAAAGTGGTGTAATTGGTAAACACCCTGGACTAGGAATCCAGGAATGTGGGTTCGAATCCCGCCTATGGTTCAATCTTTCATGTTCATTCATCTTTATAATCCTATGTTAAATTATCTAAGTTACCTTCATAATTCAGAAAATTTAATTATATATATCTTAATGCACTTACACGAAATTGTGGGCAATTATACAAAGGAACCTTTAACTTATCTATACTTACCCAGAACTTGTCAGTTCAATTGAGATATATAAGAACCGGGATGCTGTCATTGAATGAGTACTGAAAGAGTAATTGTCATTCATAGAAGTACTCATACCTACAGTCTTCAATTCAGAACGATCAAACTTTAATTGAATTTGCGTGAATAGTTGATCTATTGAGGAGCTTCGAATCGCATTGTGTCCATCAGTGATATACTATCCTTTCAGAAGTTTATATTTACAAAACTATAAGACTCTGACCGGAACAAAGTTGTGTAATTGTTAAACACGCTAGGCTAGACATTCATGAATGTTGATTCGAATCCTGCCTATGGTTCAAAATTTTAATAAATGTTACTTTGTTGATATTTCGGTGCTAGATCTTCATTTATGTACCTTATTAGAACGAACGTGATATATTAAACTTCATATAATTATAATATGGCATTACAATTTTAAAATATTGTGTTAAATAGCTTCAAATTGGAAATCATGGAAAAAGAATACCGGATGAAGGTGCAGTATTTAACAAATCAATATAATAATCCAAAATGAAATTTCAAGTTCCATGTTAAAAGTTTTAAAAAATATGGAAATCTGCCCGCAAAACGTTAACAAAACATGTCATTGAAAACTGAACCTGAAACCAAAAGAATTATCCAAAATTTGTTTATCTACAAGATATACAATTTAAAAAACTCAGCAAAAAGATTCAAGATTCTCAAGGTAAGTTCCAATTTAACTTACAACACTCACAATAATAAACCTATAACTAAACGTACTTTTTATAAACCTTTAGTAAATTCCCCGATGACAGAATTCACTCACTTTGAGAAATCAGTTTCAGAAAAAAGTTTAAAATTTAACCCAGCGTTAGAATCAATATTACAATCCATACCAATGAAAAATAAACAAGTAAACATTTATAGAAACATTGTCATGTAATGATATTCTCATTTATATAGATGTCTGTAACTCATTCACTGATGTTCCAATAATAGAAGGATTAAACATTATAACGGAAGACTTTTCTAACATTGATTTCTCGGAAACTGAATCTTTAGAATCAGTCAATGTATTAACGATTTGCTTAGAACAAAATTTTGTTCACTTTTAACAATACATTATACTACCAAAAAGATGGTCTTCTTTATCTCCACAATTAGCTGACATTTTCATGAACTATATTGAAACGACCAATATTATTAATTACAATGTATTCATTCAGCATATTAAATTCTATTGTATATATGTAGATGATATCCTTATTATCTGGAATGTTAACTCAGATCAACTCAACAATTTCTTAAATAATACAAAGAATATCCATAGTCTATAAAATTCACCCTTGAAACCCAAAACGATAGAAAAACAATGAACTTTCTTGACTTAACTTGACAGAGAATAGCAAAATAGATTCCAAGCTGGACTGTCAAGGGGAACACTGTGCTGCTTTCAAAGAACGGAGACTTGTCTGATCTCAAGAACTACCGGCCGATCACTTATCTCAACATCCGCTACAAGTTATTTACACCAATACCTTGCGGTACTAACCCCACTAATGAGATGCATAGAACATCTGTTGTGACTCTGGAAGACTCGTTTAGCCATCACATCAGGCACCGGACGAGTCTTGACAGAATTGGTAACTTCCAAGAGGGGTGTTTTCCAAGGAGCCTCCTTGAGTCCCATCTTGTTCAACATCTCATTGATGCCGTTCTCCATTGATGATTCTTGATGAGAGGACGATCTCCGCAAATGCACGAGAATATGTAGCTTGCCGACGGAAGCATCTTCTTTGAACATCTTGATGCTGGAGAGACATATCGATACCTGGGGATTGAACAGGGTTCTAATTATGACACTTCGCAGGTGAAGGTGGCTCTTTGCAGCCAGTACAGGAACAAGGCGTCTGCAAAAAATATGATTGCTGTTCTATCCTGCTTCACACTTCTGGACTGGTGAAGTGGACAGTCTATGAGCTGCATAGACTCGACAGGGACACCCGGAAAATAATGCATTTCCATTACAGTTTGCATCCTAGGTCGTCCGTTTCCCGCATTTATCTCTCACGTCACCGGGGAGGTAGGGGACTCTTTAGTCTGGAGGGTCTGCATCGAAGTGTGATTCTGAGTATAGCTTGTAAAGTTCTTAGGTGTTCGGATCCCCTCTTGTGTCTTTTGAAAGTCATGCTTAGGCGGCATGTTGACAAGCCGATACACGGTGTTTTCTATCGAAACATCGAAACGCTCAGCTTGTCAATCAGGCTGACCTTCGGTTACCTGAGGTCAGTTGGGCTTACATCCGAGATCAAGCGATTTACCGCACCTGCCAAGATGGCGTAATCAACACCTTGGTCTATCGCCGCAACGTGATGGGTGTACAGGTTCCTGACGTCTGCTGCAGGGCCTGACGAAAGGCGCCTGAGACGCTCCTCCACCTGCTGTCGGCATGTCCGGCAAAAGCTGTGGTTTGAGAGAAATTCTGTCTTCGCTGCGTTCGAACTTGAAGATCATTCCGTCCTATAAAAAATCGGCGCATATCTTGATAGTCCGGTTGCAAAAGGCAGTCATTCTGGGTTCAATGTAATTCTTGAGGCCCACGATTTAGGGACCTGAACCTACTTATCGACCGGAGGGGAGGAGTAACTTCGGTTAACCGACTTTTCGCGCGATTGTTGGGATGACGTCGGAGCTTGCAGCAGCCCTGACCAGGTTTTACATTTTTTGTACTTAATGCAAGTGGTGAAGTAAATTCGCAAAATTGAATAAGGTTTGCAAAGTATTGTTTGTAGCTCAATTTAAAAATTTGTACTGTAATATATTGTTTGGAATTTCGGAACAGCTTCCTGATCTGGTTCAGACCGAAATGAGTCCAAGTTGATTTTTACCGTAATTTAGAGGGTCTTCTGATATTGGAATATTGCAATATTGCTCTATGCTCGTGTGCATAGTGTGACCATCTTTACTTCGTGATCATCTAAGTATTGATCACCACCACTAGGTGGCTCCGCTGTTCGTCTTCGTCGATTGGTGTGTTACACATTTTGTGGCTGAATTTCTTCATATAATTGAATATTGATTATCCTGTAGTGGTAGCTGTTGTGACATTTGAATTTGGTACCACTACTATTCAGTTTTCATTTCTTATAGCATGTTTTATAATCAGATTCTTCCAGATGAGATCTCCACTGTACGAACTCAATTGGGCTCATTTTCTATTGGAAATTTCGTTTCAGATATGTCTTTTGGATTAACTCCAATCTAGTGGAAGCCAGATGCGAGATCTATCACAGTAAAATACATGCATCAGTGCCTCCACTTACGTCACCCTAACGCGTTCTTTCAGATACTTTTTAGGTATGACCCTTATCGGGAATAACTAGGGTGATTGTGGGCGAATTATACCTTGTTTCAGCATGTCTTCTATTTATCTTTGTATCTCTTGTTTGTTCAAAAATGGGTACCGATATGTTTTCGAATGAATTATCTTGGGCCTTTCAAATTGATACGATGTTTGATAGCATTGGTAAATGTTTAGTTATTGTTCGCCAAATGAAATATATTGGAATATTTGTGCAATAACTCATTATAAGAAAATTGGTCGACGAAATATATGTTTCGGTAGCTATGGTAATCTCTGATCATCGGAAGAAACTATAAATTATTTTAATTCGAACGGGCGTTGTTACATTCCTCAAAATCATGATAAATATCAAACTTATTATGACTTTGATTCTGGTCATTTATGTTTACTGTTTTTGTAAAGTAAATATTTATAATCTAATTTTGAGATATCATTAATTCTTCGGTCTGCAAACATGTCTCATACGATTACGTGTCTGAGCGCGATTCTGAACTCATCTGTAGAATTTATCCACTTACGTATTGGGTCTGATCGACTTTGTCACCTACAATTCAATACCGAACGTAAATTCTCTCTATAACGGTGAAAACTGCGACTGAATCACCTGAAGGTGCATACGAAGTAGACGATGAGCTCTGGATATACACGACAATTTAGTACAAATAAAAGTATAAAAATCAAAAGTGAAAAGAACGATAAGAAGAAAATGGAAGAGACCGAAATAAAAATATGATATCACTATATATCTAAAAGTTAATAATAATACGATGAAATATGAATTGGAATGTAGAAGAAGCTGTTCAGACCGAAAACCCGTGAATCGGATATCTTCCTAAATATTTCTAAGGCCAACATATGCAAGTGGTTACAAATGTTGTTCTTCAGGTATTGAATTGCATTTTTCTATAGATAAAATTCGACAATTTTGCGAATTCTGGACTTTCGTTTTTTTCGTTTCGATTGAAATAAGTTGTTCTGTTGTTAATAGCACTATCCATACATACAATTGTTTTACTTTTACTTGACATTTGTCAAAAAATTATTAAAAGTGTGTTTTATCAGATAATTTAATAATCTAAGAGAAATTACAAGAAGGCAATTTTTTCAAGAGTGGTTGAAATTTCCCAAAAAAAATCGCAATGAAAAGTTATTAAATTACTTTCTTGCATCTCAAGTCAAATCTGACATCGCAACTAATACACATTCTATAATTCATTGTAGAAATATAGAAATAAACCATAACTTACAAAATTTTCGAAAGTTCAATCCTGGTCAGAGCTCATAATGATTTTGTTTAAATTACATGTCGGTAAAAAATTAAAAAAATTATCAGCTTATCATCGTTCTCGCCATTTAGCTCCTCTTACATCCGACCGTAGCGACCCTGCGGCAAGAGTTGAAAGTTCACAGACTTGGGCTCCGCTTTCGTCATGTATAACAGTATACGAGACGCACTACCGTTATATTATACCGTGATACAAACCTAGAACTGCCGGTTGGAATATTCTCGTCTTCAGTTGATTGCAAACGAAAAAATAATAATTATTATGACGTAACCTTCTTTCAGTTCTCGGTCATTTTATCATGTTCAGATATCCGTATAGTTATTTGTTATGTAGTGAAAGACTATCTGCAAAGGGTGTACATCAAAAAAGTTAGATACCTATGAATATTATACCATATCTTTAAGAAATTATAATATTTATAAGTTTACAGTGGTAAGACGGCATTTGAAAACAATATTCTAACTATGGTGTTCAGAAATGATGTTTCGAATGTAGTAAATAAAACCCCGAGAAAATGGAAGAGTGAATTTAATGCTAGCGGAAAAGTTGAAGAGTTTTTACAATATTTAGCATAGAAATTAATCAAACATCAAGAAAACGGAAAAATAAAGACGAGGGTTTTGGTATGATTCAAGACCCCGATCGTGGAAAGGAAGAGCTGTTGATATCCGAACAGAATTCGAAACAAGTAAAAATATTCTTGTTTAAGTCTACACGATCGATTAGTAAAATATAATCCATTAACAAGTGTTAAGTATTTAATAAATATTGAAAGATTCGAACGAGAACGGCGATTGTGCGCATGTATAAGGGAAGCAAGCAGGTAGTACGAAGATGTAACATGTAACCGGTCAACTGAAGACATCAGCTTGATGGCTGTACAATATTAATGTTTTTAAGTAAAGTTAATATCTAAAAGGTGTGTTTTAATTCTCTTCACGATTAAAAAAGAGATCCATCCTTCACATTGGTCCTTCCAACTGGATAACAATTGAAATAAATTGTTATAATAAGAGTGTTGCAGGATACCTTCAGGGGTAGGGCGATCACTTAACATTGATATTTAAAGCAGTTTATTGAATAACTATTGTAACTGACGAGAACAAGTAAAAGAGAGTAGTAATAATTGTACATTATCATTAACAACTAGCTTCAGCGCTGTCAACGTGGTCCAGCATTAACCTCAATCCCGCTTCCCTCCAATCGCTGGTCGGGGACCGCACTCCGTTCACAGGCACCAACCTAAGTAATGCCAACATAAAGGAAACAAGAAAACATAAGAAACATCATAAGTATTAAGGTTTATTAATACAAGTGAGTTATAAGTGGATGTTCAAGGATATTGGTGACGCTGACGACCGTTGCAGCTTAAGCGCGAAAGCTTCCAGCGAGTCAGTCAAATTGACGCAAGCAACCTACCATTCTACCAGCTATAATCGGATATGAAAGGTCAGGCAATCACATTATTCCATTGTTCAAATCCATATTTTGTCATTCCTAGAGAATTCAAGACATAGCTTCTATAACAGCAGTCAAATACATTAATAGTTACTAGTTACACTATTATTGAAATTAAACAGTTTTTAAACATAATAAATATCGGCTAAAATCTATTACATTATAAAAATTGAACACAAAAGTCGAGTTTGAAAGAATTGATCCGAAAACGGGGTTCAGTTGAGGGAACATTGACTAACTTTCTGAACTATTTAGCAAAAAGTGAAGTCGAAATTATCAGTACAAAAACTATTTCTTAATTGACCTTAAGGTTAAGGAATATTGAAAGTCTGTTAGACGATTATGATAAAATGAATGAGCAGATCTTATCAATTTGTGAAGATTAGGAGGTGGATACCCATAATCTAGAAAGGGAAGGATTTGCCGATACATAGTTTGAGTTAATCACAAAAGCAAACAACTTAATTCATGAATTATCAGAAGCAGACAGCTTAACTCCTAGTGCAGAGTTAGGTTCGCCTCTCGATTTAAACCAAATAGTAAAATTACCTGTAATCAATTTACCAAAATACAATGGTTCATGAAGATGTCATATATTCAGTTATACGATAATACGATAACTGGTTCGAACTTAAAGAAATTTACGAGTCCTTGATTCATAATAATAAGTCAATAAATAGAATACAGGATGTGGGGATCAGATCTTATGTTGGGCGGTTAGCCCTAAGCTGACCCGTGGTCCTGGTGTGGGTATAGGGAATAGAAACACATCACTTTACAAAAGGGTTACACTTTACTTAAACTTAGAGTTCGACGCCATTATAGCTCAATGTCTTACTCTATACTCATTACAATAATTACAAGTATGGATCATTCACAATACCATCCATCCGCATCAATGATGTATGAATATACTATATCTTACTATATGTAACTATATGTAACTGGCTATGAATGTCCTACATAACTATATATATTATAATCTAAACTGTGATGTTTATGTTATCGTTCTACATACTCTAGTCTTTAGCATATACATTGATTCCTCAATAACTACCTCGAGATACCCTGTTCTGTGTGTCAAGGTTATCTTGGGCTAAACAATGTGTAATAGTCAGCATGTTGTTAGTGGGTCAGTTATGAGTTATCAATATATGCTTAATAACATTAATTAATAAGAATAAGGTCGAATTCTATAACTTAGGGTTTTTAGGTAATCTCGTATAGGAATGGATGATTCCTATACTACACCTCCCAACGCGGTTTAAAAAAATGTTGAATTGACAGATTAACATTTTTTTTCCTTTTAACGTACCTTATTTTTATTTTACAAACATTGTTCTTAATTAATGGTCATACATATTATTATTATACTGTGGGATTTGCGCATACTTTTTAGTTTTACGGCTTTTTGCCTGAAATGATTTTATTTACTTATTTATATATATAGAAACATATGTTATTTTTGTACCATCTTCATGTCTTCTTTTATTTATTACATTCTTCATTATATATTATGTCTATACGTCTGGTATAACATTTATCTTCAATCCTATTTTATTTACCGGCGGATTTTATTTCCATTTTCTTCTTCTTCTCTTCAAGCGCTCATAAATTCCTCATCCTTGGAATTCATCATTATGCCTATTTCAGCAATAATGAAATTTTACACAAATTGACTACATTTCTCAACAATGCCCTTAGGTACAATGCCGATCGAAAGTGTAGTTTTATGCAAATCAAAAAAAAAATATCATCTGTAACTCATATTACTGCTGCCATACTTTTCCACAACGTACCTAAGTCATATGCGGATCAAAGCTGCAGACTTACGTATGTTACAATTCATCTCCATTTACTCCAATACTGCGCCTACAATTCATCTTCTTACTTTCCGTTTACTTCTCTTGTGACATATCTATGTAATTGATTCAGCCTAATAATATATTCCAATTTGATCCGTGATGTCTTGGTTATAGTCACTAGATTGCCCTTGAAATATCGAATGAACTATTCGCTCGCAATTATTTTGCTGATTCAAATTTCTGGTACTATGTTTACTATATAACATGAATGAAATATGCTTTGTTGCAATATTTATATTATGATTATGATTAAATGAAGTTATTTCATTGTACGCAAATCACATTTCTAAATAATATGTAACCATTATTCTACACCTACATTAATTCAATTTTAAAATTATTTGTCGTCATCTTTATGACCATAATATTTTAATAATACTTGTTAAAAAAAAAGTTCTTAAACCTCGTCAGATATCCAAACTTTGATAATAACCTAATTTATTTTATTGCCTTCTACTTATAATCATCTTAAAAAAATCTGCATAATCAAAGCTTTATAATAATAATAAATGGTTTCCGTCCTGGAAGAACCATATGTTAGCCACATCATTGCTGGTCTAACACTTACCTAATGGTTTTTGTGGAATAATTTTCCCTGGCAATATAATCTGTTTAAACTGATTTTTAAACAATATGTATGTGATTATATACATAACTTTATTATTTGATAAATAACTTATTTTATTCTTACTTATTCCAATATATTAATATTTACTACTTTTAAATGTAAATCTCCCATTAATTTCAATTAATTAAAAAAATTGATAATATTTATGTACTTAAAATACTTATCTTCTCTAATAAAGTAGTTATTTGTTAATTATTTTAGTCTTACTATTCCAATATCTTGATATATTTACTTTTAAACGTAATTTCCTATTCGATTTCAATTAAATTTGAGCATTAGAAGTTATATATCCCTAAAATTACTTCAAATATTTTATCAATATAATATAATATATTCGATATATTCAATTCACTATTAAAAGTTAGGTATGACTTAATTACTTCAATATTATTCAACATTAAAAAATATGTTCAGCAATTTATCTGATTATGATAAATCTACTAAAATTAATAAATCAATGAATTATAATATGCATATATATATATACACAGCGGCGCCTATTTGCGTGCTGTTTTTCTAAAAAAAATATATATACACTAAATTGTCTGGAAACAGTCATTACTCACATTTCGAAGCACTACACTACAGGGTTGACTTCTTCTTCTTTTTCCCAACCCATCGCTGCCTCGATGCCTGCGTTCCAATTTCCATTTTCCTAGTTCCAAATCCATAGTCCAAATCCATTCCAATCCATTTGTCTCCTTGTGGGAATCACATATGGTGATGTGGACATCAAAAAAAGAAAAAATTTATCACCATTCCATCCTCGAAATTTCCATGTTTTCTTTCCAATCCATTTCCAATTTCCAAATCCATTATGGTCCGTTTCTTATTTCTGGTAGAAGAAAACTGGAAGAGATCGCCATGTGGGGAAGATCACATACGTCTCTGTTTTTCCCATTTTCAGAAAAGACTGGTAGAGATCGCCATGTGGGGATCAACTATGACGATATGGGCAGGAAGCGGTTCGTCTCTTTTTTTTCTTCCCTCAGAAAAGACTGGCAAAGGTCGCCATGTGGGGATCAACTATGGCGATATGGGCAGGAAGCGGTTCGTCTCTTTTTTTTCTTCCCTCAGAAAAGACTGGCAAAGGTCGCCATGTGGGGATCAGATCTTATGTTGGGCGGTTAGCCCTAAGCTGACCCGTGGTCCTGGTGTGGGTATAGGGAATAGAAACACATCACTTTACAAAAGGGTTACACTTTACTTAAACTTAGAGTTCGACGCCATTATAGCTCAATGTCTTACTTTATACTCATTACAATAATTACAAGTATGGATCATTCACAATACCATCCATCCGCATCAATGATGTATGAATATACTATATCTTACTATATGTAACTATATGTAACTGGCTATGAATGTCCTACATAACTATATATATTATAATCTAAACTGTGATGTTTATGTTATCGTTCTACATACTCTAGTCTTTAGCATATACATTGATTCCTCAATAACTACCTCGAGATACCCTGTTCTGTGTGTCAAGGTTATCTTGGGCTAAACAATGTGTAATAGTCAGCATGTTGTTAGTGGGTCAGTTATGAGTTATCAATATATGCTTAATAACATTAATTAATAAGAATAAGGTCGAATTCTATAACTTAGGGTTTTTAGGTAATCTCGTATAGGAATGGATGATTCCTATACTACAAGGAGTATCATTATTTACGTGCAAGTTTACAGGGCATGGCAACTCGAATAATAGAAGCTATAGAATTTACCGAGTGTAATTATGAACATGCTTGGAGATCTGTATGTGATAGATTTGATAATAAATCTTTATTAGTGCACAATCATCTAAAAGCAATTTTTGATTGTCAAATGGTAAACAAAGAGTCCTCTAATTTATTAAGACAATTGGACGATAATATTAGCAAACATTTACATTCATTGGAGATTTTGGGTGAAACAGTTGAGGCATGTTAACGCTAATCATTTATATCGCATCAAGTAAATTAGATAAAATTACATTAAAGGATTGGGAAAAAGAAGAAGTGAATCTGAACCCTCCGAAATATGAGAATTTTAGTTCGTGAGTGCGAAAGCCAATTATTTAGAAACGATTGAGCAAAAATATAATGTAGAGAAAAGGGGTGATAGTCACCTAAAATTTAAATCTACAACCATGTTAGCATATAATAAGTCCATAATATCTTGCAATCTATGTGAGGGTAATCACTTGATATATAACTGCTACATTAAAGCTAGATGTAAGCAATAGATATAAAAGGGTTCAAGAATTGAAACTATGTTACAATTGTCTACGGAAAATTCATTCAGTAGACACTTGTAGAATGAAGAGATTTTGTAATGAATGTCAATCCAGACATAACACATTAATTCACAAAATTAAGGTGCCTCGAGAAGAGAAAGGAGTAACCCTAACTATTAACAATGTACAACAACAAATATTAAAATCAACCGGTATTGTAGAACTTGACGGAGGTCAAGGTATTACTAGAAAGTGCCCTATATTACTTGATAATGGATCGCAATCCAATTTTATAACACAGGAAATGTGTCATAAACTTCAGATAAAAACAGAAAAAATTGACATGTCAATATCAGGAATAGGTAAAATATCGTCCAAAATAAATTCGCGATGTAATTAAACCCTAAAATCCTCACACGGGTCTTTTACACGGTCAATTTCCTGTTTAGTATCAAAGACTATAACAGCATATTCACCGGAGTTGTCTGTAAATTTAAGGATCCCCAAAGACATAAAGTTGGCGGATCCTCAATTTCTTAAGTCGAACCCTATTGAAATGTTAGTAGGAGCACAAATGTTTTGGGACATTTTAGAAGGTGATACTATAAAATTAAATAATACAAATATCAATTTAAGAAAAACAAAATTAGGTTGGATTGGAACCGGTGCACTACCTATTCAAACAAAACCAAGTTTTTGTGGCATCTCAATAGATTCTGAACTAATATTTGACTTAAAACAATGTTGGGAAATTGGAAATTGTGACGCTGATGTTAATTTATCATATGACGATTTGGAATATGAAAAACCATTCAAAAATGACGTGAATAGAGATGAGGAAAGCCGATTTGTATTTAAATTACCTTTGAAAGAGCCCATTCTTAAATTGGGAAATTCCTATAATTCAGCATTGAAAAGATTTTTGAGATTATAAAAAACCTTCGAAAATGATAAATCATTTAAGGATCTTTATATTCAATTTATGAAAGATTATGAACGCTTAAATCACATGCAAAAATGTGATCCGGAAAATGATCGCGATGAGGTAACCTATTATTTACCACACCATGGTGTGCTAAAGAAAGAAAGCACTACTACGAAATTACGAGTAGTATTCGACGGGTCGGCTTCATCGGATACAGGATCATCGCTCAACGATTTACAGTATATCGGACCTAAGATTCATGGAGACATATTTTCAATATTAATAAGGTCTAGGCAATATTCTTATGTTGTATCTAGCGACATGCAGAAAATGTATCGTCAAGTATTAATGCATCCTGAGTATAGGCATTTACATAGAATATTATGGCGCTACTGTCAAGAAGACCAAGTGAGTATTTACCAATTAAATACTGTCGCATACGGTACTACAGCAGCACCCTATCTAGCTCTGCGATGTATTGAAGAGTTAGCTAATAATTTAGATGATGAAAAAATTGAGAATATTTTTGTCTGATGATATGTACGTTGTCGATTTAATCACAGGTGCAGATACAATAGAGGAATTACAAGCAAGTTGCTTGAAGATCATACGTGTACTAAAAGGTGCCGGTTTTCATTTGCATGAATGGAGGTCAAATAATACTGAAGTTTTACAAAGTTTCAATTCTGATAACAGTAATGTAATTCTGTAATTCTAAGACATTGGGAATCTTGTGGAAAAATGAAAGGGACCTTTTAGGCTATAAAATTAATATTTCAAAATCAATACATCCTACAACTAAACATATGATTTTATCCGAAATAGCACAAATTTATGATCCTTTAGGATTAACAAGGCCGTGCATAATAATTTCAAAAATAATTATCCAAAAATTGTGGCTTGTAAAAAGTTCGTGGGATGATCCGATTCCCGATGATCTTCAAATGTAATGGAATCGATTTCGATCAGAAATTCTCAAGTTAAATGACTCAGAAATAGAAAGATATATATTTACAAGTAATCATGAACATATAGAGTTGCACGGATTTTGCGACGCTTCCAAGAAGCATATGCGGCTTGCATTTATGCAAGAACATTCTTCAATGGAACTTGTAAGATACGATCGATTTGTGCGAAAACTAAGGTTGTACCATTAAAGGCGATTACAATTCCAAAATTAGAATTATGCGCCGCACAACTACTAGCCAAACTCATGAGCTGTGTTAAAAGCTCCCTTCCTAAAAGTTTCGAGTGTTTTTAATGGTCAGACTCGCAACTAATATTATATTGGTTACAAACAGAACCAAGTTACTAAAACCATTCGTATCTCATCGAGTTGCGAACATTCAAAATTTAACTGAAATTATAAATTGGTTTTATATCAGATCAAAAGATAATCCAGCAGATTGTGTATCACGGAGAATTTATCCTGACCAACTGCTCGAGAATACGGTATGGTGGAATGGACCCATTTGTCTTAAGTCGAACGACGTATTTGAAAATATTGATAAGCAATCACGAGATGTGAATCTGGAAAATATTCCCGAATTGCGTAAAATCATTCGCAGTGTCAATGTAACTATAGAGTTACCTGACATTGACTTATGGTCAAAATTTTCTACATTCACACGATTATTGCGAGTAGCTTCTTATTGCATACGTTTCATTAAAAACTGTCAGTTACATGATAAAACTAAGAGAGATGTTGGACCACTACAAGTCAGAGAACTTAATATCACATTAATCACATTGATAAAAAATTATAGTTTTATTAATGAAATTGAGTTACTAAAATCAAATAAGGGGATATCCAAAAAATCTAAGATTTTAAACTTAACACGATTCATAGATAGCGAAGGTGTTTCAAGAGTTGGAGGTCGAATAGGACTATCGCATTTACCATTTCACAAGAAACATCCGATACTATTATCAGCTCAAAGTAATTTTACGAAATTACTCTTTAGAACAGAACACGTCAGATCATTACATACAGGTCCCCAACAGTTATTCGCTTCTATAAGACAAAGATATTGGCCTCTTGGAAGGCGTTATTTGACACGAAAAACTGTTGAGGAGTGTCTAAGATGTTTTAGATACATCCGAGTACCAACACACCTATAATGGGTAACTTGCCTTCAGCTAGAGTAACACCAATGTGCCCTTTTCAGATTAGCGGTGTAGATTATGCGGGTCCTTTTCTTTTGAGAGATAAAAAAGGAAGAGGATTTAAATTAATAAAATGCTACATCTCCCTCTTTGTGTGTTTTACTACCAAGGCATTAAACTTAGAATTAGTTACCGATCTAAGTACGGAATCATTCATTGCAACATTTAGACGTTTTATATTGAGGAGAGGAATTCCTACCTACATCTATTCAGATAATGGGAATAATTTTGCTGGAGCTAGTAATGAGCTAAAACAACTTGGTGAGTTTTTGTCAAAATCGACAAGAACTTTAATTGAATTTTCATCCACTAAGAATATCAATTGACATTTTATTCCTCCCTATACTCCTAATATGGGTGGTTTGTGAGAAGCAGGCATAAAGAGTATGAAAGGCTGTTTAAAAAAAATAATAGGTGATACTAGTTTAACATATGAAGAATGTTCAACCCTAATTACTCACATAGAAGCTGTCTTGAATTCTCGTCACTTGTTTCATCTGTCCTCAAATCCTAATGATTTTGAAAACTTGACGGCTGGTCATTTTCTGATTGGACGACCCATGACGGTACTACCGATGGAGGACCTGCAACAAGCAAAATCAATAGGTTGTCTAGATACCAACTGATACAAAACCCTACCCAGAAATTTTGGTCCAGATGGAGTAACGAAAACATCAAGGAACTACAAGTAAAAACGAAGTGAAAGTCAGCATCTGCTACTTTGGAAAAGGATATGTTAGTCCTCATCAAAAATAACATTGCTCCTCCATCAAAATGGTTCATAGGCAGAGTAATCGAGACTCACCCAGGAATCGACAACAAGAGTGGTCACAGTGAAAACCATGAGCGGAATAATAGAGCGCTCGCTCTGTAACTCAGTGTAGTGCGTTGCCAAAACCTGAAAAAAAGTGAGCTTCATCCGAGAACTTCAATACCCGTACATATATATATTGTTATGATTTCATTTCATAGAAAATAAAAATTTAAAAATAATAACTTACCGAACTTTGAAAATTAGAAAAGATCAAATAAAAAACATTTTATGGAATTAAAAACAATAATAAAAGCTAAATAATAGTTAGGATATTAATATTAACAATGTAAAACATAATAAACAACGATGTAATAGAATAAGAAGTGATAAACAAGAACTTCAGTGAAAGTGAAGAAACGTTCTGTGTAACGAAATCATAAATCATAAGTAAAGTGATTACAAAACTATCATGAGATAGTACAAAACATTGAATAATGTTATAGATATAAGTTAGGATTAGTAAATTTGAGTTATGTAATGTTAAAAGAATGTTATTGATATAATATGGTATGTATTAGATTTAAGAATAAGTAACTGTCAAGAAAACCATAAATATGGGAATAATCATATTAATAATAACCCAATCATAGGTTATATTATACCAAAGTGTGGGGAAAAATGTAGGCAATATTAATTTAAAAAGAAGGAATCACTAACAATTAAAATAAGTTGAAAATCTCAAATAATTCAAAAAGTAAAGAATACTAAATTCTGATTGGTCAATAGGAATTTCCAATGTCAATCTGGTAACAATGAAGACTTGTGTCAGTTTCACAACAATTAGCTTGGCATGCTTGATTTGAAAAGCAATCATCTCATAGGTTGTTTATGACATAAAGTAGCGTCGGTTTTGGAGGCCTATAAAAACGAATCTGAAAGTAAAGAAGTTCAGTTTGCCATTACATCTGTAGACTGAAAGTACTCCTGCAACTCACCAAAATTTTATAACCTATAAAAAACCAGTGAACGAAAGTGTTCCAAACTTCGATAGGTTCAAAGAAACCAAAGTTAATAAGTTTTATTAAAAGTCAACGATTATTCCAAGTATCTGAATCCAGTAAAAAGGCTGTAATAACCTCCAATTAAGAAGTAGTATCCAACGATTGCCATTCATCAATAATTTCAATAAAGCATCGAAAAGTTTCATGTTTTATCTAAAAGGATAAAACAAAGTATTATCAACAGTTCCTGAGTCTCAAGAAGAAGTAATCCAAATTAGTTACCTGTGATTATTGTGAGAAAGCATAGTATTGTGTAAAAGTGAATCATCAACGAAATTATAAAAGAATTAAATTGAAAATTGCCAACATAGTTAAACACACTTTTGGATATAAACTAAAAGTAAGTTTGTTTATTATATTTCCATTGTAGTGTTATTTGTAAATCTGAAAGAAAGATTGTCGTTTGTAATTTTGTAAACAACTATTAATATTGAATAGTTTTGAGGTTAAAGCTAGTTCTATGCTTAGAACATAAAATAAAATTGTAAATTAGAAACCCGAGATAATTAGAGTCATAGAGATTTAAATATAGAAACTTTTTAACATTCAAAGAATATTGTGTTTAATTCCATAAAATAATATAAAAAAAAAGAAAAGGATCATTATAATTCATAATCAATAAATTAAAAGAAACTAAAAAAAAGGAGTTTTTTAGTTAATAATTGGCGCCCAACGTGGGGCAAAATAAACTCATAAGAGTATAATCTTAATAATTGTCGCTCAAACGTGAGGCCATTTGAAAAAAGGAATAGAACCGCGTATCAAAATAATTTAAAAAACTAGATTAATTAATAAGAAAGTAAAAAATGGAAGGAGATAGACAGAGGACTCCAGAATTGATAGGATTTGATCAAGAGGGTGAAATGATTAGTGCAGAAAGACCACCAATAATAGATAGTCAATCACAAATAATGAGATTGCTTGAAAGTTTAAATTTAAAAGCTAATGAAACGAATGAAACAAATGCTAAAATTGAACAAGGTATGAGTGAAATAAGAGATGAACTTAAGAGAGTGAATGATAAATTTGATAAAAGAACTGAGGAAATTATGAGAATAGTTGAAACTGAGAAAAAGGAAATAAGACAACATGTTGAAGAAAGTATAGATAATAAATTAGAAGAATATAATAGCTTTGTAAATAGAAAGTTTAATAATGTAGAGAAAGAAATAGATATTATGGAAAATAGAATGAATGATATGGGGAGGAATATTGAAGAGAATGTGAATGTGAATGTACAAAGTATGAAAGAAAATCAGGAAAAAATGATAAATGAACAAGATGAAAGAATAAAAAGAATTGAGAATAGATCCGAAGAGAGAATGAATATAGAATACAGAAATGTAGGTCATGAGAATACAATAAAATTTAATGGAAACATAAAATTATTACATCCATGCATTTTTGTTAAAGATTTGAAAAATGAAATACAGTATGAAAGGAATATAGAGAGAATAAAAAAATTAATAAGAGAACGATTGGTTGATGAACCTTTGTTGTGGTTCAACTGCAAAGAAAGGGAATTAAATAGTTTAGATGAGTTTATAGATGAATTTTTAAAGAATTTTTGGGGTGAAAATGAACAATCGAAATGTCGAGAAAGATTATATTTTAGGAAGTATATAGAAGGGACTAGAAAAAGCATGAGTGCTTATGCACTTAGCCTATATAATGAAGCGCAATATTTAGAACCTAAAATGAGAGAGGAAGAGATAGTTTTATACATTTCAAGACAGTATCGAAGTCAAATATCTGAGGCAATAGCCATTGCAAATATTAAAAACATGAATCAACTACTATCATACTTAAATAGAATTGATAATAAGAATAACATAGGAACTAGGCAAAAAAAATGGATATAATGATAACAGGAACAATTACAGGGGAAATCAAAATTATAATAATAGATTCCAAAATAATAATTATCAAAACAATTTTAGAAATAGGGATAATAGAAACCAAAATTATTATAATAGGGAAAATAGATATAATGGAAATAATGCTAATCAAAATAGAAATAGATATAGGGATTATAGAAGTCAAAATAATAATAATAATAGAAATAATAGTAGAAATGAAAACAATCAAAGGGAAGTAAACTGTAGTAGGATAGAAAGTAATAGGGAAAGGGAAGACTCTTCAAGTCAAAATAATCAACAAAATCAGGATTTTTAAGAAAGCACGAATACCACGTTAATGTATTATATGAACATCAGAGGGAATACATTGACTACGAACAGCAAAGGGAAGAAAATGAAAGTATAGGTTTAATTAAATTAAAAGGTTTTTTAAAAGGGAAAGAAGTAGAAATTATGTGTGATACAGGATCAGAACTATCATTAATAAGGGAAGAACTATTGTCTGAAATAAAATTAACAAATCAATTAAAAATACCAAAAGTAGAATTAGTAAATATTAGTGGAAAGAAAATTACTGAAGTATCAAAAATGATTACTGAGCATGTTATAATAGGGAAGTCAAGTCTAGAGATGCAATTATTTGTAGTGCCGAATATGAAATTGGATATTGTTATGGGAACTGATGAATTAGAAAAGCATGGAATTATTATAGATTACGAGGAAAAGGAAATAAAGTTGTTAGATGAAATTATAAAGATAGGGAAAGGGGAAAATGAAAATATTGACAGACCAAATGAAGGTTGCAATATAATAAATGCGGTCGAAAGAAAAGACTCAAGCAGAAAATTAAATGAAATAATCTCGCAGATGAAAATATCCGAGAAATATAGGGGAATAATATCAGAAATAATTTCACAACATAAAGGTTTAATAATTGATGAAACTCGTATAGCTAGTAATTATATTCATAAATTCCAAGTTAAAGAAATTGAAAATTTTAAATCCAAGAACTATCCAATCCCATACAAGTACATAGAAGATGTTAGGAAAAAAATCGGTGAAATGCTAGAACAAGACATAATAGAAAGAAGTAAAACAAAATATATAAACCCTATTGTTATAGCAAAAAAGTCAAATGGTGATATTAGGTTATGTTTAGATGCTCGAACATTGAATAGATTGTCAGTACCACAATATGAAGCTCCTAAAAATATAGAGTCAATTTTTGGTAGAATAATAAAGGCACAAATTTTTAGTAAAGTTGATTTAAGACATAGTTTCTGGTTGATTCCTTTACATGAAAGTTGTAGAGATTACACTGGTTTTATGATAGATGGAGAAGTGTATCGTTTTAAAGTTACGCCTTTTGGTATTCAAAGTGCGTGCAGTGCGTTAGTTAGAAGTATGAATCAAATATTAAATAAATTTGAAATTTTTGTAGTTCATTATATCGATGACATATTAATATTTTCTAGAACAGTAGAAGAACATAAAGATCACATAAAATTAGTTTTGAACGAATTAGATATAGCAGGTTTAAAAATAAATATTGAGAAATGTGAATTCTATAAAACAGAAATTAAATTTTTGGGTTATAAATTAACGAGGGAAGGTTTAGAAATGGATGAAGATAGATTAGATGTAATTAAAAATTTCAAAAGACCCACTAATCTTAAAACTTTGAGGGGATTCTTAGGTCTAATAAATTATTTCAAAAGGCTCATTCCTGATTTAAGTCAGAAGGAGATTCCATTAGTAGAATTACTTAAGAAAGGGGTAAAATGGAAATGGGATAATGAAAGACACGAAGCTTTCCAAAATTTAAAAGATATTTTCATTAAAAAATTAAAAGTCTATCATGCACAATATGATAAACCTTTCATATTAAGAACAGATGCTTCTAAACAAAGATTCAGTGGTGTTTTATTACAAAAACAAAATAATGAAGAAGTGCCCATAAGTTTTGTGTCAAGAATGACAAAAGTTCATGAAAAAAATTACAGCGTTACTGAATTGGAATTAGCAAGTATAGTTTTTTGTGTAAAGAAATTAAGATTTTATTTGTTAGGGAATAAAGTAAGGGTAGAAACTGATCATAGTGCATTAACAAGTATATTTAAAAACAAGTTTGTAAACAGTAGGATTCAAAGATGGATTTTGTTATTGCAGGAATATGATTTTGAAATAAAACATATTCCAGGAAAATTAAATATAATAGCTGATACTTTAACAAGAGAAGAGGGGAATTTAAAAATTGATAAAAGGAAATATAAAGTAGGAGCAAATATTTTATTAGAAGTAAGGGGTTTATTTTCATTAGAGAGCATTAAAAACAATCAAAGTACTTTATCAGAGAAGGATAAAAAGAAATGTAAAATCAAAGAGGGAGTTTATTTACAAGATATAGGTAGGAAAGAATTATACAGAATAAATCAAGACCTAACTTTAAAAATTTTAAATCATTTACATAGTGAATTCAATCACATAGGAGCAAGGAAAATGTGGCTCATATTCAGAGAAAATTATATAGGTAAAGGAGATTACCAAATTGCAAAAGAAATCACAAAGAAATGTGACATATGTCAAAGAGCAAAGCCTAAAAATATAATTAACCACAATTTAGCAAAGAGTATTATAGTAAAGGAATGTTTAGAAATAGTAGCAATAGATTTTTTAAGTGAGTTAATAGTAACAGAAAAAGGAAATAGACATATTTTGGTTGTAGTAGATTTATTTTCTAAATATATAAAATTATATGCTTGCAAAACGACAAAAAGTAGAGAAGTAATGCATAAGTTAGAAAACTATTTTGAAGAAATTGGTAGGCCAAGAAAGTTAATTACAGATAACGCAACATATTTCAAAAACATACGTTTCAAGTATTTTTGCAAAAGGAATTTAATTTTTCATCAATTAACAAGCATCAGACATCCTCAATCCAATCCATCAGAACGTTATATACAGGAAGTAATAAAATATCTGAGAATATCTTGTGAGGGTAAACATCGTCAATGGGATGAATCAATATCCAGAGTAGAAAAATGTTTAAATCATTGTCCAAATACTACAACAGAGAAAACACCTGTATTAATAATGAAAGGCGAAGAACCAGATAGAAAATGGTTAGATAAAAATTCAGTAGAGCGAAATGAAATTTTGAAAGATATCAGTAATAGGTTAGAAAGAAATGCAAGAAAGTATATGAATAGGGAAATGAGAAAAAGAGGAAGGTTAATTAAATTTGAAATAGGTGAATTAGTAATAGTAAGAGCAATGAGAGTAACTAATAATAAAAAGAATATATGTGGAAAATTATGTTTTGCTTTTGAAGGTCCGTATGTAGTCATGAATGAAAATGCTGAAAATAGTTATGAATTAATGAATCCTGAAAACGGAAAGATAAGGGGAATATTTAATATTGATCAAATATACAAGTATAATTATTAATAAATTTAGTTCAAGAAAATAAAATCAAAAGATAAATAAATTTTAAATATTAATGTGATTAATATGTTAAAATTGATTTAGGGGAATTTGTTATGATTTCATTTCATAGACAATAAAAATTTAAAAATAATAACTTACCGAACTTTGAAAATTAGAAAAGATCAAATAAAAAACATTTTATGGAATTAAAAACAATAATAAAAGCTAAATAATAGTTAGGATATTAATATTAACAATGTAAAACATAATAAACAACGATGTAATAGAATAAGAAGTGATAAACAAGAACTTCAGTGAAAGTGAAGAAACGTTCAGTGTAACGAAATCATAAATCATAAGTAAAGTGATTACAAAACTATCATGAGATAGTACAAAACATTGAATAATGTTATAGATATAAGTTAGGATTAGTAAATTTGAGTTATGTAATGTTAAAAGAATGTTATTGATATAATATGGTATGTATTAGATTTAAGAATAAGTAACTGTCAAGAAAACCATAAATATGGGAATAATCATATTAATAATAACCCAATCATAGGTTATATTATACCAAAGTGTGGGGAAAAATGTAGGCAATATTAATTTAAAAAGAAGGAATCACTAACAATTAAAATAAGTTGAAAATCTCAAATAATTCAAAAAGTAAAGAATACTAAATTCTGATTGGTCAATAGGAATTTCCAATGTCAATCTGGTAACAATGAAGACTTGTGTCAGTTTCACAACAATTAGCTTGGCATGCTTGATTTGAAAAGCAATCATCTCATAGGTTGTTTATGACATAAAGTAGCGTCGGTTTTGGAGGCCTATAAAAACGAATCTGAAAGTAAAGAAGTTCAGTTTGCCATTACATCTGTAGACTGAAAGTACTCCTGCAACTCACCAAAATTTTATAACCTATAAAAAACCAGTGAACGAAAGTGTTCCAAACTTCGATAGGTTCAAAGAAACCAAAGTTAATAAGTTTTATTAAAAGTCAACGATTATTCCAAGTATCTGAATCCAGTAAAAAGGCTGTAATAACCTCCAATTAAGAAGTAGTATCCAACGATTGCCATTCATCAATAATTTCAATAAAGCATCGAAAAGTTTCATGTTTTATCTAAAAGGATAAAACAAAGTATTATCAACAGTTCCTGAGTCTCAAGAAGAAGTAATCCAAATTAGTTACCTGTGATTATTGTGAGAAAGCATAGTATTGTGTAAAAGTGAATCATCAACGAAATTATAAAAGAATTAAATTGAAAATTGCCAACATAGTTAAACACACTTTTGGATATAAACTAAAAGTAAGTTTGTTTATTATATTTCCATTGTAGTGTTATTTGTAAATCTGAAAGAAAGATTGTCGTTTGTAATTTTGTAAACAACTATTAATATTGAATAGTTTTGAGGTTAAAGCTAGTTCTATGCTTAGAACATAAAATAAAATTGTAAATTAGAAACCCGAGATAATTAGAGTCATAGAGATTTAAATATAGAAACTTTTTAACATTCAAAGAATATTGTGTTTAATTCCATAAAATAATATAAAAAAGAAGAGGATCATTATTATTCAAAATAAATAAATAGAAAGCTAGCCGGAAGAATAAATTATAATTATTAAATAAATAAAAACTCAGTAAGAGTTTTCTTAATAATTGTCACCACAACGTGGGGCAAAATAAACTCATAAGAGTATAATCTTAATAATATATATATATATATATATATATATATATATATTTGTTATGATTTCATTTCATAGACAATAAAAATTTAAAAATAATAACTTACCGAACTTTGAAAATCAGAAAAGATCAAATAAAAAATATTTTATGGAATTAAAAACAATAATAAAAGCTAAATAATAGTTAGGATATTAATATTAACAATGTAAAACATAATAAACAACGATGTAATAGAATAAGAAGTGATAAACAAGAACTTCAGTGAAAGTGAAGAAACGTTCTGTGTAACGAAATCATAAATCATAAGTAAAGTGATTACAAAACTATCATGAGATAGTACAAAACATTGAATAATGTTATAGATATAAGTTAGGATTAGTAAATTTGAGTTATGTAATGTTAAAAGAATGTTATTGATATAATATGGTATGTATTAGATTTAAGAATAAGTAACTGTCAAGAAAACCATAAATATGGGAATAATCATATTAATAATAACCCAATCATAGGTTATATTATACCAAAGTGTGGGGAAAAATGTAGGCAATATTAATTTAAAAAGAAGGAATCACTAACAATTAAAATAAGTTGAAAATCTCAAATAATTCAAAAAGTAAAGAATACTAAATTCTGATTGGTCAATAGGAATTTCCAATGTCAATCTGGTAACAATGAAGACTTGTGTCAGTTTCACAACAATTAGCTTGGCATGCTTGATTTGAAAAGCAATCATCTCATAGGTTGTTTATGACATAAAGTAGCGTCGGTTTTGGAGGCCTATAAAAACGAATCTGAAAGTAAAGAAGTTCAGTTTGCCATTACATCTGTAGACTGAAAGTACTCCTGCAACTCACCAAAATTTTATAACCTATAAAAAACCAGTGAACGAAAGTGTTCCAAACTTCGATAGGTTCAAAGAAACCAAAGTTAATAAGTTTTATTAAAAGTCAACGATTATTCCAAGTATCTGAATCCAGTAAAAAGGCTGTAATAACCTCCAATTAAGAAGTAGTATCCAACGATTGCCATTCATCAATAATTTCAATAAAGCATCGAAAAGTTTCATGTTTTATCTAAAAGGATAAAACAAAGTATTATCAACAGTTCCTGAGTCTCAAGAAGAAGTAATCCAAATTAGTTACCTGTGATTATTGTGAGAAAGCATAGTATTGTGTAAAAGTGAATCATCAACGAAATTATAAAAGAATTAAATTGAAAATTGCCAACATAGTTAAACACACTTTTGGATATAAACTAAAAGTAAGTTTGTTTATTATATTTCCATTGTAGTGTTATTTGTAAATCTGAAAGAAAGATTGTCGTTTGTAATTTTGTAAACAACTATTAATATTGAATAGTTTTGAGGTTAAAGCTAGTTCTATGCTTAGAACATAAAATAAAATTGTAAATTAGAAACCCGAGATAATTAGAGTCATAGAGATTTAAATATAGAAACTTTTTAACATTCAAAGAATATTGTGTTTAATTCCATAAAATAATATAAAAAAAAAGAAAAGGATCATTATAATTCATAATCAATAAATTAAAAGAAACTAAAAAAAAGGAGTTTTTTAGTTAATAATTATATTAATATCCTAACTATTATTTAGCTTTTATTATTGTTTTTAATTCCATAAAATATTTTTTATTTGATCTTTTCTGATTTTCAAAGTTCGGTAAGTTATTATTTTTAAATTTTTATTGTCTATGAAATGAAATCATAACAATATATATATATATATATATATTGTTAGAGCTTATGTTTAGTTATTATTAATATTATTGTATTCTTATTTATGTTTGTATTAACCATGTTTATATGTACTTACCTTTATTTAATATTACACCTCAGATGTATATCACATGTTGATTGAAAGACCCTTTCAATTGGGGGAGTTTGTTAAGTATTTAATATATATCGAAAGATTTGAATGAGAACGGCGATTGTGCGCATGTATAAGGGAAGCAAGCGGGTAGCAGAGTAGCAGGTAGTACGAAGATAAGATGTAACCGGTCAACTGAAGACATCAGCTTAATGGCTGTACAATATTAATGTTTTTAAGTAAAGTTACTATCTACAAGGTGTGTTTTAATTCTCTTCACGATTAAAAAAGAAATCTATCCTTCACAACAAGTATGGTTGAAATATTGTGAAAATGTTCATCGTTGACGTTCAGCGGCTTCAATATAAAAATAGTGAATTTATCATGAGACAGCTGGTCATATTGAATTTTGAACATTGACATATCGATCATGGAACGATCAATATGCCGTGCAAAATGGAATGGTTCTCTACCGAAATTCAAAGACACATCGATTACACAATGGATGATATACACGGACTCGATTGGAATAGATCTTTTTAAGAATACATGCCTTAAGAGAACATTTTAAAGTATCTCAACGATATCATCAAGAACGATTATATGATTGTGAAAGGATTAGGCATGAGGACTATATTGAAAAAACTTTTATGAAATCCAATTATCAATTTGATGAGTTTTATTGCCCCAAAATGAAAATGTTAAAGAGAAACGATTATTATATTGATTCGCACTGTAGATAAGATAATTTATTGGTCCGTAAAAATTGTACAAATAACATAAAATTTAAGTGCAAAAATTATGGGACAAGTCATAGTTAGGGAGATGTATCATAATAAAACTTATTCTAAGACACAACTACAAATACAAAGAATAGAATAATTAATACAACATGTATAATACAAATATAGATATAGAACAACATACATACAGACGTTTACAATTTGTAAAATTCTTCCATTTGCTTATTAGAAACATTTTTAATTCCTTACGAAATTTTGATAACGTGTATCTTTCAAAATATTGATGCCTACTCACAAGTTTGTTATAAAGTTTTACTCCCAGGTAGCGCGGGTTTTGTTGGCAAACTGTTAATCTAGCCATCGGTTGATGGAGAAGATTTGTTTGTCTGGTGTTATGATCATGTATATCACAGCATTTTTCCCAATAATTATTGGTTTTAACATATATGAGTAGCGAATATATGTAGAGTGATGGAAGAGTCATTATACCCCAATTTATAAATATATTCCTACAGTGTGTTGTAACCTCCTTCCGCTTGAATGGTTAATTACAAGTGGGGAGGTTGTCACTTACTGTCCTCTTATGACAGTAACTGACCTGCTCGGGTTTCTTGAGGGTCCAGGTTCCCTTTTTATATAGGTTTTAAAATTGCTGTTTCTCTTTCGTGTGGATTGCCAAATAAAACCGATATTTCTTGCTTAACTAAGTTCATTAATTATCTCTATTTACATTTACACCAGCTATGTACAATCTATTTACAAAATGTTGCTAGGAACAGGCCGTTTTAATGTGTTCGTTTTCCGTGTATAAAATAACGCGCTAATTAGATGTTTTCCTATCGTCGGGAGTCTCCACCATCTGCGTGAGATGGTAGACAAGTTTTTGTACCTAGGTCTAGAAATGAAATGAATCGCGACAATCTAAATATTTAGTACACTGTTCACTTCGACGGAGCGTGGGTCGTGTATTCGCTCTGACCTGTATTTTAGACGTAATTTCTTACGGAACGGGGTATAACGGACTAGGTTGATTTGTCAGCTATCGGCTATGACTGACTTATTAATTTCACAAGTCGGTTTCGGAGAGAATCACCACGTAGCCCCTGAAATCAATTCGCAGAAGCTGGATCGTATTCGTCCAAGCTATAAGGCTTGATTTTTCCAGCAGTTTCGGCTGTGACTTTATTAACAATTCTACAAATCGGTCTCGGACAATATCCTAACTTAGTCTCTAGAAAAACAATTCGCAGAAGCTGGATCGTATTCGTCCAAGCTATCAGGATTGTTTTGTAGACTATTGAAATTATAAACAAAGTTCGAATTTGAAATCGGACTTATATACTGGAATGTTGATTCTCTAGAAAAACAATTCGCAGAAGCTGGATCGTATTCGTCCAAGCTATAAGGATTGTTTTTCCCAGCGGTTTCGGCTGTGTGTTTATTCACAATTCTACAAATCGGTCTCGGACAAAATCCTAACTTAGTCTCTAGAAAAACAATTCGCAGAAGCTGAATCGTATTCGTCCAAGCTATCAGGATTGTTTTGTAGACTATTGAATTTATAAACAAAGTTCGAATTTGAAATCGGACTTATATCCTGGAATGTTAATTCAATGACTTGAATGGATTTTAAACGGCAATTAATACTCACTCTCTATTTCTCGGATTTGCACAATAGCAACGGCTTCGGGTTGTTTAGATTACGGCAGGTCAATCTCGGTGCTGGTCTGGCAAGTCAGTCCCCTTTCGCTATGAAATGGGCTTGCTTTTATACAGATCGAGGCGTGTGACGTAACGTGAACAGGTGACCGGCTGGCGAATTCTGTTCACCAGTTTTTATACATAGATGTGCACGAAGTTTGATCTCTTAACTTTGCCTATGTAATTCGATTCTACTGAGATATTCAAATTTATTTGTAAGTAATGAAGAATGCTTCATTACACACCCCCCTTTCTTCCTTAGAAAATTTTCTCCCGAAAATTTTCGAACGTACGATACGTTTCGTACGTCGGCTTGACCTCACAGTCCCACGGTATTTTCACGCGCGCCACAAGCCGGCCGGTTGGATCATACACCCTATAGTCATGCATTTTACGTAAACGTTTCTTAAAATATGGTTTCTTACTATCTACACTTAATCTATTTATACCACTAACGGTGTCTCTGTCACTATATTTCAGGGGGTTATTTACACAAGGGGTTGATAGTTCCTTTGGTAAGAACGGTTGCTGCTGGGGTAGATCGGGAGTAGGCGGTGTCATATTGGGGATTGGCGAATAGTACAGCTGGAGTTCTGGACTTGATTCCGGACTGGAACCAAATAGATCGTGCAGCCTCTTTCCCAGTCGGATGGCAGCCTCGGCGTCTTTCCCGGGAGTTCTAATTTCCGGAACTGAAGTCATATTTACTCCTGGGGAAAGAAAATTACATTAGTTAACACTTAATTTTTTTCAAGTCCTTTACATGGACTCGAACGGGTTTACGACTAGTTCCATTTTCCAGCTCGACCACTACCGGTGAAATGATTTTCTTCACTTTAAACGGGCCTGCGAACTTCGGGGCCAGTTTAGCGGCGAAACCTTGAGCTGCCGAGGATAGCGTGTGTTCTTTGCACATGACCTCCTCCCCTACTTTAGGTGCCCAATCGCGCCGTCTCAGATTATAGTGTCGACTCTGGATAGTGAAGGCTTTATTCAACTGTAATTTGACGAAGTTGACAGCGTCTCTCAATTTTCCTAACTGTTCCTCATGTCTAGTAGGATCGGGGTTTCCATCATCATCGTCGCTACCCGGTCCCTGAACTTCCCGGAACAAAGTCTTCGGGTGGTCCACTTCTCGACCGTAGTTTAAATATGCGGGAGTAAATCCAGTTGAGTCATGTCGGGCCGTATTGATGGCAAATATTAATTCCGGCAAATA
Organism: Endomychus coccineus; assembly: GCA_958510875.1. Lineage (NCBI taxonomy): Eukaryota > Metazoa > Arthropoda > Insecta > Coleoptera > Endomychidae > Endomychus > Endomychus coccineus. Next base: position 104,426,845 of record OY294069.1, on the reverse strand, counting down.
TGCGTCTCATGTACGGTGATCGTCCTCACAGTATTGTGCAATCATCGTTTTTACCACTCTATTAACTCTCTCTACTGGATTGGCCTGTGGGGTATAGGGAGGGGTGAGTTTATGTTTGATTCCAAACTCTTCTAAAAATTTCCGAAATTTATTAGCGACAAACTGGGCCCCATTGTCACTAATTAACACTCTGGGACATCCGAATCTCATAAGCACCCTATCTTTCAGCACCCTCATGACAGTTTCCGTGTTCGCTGTCCGAATTGCTTGACATTCTGTCCACTTGGTCAGCCGATCCTGCAGCACTACTAAATAATTGTTGGATTTGTTCGATCGAGGTAGGGGTCCTACTAGATCCACACTCACCATTTCCCATGGTTTGGATATTTTGCTTTGCTGCATGAATCCCGGAAGTGCCTGTTGCGAAGCTTTGTATTTCAAGCAGTGCTCGCATTTCCTCACATAGCGGGATATCTCCCTGAACATACCAGGCCAGTAGTATCTCTGAGCCACCCTTGCGATTGTTTTATTAATCCCTAGGTGTCCTGCCGTGTTCTCATCATGACATTCGTACAGAACCCGTGTTCGGGCATTCTTTGGAACACATAACTTCCATGGTTCGGGGGAGGCTCCTTCCGTGTAATCATTAGCCTCGTGAAAGTGTCTGTATAGATTACCGTTTTCCACTCGATAATCCGGAAGTAGTTCGGGTTTTTTGTTGACGGCTTTAACTTTCTTTTCCCACCAGGGATCCGGTATAACAGGCTCGATAAGGGCAATCTCTTCTTCTTCTTCGTGATCCGGCAATGGGGCTCGGGACAGAGTATCTGCTACTCTGTTTAATACACCCTTCCGATACACAATCTCGAAGTCATATTGCTGCAGTTCTATGACCCATCTGGCCAGCCTCTGGGATGGGTTTTTCAAATCGCGTAACCACTTTAAAGCCCTGTGGTCAGAGATAACGGTAAATTTGTAACCTTCTAAGTACATTTTCATCTTTCGAATTCCAAAGATAATGGCTAGACACTCTTTTTCCGTCACGGAATAGTTCTTTTCTGAGGAACTTAGCGTTCGGCTAGCAAAGGCTATTATTTGTTCCTGTGAACCTAATTTTTGAGTGAGGGCCACCCCAAGCCCGCTATCTGAGGCGTCTGTTTGCAGCGTAAATGGTTTGGAAAAATCAGGACACGTTAGAACCGGAGCCTGCGTAAGTTTTTCCTTGATTTTCTCGAAAGCTACCTGTTGCTCGGGAAGCCATTGAAACTTCATTTGTTTCTTCAATAGTTTCGTTAAAGGCCCCACCATCTTTGAAAATTCAGGAATGAACCTGCGGTACCAAGATGCGACTCCCAAAAATCTCCTCAAGCTACGTACATTCGTTGGAGGATTCATTTTCACGATAGCTTCCACTTTCTCTGGGTCTGTTTTTATCCCTTCTTTTCCCACTACATGCCCTAGATACCGTAGTTCCGGCTTACAAAAGTGGCATTTTTCTGCGTTAATTTGCAGATTGGCCATCCTCAATCTTCTCAGCACTTCCTTTAAATGGGCCAAATGTTCCTCAAAGGTTTTGCTAACCACAATTATATCGTCGATATATGGGTACGCATTTGGCTCCATGTCCGGTCCTATTACTCTATCGAGTAGGCGTTGGAATGTGGCTGGTGCTGAATGTAATCCGAAAGGCATCACTGTAAATTGATATAGTCCTCGGCCAGGGACAGTGAAGGCAGTGACAGGTTTACTTTCGGGAGTAAGCGGAATCTGCCAACAGCCTTGTTTTAAATCCAGCGTAGACACATACTTTGCTTCTTTCAGCTTTTCAAGCGTGGCAGTAATATACGGTAACGGATATGCGTCCTTTTCTGACTGGGCGTTAACTTTCCTGAAGTCTATACAGAACCGATGCTTACCCTCTTTCTTTTTGACGAGCACTATTGGTGAACTCCATGGACTGTTCGATGGCTCAATTACTCCCTCTTCCAACATTTTATTTACCTCCTTGTCCACAATTTCCTGCATTACGGGATTCTGTGGTCTATACCGCTGTTTTATAGGGGTGGGATCCTTCAGCTTGATTTGGTGTTTAACCAGCGGCGTACATCCTTTCACGCCTATAAATTTCCCCAGCTCGTGTTTCAGGAATGCTTTCAGTCTCTCTTCCTGACTAGTCTCCAATTTAGAGATACTACCTATTATTCCCGTTTGGGTCTCAACCGCGTTCCTGGGCATATCAGGCTCTCGCAGGTCAATGGTTATCTGCCATTTATATAATAAATCCATCCCTAAAATAATCTGGGACATCATTCCCGGTAAGACCAGAAAATGTCCTTCCTTGTCTTGGTTATCCACAGTACATTTGATATAAAACCCTCGGTTAATTGGTACTGTGGCCCCATTCGCTAAACACGCCCTTTGTCTGACCTCTTGTTGTGGAACATTCCATCTTGAACAATGATCGGCCACCTCCTCATTAATATAGGACCTAACTGATCCTGTGTCCACTAGTGCTGAGAACACTTGCCTCCCTATTGCAACCTTAAAATGTATCCTCGGGTCCACTGTGCCCTCGGTTGTGGAGGATACATCCTTTATTACAGGTATGTGTTCTATGACGTCCCAGCGGCTCCTGCTTGTCCGCTGGACGTCCGCTCGTTTCCCGGTTTCGTATTCCTGCATTGGCATTCTCGAGTCAGAATACCCTGTTTGCCACATCGCGAGCAGAATCGTTTAAAAGTGCCCCTACACTCGAAACGCCGGTGTCCCTTTTCACCGCATCTCCAACATACTTCTTGCTGATCTATATTCCGTGGCAATGCTCTATTCGCTTGTATGTAGTTTACAGTCTCTTTTGGTTCTATACTACATTTTCTCCGATCATCCCCTAACTCCTTCTGTGAATTTCCATACTCTTCGCAGAGTTGGATTAGGTCCGACAGAGAAGAGAAATCCCTAGGCCTAACGTACCGTCGGATTTCTGGCCGCAGGTTTCTATAAATTCTGTTCAATTCCTCTTGTTTGTTTATAACTTGACTCCTTCTGCACAGAGTCTGCAAAGCAATTATAAATTCCTTTGTGTCTTCCTGAGGGCCCTGCACCCTTTTCACGATTGAATCTAGGATATCCTGTCGATAGTTATTTGGAAGGAAATATAACTCAAAATCTGTTATAAAATCCGACCATGTTTGCCACTGTGTGTTATTGTTTCTATACCACAATAAGGCTTGGCCTTTCAATAATTCGGGCAATACCTGCAGACAATCTTCTTCTTCAATTCCATATGCTATCCTGAGCTCGGAAAATCGTTCTAAGAATTCCAGGCTGTCCCTTTTCCCTTCGAAGTGTACACCCCATTTACGGACCTGATCCATGAGTTTACCTCTGTCATTATTCTTCTCCATTTTGGATTTTCCCCCAGGTATTTCACTTCGTAAGAATACGATTAACCGTTTTCTTAATTCGTCTACAGTACCTTTCGTTTCTCATCCCAACTTGGCAAGTTCCACTTCCAATTCGTCTTTTCGTTTGCTATATACCCACGATACTTTGCTACCGACCCCTGTAATATCTTCCTCTACTAATGACATTTCATTTGGCAATCAAAGAGAGCAATTTCTATCTAGTTTCCGTTACTTTAAATCTCGGGCGCCATTTTGTAACCTCCTTCCGCTTGAATGGTTAATTACAAGTGGGGAGGTTGTCACTTACTGTCCTCTTATGACAGTAACTGACCTGCTCGGGTTTCTTGAGGGTCCAGGTTCCCTTCTTATATAGGTTTTAAAATTGCTGTTTCTCTTTCGTGTGGATTGCCAAATAAAACAGATATTTCTTGCTTAACTAAGTTTATTAATTATCTCTATTCACATTTACACCAGCTATGTACAATCTATTTACAAAATGTTGCTAGGAACAGGCCGTTTTAATGTGTTCGTTTTCCGTGTATAAAATAACGCGCTAATTAGATGTTTTCCTATCGTCGGGAGTCTCCACCATCTGCGTGAGATGGTAGACAAGTTTTTGTACCTAGGTCTAGGAATGAAATGAATCGCGACAATCTAAATATTTAGTACACTGTTAACTTCGACGGAGCGTGGGTCGTGTATTCGCTCTGACCTGTATTTCAGACGTAATTTTTTACGGAACGGGGTATAACGGACTAGGTTGATTTGTCAGCTATCGGCTATGACTGACTTAATAATTTCATAAGTCGGTCTCGGAGAGAATCACCACGTAGCCCCTGAAATCAATTCGCAGAAGCTGGATCGTATTCGTCCAAGCTATAAGGCTTGATTTTTCCAGCGGTTTCGGCTGTGACTTTATTAACAATTCTACAAATCGGTCTCGGACAATATCCTAACTTAGTCTCTAGAAAAACAATTCGCAGAAGCTGGATCGTATTCGTCCAAGCTATCAGGATTGTTTTGTAGACTATTGAATTCATAAACAAAGTTCGAATTTGAAATCGGACTTATATCCTGGAATGTTAATTCAATGACTTGAATGGATTTTAAACGGCAATTAATACTCACTCTCTATTTCTCGGATTTGCACAATAGCAACGGCTTCGGGTTGTTTAGATTACGGCAGGTCAATCTCGGTGCTGGTCTGGCAAGTCAGTCCCCTTTCGCTATGAAATGGGCTTGCTTTTATACAGATCGCGGCGTGTGACGTAACGTGAACAGGTGACCGGCTGGCGAATTCTGTTCACCAGTTTTTATACATAGATGTGCACGAAGTTTGATCTCTTAACTTTGCCTATGTAATTCGATTCTACTGAGATATTCAAATTTATTTGTAAGTAATGAAGAATGCTTCATTACAGTGTTCTACCTGATGCTTTTGCCATATATCGTAGAGCCCTCTTTTGCGCAATGAAAACCCTATCAACATTATGAGCGGAGCCCCAAAACATTAGTCCATAGGCGATTGTGGATTGAAAGAGACCATAATAGCGCAGTTTCAGTACATTGATCGAAACGGTATCTCTAATATTCTGGATCAGAAAACAATAGCTGCTGAGTTTTGGTAAGAGTTGCTCTATATGCGACGCCCATGTTAATTTTTGATCAATGTATAGGCCTAGAAATTTAGTAGCACAGACATTTTCAACAGAATTTTCATCCACCCTAGCTAACACGCTGTAGTCAATGACCTTGTTTTTAGGGCAAAATTCAACAACTACTGTTTTCTTGCAGTTTAATTTAAGGTTATTGTTGCTACACCACTCTGATACACCGTTTGTTGTTAGGTTACTTTCATTGACCGTTTCTACTAGATTATTGCCAACTATTATCGCATCTAGATCATCTGCATATAATATAGGTTTACATACCTTACTGATGTGAAGCGGTAAGTCGTTGATAAAACAATTGAATAATGTAGGAGAAATACAGGACCCTTGTGGCGTTCCTCTTGTTGTGATTTTGGATTCAGATCGTATACCTTTTATTTCGACCTGCTGTTCTCTATTGCTGAGATAAGATTTTATCCAGTCGTTACTTGGACCCCGAACTAATATTAATCAATAAATTATGATCAACAGTATCAAATGCTTGATCAAAAAAAATCCCTAGTATGAATGATTTGTCATTTAGGGCGTTATATATATGTTGAAGAGCATGGTCTAGAGCAGTGATAGTGGAATGGTTTCATCTGAACCCATTTTGAGAGTGGGCTAGAAGATTATTTTTTTCTGGAAAATTATCAAGCCTGATGTTAAAACATTTTTCGAAATTTTTGCAAAACTACATTGTAATGCTACAGATCTATAATTACTAACATCAAGTTTATTACCTTTTCCTTTGAAGATGGGAATTATTTTGGACGTTTTTAATGCAGAGGGATATATGCCATCAGTAAAACTTTTATTTATAATTATTGATAATGGTAAGGCTAAAAATTCTCTTACTTCCACTAGTATATTACCGGGAATTCCATCTATTCCGCTTGGCTTCTTACAGCAAGTTTTTTGGATTATCTTGACTATTTCTTGTTCCGTTGTTAGATAAAGAAAAAAGCTCTTATCATGAATAGGTTGGTTTTCCACATTTGAGTTCTCAAATCCCGTGCTGCTACAAACCTTTACAAAATGTTCATTAAAAATGTTACTGATAATTAGTGGGTCATTAACCATTACTCCATTATTATCAGATATTCCAGTGATATCATTATTTCTGATAATATTCCGATTTTCGTTAATTATATTCCAACATTCCTTATTTATGTTATGTGCTTCCACAATTCTATTATTATTATTATAATTTTTTTCGTATATGACTTTTTTCTTGAGATATGCTTTTAATTCTAAATATCGTTCATTATATGTAACATTATTAATTTGTTTTGTAATACGGTGCATTTCGTTCAATAATATTGAAAGCTCTTTTGTTGAATGATTATACCACCGATACTTTTTTTTGTCGAGATCATGGCTTTGTACTTTAAGAGGAAAACAGGATTGGAAGATATTCTGAATGATGATGTTGAAATTGTTGAATACCGTATCTACATCTGCGTTAACATTGAGAACATCAAGCCATTTTATTTGCTGCACACTAGTTTTGAAATTCAGAATATTATTTCGATTAAAGTTCACAACAATTTAATTTGTTCCAAAAATAATGTAAAATTTGCTTATGAATGGTTCTTTTCTGACAAATAAATAAAGGGACAACAGAACATATATATCTTTTATTTATCATTTTCATACATATCATATGACAATGTATAATTATGTTCATGGAAAACCTTCATCAACGTCGTCGTTGAATACTTCATCATTAATATTGATAACTGAGAGGGATGCTTCTTTTCTTATCTTTCTGTTGGGATAATGTTGTGCTGATTTCGCATCTGACTATTCATTAAAATTTTATACTACTGTCATCTTTATTGAAGACTTTCTAATTATAGTTATTATCATTATTATTATTTGGTTGGGAAGTTACAATACTTCTCCATCATATTCAGTTTCATTTAAATTAATTATATTTTCTTTCACTCTAGAGAAAATATATAATTCCTGATTACCTATAAGCACCGTTCTTTAATATGTAAGGTTATGAAGAGCCCTTTTCTTTGTCTCTAATGACCTTAACTAGCTCAGGGTAATATTTAACTTTGAGGCCCATAATGAAACGTATTCCTCGATTCTTGATTAAATAGCACTGTCTTAGTCGAGCGCCAACTGCTATACGAAAAAATTCGAAAGAGTCTTCAGTCAAGAATTTCAAGCATTACGAGGTGAATAAATATTGAATATCATATTATTAGATATGAAGACAAGTTTCATCTGAACAATTTGGTTTTATTCCTCTAAGGAATTTTAAATGGGAATAATAATTCGTGATGTACAAAGAAGTTCAATTTTTAATAAATCAACATTAAAAATGAATTGATTCTAATCAATAGTTGACTGGCTAATATAGTAAATTAGGAAAGGATAATACTTTTAGAAAAATTTATTCTGAAACAAATTAGAGCTCTAATAATTTGATTAAGTTAAATTGAAATTACAGCTTCAATTTTGATCAAATAATAATAAATTTTGAATCAAACGTTCTAGTTAAGGAAAATAATTTGGAGTTGAAAACAATAATTTTGGAAAGAGATCACAAACAGTTTATCATGAAAATTTTGTTATTCCAACTGAAAAATGTTACCGTCCTTGAAAAGTGAATGAGCGTTGTGGAGCTGCATCCAAGTGCTCTGCCGGGAATTTCTTCTGCAATACGGCTCATGAAAAAGGAAGGAGACGTATCGATCGCTCAAACCCTGAAATACATACAATTCGAGCAGTATCTTGACCTCAAATTCGAGGGACAAATAAATAAAATCAGATGAAACAATCGAAATAATCTCACAACTGAGTATCTTATGTACCAAAATTATGAAAAGGAATTAAAGTCTTCAAGAGAATAGATGCATCACAGGAAATTTGTAGAGCAGAGATATAACAACTTATTAAATTACATTATTGAAATCTAAGAGTTATGAAATTCAGAATAGAGATGTTGCCGATTCTGAATGATTAACTTGTCCAAGTAATATTAGAAAGTTCATTCCCATAAAGCAGTAGCTGCGAAATTTGGCTTTATCTATGTTCACCCAGATCAAATAATTATTCCTTCATGTCACCAATACTTCAGCAAAAAATGCTGTTACTGTATCATTTGTTATTATGAAGAATGATAAAGATTCTTGACCCATTATGAATTATATATAAATTCTCGGGAAATAGGTCACATTGACACTTTGTTTTAAATTTTCGTCTTTACGTACGTTTCGGTCTCACGACCATCATCAGAAGACTTATCATGTCAAAAAAGGTTTATTAAAACAAATTATAGCACAAGCGTCCATATCGCACAAAAGCCCACGTCGTCGAAACGAACAGAACCACGAATAATCGAAGAATGTTATTTGAAGGTGAGCTACGGAGTACTATGTAACCCAGTGAATTATTTGGTGGGTTGAAAAAACAGCCGTAATGAAACAATATGAACAAATATGATGATTAACTCAACAAATTTATTACTCTATTTAGTGATTCTAAAAAGAAATATAGCATTGCATTAAATTAAATGCAACCAAATATGAGAAAAAAATTATCTTGATATGTGACAAGTATGAACGAAAATATGAAAGTTTTAATCATTTGGTAAATATCACATTGATACTATGTAATCAGATTAAATGAGATATCATAATAATATATATCCAATAACTATGCAAACATTCAAGATAGAGAATTACTACAAAATAACAGAATTGATTATCATCGATCTTATCTTCTTTAAGTTTAAATCCGAGATATGATCTCAACAAACATACAACCAACCTCTCCTTGAACGTCGCGTAACGTTTGACCTCTTGCGTCAATCTTCTGTTTCTCCTATGACGCGCTACCACATTGACATACTCAGATTGTGCTATTTAATTACAAAGGTCGGATCCTGTCTTCCTCTAAGATTAAATATCTCAAACTAGTTCCAGGAAATAATAACTGACCATTAATTTGAAAATGAATAATTTGGTAACTTCTAAATGTTACCAATCGCCGAATTGTCTTTGAAGGGTTTTCACTATTGGTGAATATGTTAAATTGAGCTCCACATAGAATTTATTAAGTCCAATTTTTTTTACACCATAATTGGAAGGGAGTAATAAGGAAAATACAAAAACTTAGAACAAATCAAAACCGTAACAATGAAAAATAAATTAAAACTTTATTTGGAAATCAACATGCTTAATTATAGAAAAAGAAATAAAAACTTCATTTAACTGTAAACATGAATCGTAGAAATGGACTGACTGGAAATTTTCTCACATAGTTATAAAAATCTCCGTCAATGATAATTATGAAATAACAATTTTACACGGTACACCCGTCATATGATGTAGTACCGGTAGTGGTAGTAGTTGTAGTGCTGATAAACAAGATAACTGATTCCTATTGCAATACAATCGTGTATTTATATGAGCATTTATGTACAAAAAGCAACTTATTATTATTATTAGAAATTCAAAACAAGCTAATTACAATGTAACATATTATTTAGATTGGATCATGATGGGGGAGTTAAAGTGCCAGTTAGTGTAAAAATTGCAGAAATGCAGAAGCTGTAAACATGTCATTTGAGTTGCATTACAGAATAATAATGCTATAAAAGCACAATTTTAAAATATGTGAGGCAATTTCGTTTCATTATCATAATACGATTTACCCAGAGATCAACTACTAGTGAAAAATTGAGTTCCCAAAAACAACAACTGTAGATTGTATTATACCGGAAATCATATAAAAGATTCAAAAGTTGGTAAGTTAATTGAAAATAGTTTTATTAAAGGGAACAAATTCCTAGAAAAGAGTATTTTGATGATCGGAAAAATCATGGAGGATAAAGGTGTTGAAAATGTCTCGAAGTTAGAATCAAATTTGGAAATTTGGAAATTGAAATTCTATAACCACAAACATCGATTGACAAGGGAATTCACAAATAAAATTTTGTTAGAGAAAATTAACTTGCGTAAACAGGTCGAGTCTAAGTACCTCATACATATTCAATTGAAAAATTAAAGAACCGAAAGTATTTTCCGATAGGGTAATCGAATTGAAAGACAGCTAAAGATATCCATATTAAAAGTCAACGTAATATTCACGGCGAATTTTATCAAAACGCAGACCGGAGAGACAAAAATCAAACACTTTAATATGAAAAATAGCATAATCGATTGGAATACAATTTTACGTGAATTGTGTGAACAACATGTGAAGGATAAATTTTTAGCAAATGTAAACATTACAAGAATCAAACAGTGGTTGAACCTTGCTTGAATTTTTACATCTAAAAGTTAATATTAATAAATATTGTCCTTTAAGTGCGGGACTTTCTTCAACGTTCGTCTCAATAACGAAAGATATGGCTAACAAAGGGACAATTCCGAATATCAAAAATAACAACGAATTTTTTTTTTGTGGTCGAAGGTAGCTACTATACATCCAGCTGTAAACAACCCCAGCATAAAATTATCGTATCCACATTTCATTACACTACTAAATTAAGATGGTATTGAATTCTCGATACGTTTGAAGGATATCTGAAAATTTGAGAAACTGAATAATTCAGCTATCAACGTTTACACAATAGAGAATGATTGAAATCGAAATCTTGTACTGCCCATCGTTCTTTTAAAATTACATATTGAAACTAAAGCTAATTCATTAATGTTGCCTACAGAAATTTCTTCCTCCTCCGAAGACTATGACAACAATAATTGTTATAAACATTCAAAGACCACTTATCAGTTTGCTTTATATATGAATATGTCTTTCAGCGCATATATTAGAGAATTTCAGTGAAACCTGTATGATCACATACGGCTTAGAATGTTTGCAATATTTCAGCAGTCTCGGAATAGCTTTTGATGGTATGTTGAAGATAACTTCAGTTGAATTAGAATTATAGACCGATATGGAAATGATTTGTTCATGGAAAGAAGCATAAGAGGTAGTATATCGCAATGTTCTAGTCGGTATGCGGAGGCAAATGATCGCTTTATGCAACAAGAGTTTGTTAACAATTCGCCCGAATCTTATTTGATGTATTTCTATGTTAACAATTTATATGGTGCGAAAATGAGTAAAGTTCACCGTAAGCAGATTTCGAATCGATAAACCCCGAGAATATACACTTTGGCTATCTTAATCCGGTATATTTTTGAAGTTGAATTGGAATATCTCAAAAAATTACACTGTCGTCACTTGGATTCACCTTTAGCCCCCGAACATACGGTTCCTTCTCCATCGTCTCCAAAATAACCGAAATTATCAACGACACTCTTCCCAAAGTTGAGGTATATCGTATACTGGAAAAATTTACATCAATATCCGGAATTAGACTTGAGATTGAGTGATGTTCAGAAACCTTGGCTAAGGGAATATATCGATTTAAATACGAAAATTCGTGACGATAGTACAAATAATTTCTAGTAAAACTTTTATAAAGTGATGGACAGCAGCGTTTTTGGTAAGACAGTGGAGAATTTCAAAAAACATGGAGATGTCAAATTAGTAACAAAATGAGGTAGTACATATGGGGGCAAACTATTATATTTCTCAACTGAATTTTCATTGTTGTACGATATTTGAGGAAGACATGGTCATCGAAATGAGAAGATTCAATATCTTGTTCAATAAACTCATTTAAGATTCCCATTGTAATTATGCGGAAAAATTATTTGGGGATGATGCTAAAATAATGTACAGTAACACAGGATCTCTAATTTATCATATCACAGATCCGAAAATGTATGAACATATCAAACGAAATACCGATGAATTCGGTACCTACGTCCGATTTTGGTCCGGCAAACAATTACGTTATTCCGCTTCAGAACGAGAAAGCAATAGGAAACATGAAGGATCATTAAATAAAAATTTGATGAAGGAATCCATCAGATTGAGATCGAGAATGCAAACTTTAGAGGTAATGAGTCAACAATTTGTAAGATATTACCAATAAGGTCATTCAACCATTTGCAATTACCTAAAGATCAATTCTAATTAAATCAGATAAACACGAAATTCACACAATAAAACGGATAAAGGTCAACCCCTCACCTTCCGACGATAAGCGTCTTGTTAATTAGATTTACGATACACAACTTTTATTGTGTCAAAGTTTAACAAAATATTTCATAAGTTTGATTAACTTACTGTTTGTTAAGTGGAATTATTATACTTATTATAAAGCGATGTTGGCAACCAGTTATAAAAGAATTAAATCATCAGATCCAGTCAGAATGATTTTGATGAAAATAATGGAACCTATTGCTTATTTCGAAAAACTGAAGTTGTGTGATTTGAGAATTATCCGAAATCTAACACAATTTACATTATCGCAGATAATGCTGAATTAGTTTTATGTGACGTACAGAATCTTTCCCATTAGTATACCACCACAGACATTTTGAATTCAACAATTAATCCCCTAGATGAAAATCATATCTACCGTTGCAATGAATGAGAGGTAATCAATTTACTTGTCATTTGTTCAGAACAGAATTATTTTAAATTTGATGATAACATATATTTGTAGAAAAATGGTTTAACTATGGGAAATCCGTTGAGGTAATATTTATGGATAATTAGGTAACTGAAATTCGTATACGCTCCTTTATGAAGAAGTTCATATTTTAGGATAAATGTTGAAGACATCATAATAAGTAATGAATTAAATTCTGGAATCCCTAGAAATCAATAAACATAAGAAGTCCGACATCCTATTGAGCGATCAACAAGTACTTAATAATTCTTCCTTTATAAATTTGTATAGTCAGATCTTGTTTTGCTACCAGTCAATCGTCCAATCCCTCAATGAGTTGAGCCCAATTATGTAAAATTTCAGTAATCATCTATCCTAGGATTATCATTAAAGTTATATATAAGGTAGCTCGTATATAGTAAGTTAGTACTTTGTGATATAGGTTTGAAGAAGCGTATTAGCGGAATTATATTCACATTTATTTATTAAACTAGTGAAAATCGAACTTTCAATAGTTATTTTACTTAAGTTTAATTGAAGGTCAATAATGCAATATATACAATCTAAGGGAAATAGAAAATGTTAGATTAACTATTTATCTAACAAATCATCATTATTAAAGATTATTTCCTTGTAAACAAAAATGTGAGAAGGGCATCAATGTCCTTAAATGCACCACAAAAAGCATTGCGGTGCTCATATGGAAATATCACTCATTTTCTACCTTGTATATGTACGCTTGATACTAGACTATGACTGCACACTGCATGGTTCTGCATCGACAACAAATTTGAAGCATATTGATCGCATTCAGAATAGGTGCATCAGAGTCTGTCTCGGTGTCATGAGATCTACACCTATAGCTGCTATATTAGCAGAGGCACATGAACCTTCATTAACAATCAGGCGAGAGTTGCTTTGCCAAAAACATATAATAAAAAACCTTTCTTTTGACAATCACCAAATTACTCCAAAAATTTGCAATTCAACAGCAAACGTTCTCACAAAACCTTATTGGAATAAAAAGAGGGACCCACTATTATGTTCAATGTTCTCTTTTGTTAAAGAACAATTTAAAATGAATGACATACTTAATAAATTCCCCATCTTTTTTGTAGACTACCTTGTTGTTATAAATCGTCCTAGTATATATTTTCCTGCACACACTGAATACGAATCCTTAAACAACAGTATCTTCAAAAGAATCTTGCTTGTATAACCAGATTCTATTGCCATATACACGGATGGCTCAAAAACATGTACAGGAGTAGGCTGCGCTTGGTCACTGAGTAATGGGCATACTAATTACCGAATGAAACCTCGATATATACTGCAGAAGCAATAGCAATACTGAAGGTACTCGAATGGGCAAAAAAAACTAACACGAGTAACTTAATAATTGCCTCAGATTCCATGTCTGTACTTAAATCAATAAAATGCGAAACTCTAAGACACTATAAAAACAAAATCGTCACCGATATCCTAATGATATGTTTTTACTTTTTTATTCGAGGTGCCAATATTCATTTTAAATGGGTGAAAGGACATGCATAATCAAAAGAAATTCTTTAGCAAACAATGCGGCTAAAAAGAGTATAGTTTCAGGGACCACCATAGACGTAGTCACACTAAATGACTGTCTCAGTCTAGCCAAACGCTATAGCGGCGACAAATATAAGGAAGGCTGGGTAAGCTTTGTAGAAAACCCATATACACTTTTATATCCAGATTACCCAAAAATGGCTACATATATAAATGCGGGTTAATACATCAGAAAATATCAAACTATAATAACCAGATTCAAATTATTCCATGGAAGTGTCCTTTCGCATTTAGCCAAAATTGGTATCAGAGAAAATGCAAATTGCTCTTGTGATAACACTACTATTGGGAATCTTGATCACATTTTTTTTGGCTGTCATCTTTACGAAAATAAGAGACGAACCTTCAATAAAAGATTACTAGAGCTAGGCGTCATGTTTCCGACCAACATTCTGAATATTTTGAATTACATATCATATGTAACATAATTTTTCAGTACATAATACAAAATAATATTTCAATTTAAAAATGTAACTAACATCTGATACAAAATTTTTTGTGGCTAAAAGAGACAACTCTAAAGCCAACAACCTCCCCGCAACGACAACAACCGTCATGAATAAAACGCATAAAATATGTGATATTTTTTATTTCAACAATATACAAATAATCTAGCCATATCTAGACATATTTGTGCGAAAAGCTCCACTAAATGCTAGGAAGATATCTTGCGTCGTTGTTTAGCAGCTGAAGGTTAGTGCAAATATTGTGTCGCGCTCTCCGTCGCATTTTTCGTGTGTCACAGAGTAAAGAGTATCTGTGGGCGCTCTCTCATAGTCAAAGTATACCAGGTCTGCCGGAGCCTCCCTTCCATCGTTTCTCGAACTGGATGACGTCACCCAGTTCCTCCAATCACAGCCTTGCTCTCATCAGCTCGTCGCCGGCACGTAACAACATCATATTATGTCGTCGTCTATGACATTAAATAAACGAAATAAACGACCAATCAGATTGCACTAAAATTTAAAAAAAAGTAGAAGGGAGGCTCCGGCAGAGCTGTTATACTTTGACTATGCGCTCTCTTACGCTGATATGAAAATGTTTGATTTGACAGATTGACGTATTAATTCGATTCATGTATATTATATAGTGTTCTACTTGTTTTCTATAATACATCGATTAATTCAATTGTAAAGCTGTTTAATTTCCCGTTCTAACAGGTTATGGGCCCAGAACGTGTAGTGAAAGCTTATGATTAAAATTGAATTTTTTGAATATCTGAACAGTGCACTATTCGTCGGATGTATGCTTGAAATATAAAGATTAAAAATGAGTGGAACGAATTTCGCCAGGATTGAAACTCTGAACAAGGGAAATTATGATACTTGGAAGATGCAGATGGAAGCCTTACTAGTAAAAAATGAGTATTGGATGTACGAGAATGGTGCAAAAAACCAGAGCTGGTTGGTGAAGCTAATTCGGCTGTTTTGCTAGCATGAGGAAAGAACGACAATAAAGCCAAATCTGATATTATATCAGCTATTAGCCCATCTGAACTAAAACAGATCAAATGTTGCATTTCATCAATAGATGTTTGGTTGAAGCTGGAAAGCATATACCAATAAAAAGGGCTTGCCAGAAAAGCTACGTTACTAAAACAACTAACATTTCAGCGAATGGAAGAAACTGCTGATGTACGTGAACATATCAATAAGTTTTTTGACGCGATTGACAAACTGAATGAAATGGATGTAGAAATTAATCCAGATTTGTTGGCGATCATGTTGTTATACAGTCTGCCAAGTAGTTTTGAAAATTTCAGGTGCGCAATAGAATCATCGTTACCTGATGTTCTTCGAGTAAAAATTATGGAAGAAAGTAATGCTAGAAAAGCGGAAATAAACAGAATCCCGCTAAATGCATTGTAAACTAACAATACCGTAAATGGCGTTGTAAATACTGGAAGAAGCCAAGCAGTATGGTTAACATTGTTAATTCGAATTCGGTTACAAGAAATAATTCTTTACCATTCAAATACCGTTGTCATGAGTGTAGAGAAATAGGCCACAAGGCTGCCCATTGTAAAAATAGACATTTTCTAAATAATTCAGCAAAAAATGACGAAGATTTGAGTCTACGTGCATCGGAGTCGTCGATTATGTAACCGAAGTCGTGTCTGGACAGTGGCGCTACTTCACATTTGTGCAACGATATTGGTGATTTTTCGGAAATAAACGCTAAAAGCGGTAAGTTGAATCTTGCTGACAATGCTGCTACGAACATTACTGCTCAGGGTAAGACTGCGTTCACAGCTGATGTCTTTGGTGAGCCAACGAAGATTTATTTGAATAACACTTTGTATGTTCCAGACTCGCATACGAACTTACTGTCAGTGGGAAAAATTACCAAATCTGGGTTTAAAGTAGTATTTGAAAAAGATAATGCGTTTGTAATAGGTATCGATGGAAATGTTAGGCTTGTAGCTTACAGGATTGGTGAACTTTATTATGTGCGCGAAAATGTTTCGGGAAATTCAAAACCTGATTCAGTTTTCGCGGCGAAGTCTATTTCTGCAGGAACATTTGAAATGTGGCATAGGCGTTTTGGTCATTTGAATGCTAGAGATTTAATCGAAGCTATAAATACAGGGTCAATACGCGGACTTGAAAATTTAAAACCGATAAAGTTTGAAAATAACACTATTAAATGTGATGTATGTTTTCAGTGGAAGATGGTGCGTACCCATTTTCCAAAGCAATCTAATAGAGTAACTGAGGTATTAGAATTAATACACTCAGATGTTTGCGGACCCATGCGCATTGAATCAATGAGTAAAGCACGTTACTCCGTCGAATTTATTGATGACCATTCAAAATGGTGCGTCGTTCGTTTCCTGAAATCGAAAAGCGATGTGTTAGAAGTTACAAAAGAATTTATAAGTATGGCTGAGAAAAGACAAGATAAGAAAGTTGAGTTTTTCCAGTCTGATAATGGCAAAAAGTATGCTGGTCATGAATTTGATGAATACTTGAAGAAGCTAGGAATATCTCGTCGACTGGCGATTCCGTATAACCCTGAGCAAAACGGGATTGCGGAGAGGAATAATCGAACTCTTTTGGACATGGCTCGTTGTTTATTAATGCAATCCGGACTTCCGCCAATGTTTTGGGCTGAAGCGATTAATACAGCGAACTATATCCGAAATCGTTGTCCTTCAAAGAGTCTCAACGGAAAAACCCCATGCGAATTATGGAACGGAAAAAACCTAACGTGGACTATTACAGGGAATTCGGATGTCTTGTTTTCTGTCTCAACAGACAACGCAACAGAGGAAAATTCGAAGCAAGAACAAAAGAAGGAATTTTTTTGGGTTATTCTGAAGAATGTAAGGGATATCGAGTGTGGATAACTAATGAAAGGGAAGTCAAAATTTCACGAGACGTAAGATTCCTTGAAGGACTGCAGACAAAAGTAGAAGAATTCACTGAATTCCCAGACGATTGCGTCGAAGAGGAAACTGATTCAAGGTCAAAACAGTTTGTTGAAATTGAAACGAATCCTGTTGTAATTGAACAGGACAACGGAGATCAGCACGAAATTATTGAAGAAGAGGTCGTTCCTAGGAGGGAGATAGAAAGACCTAGAATTATCAGGACTGGAGAAAGGGGAAGACCTCAAAAAGAGTATAGATATACTGAGGCAGAAGCAAGAGTCACAGAAAGTGTAGAAGATGCTTGCTTGGCAGAAGTACCTATGAGACAAGCTATAAATTCTGCTGAGGCGAACGAGTGGTATGAAGCTATGGCTACTGAAATCAAGTACATTATAAAAAATAATACCTGGAAACTCGTCCTAGCAATTGTGAAATCATAGGTAGTCGTATAGTATTGAGAAATAAGTAAACAACCGATGGGACGTTGGAAAGAAGAAAAGCTAGGCTTGTTGCTCAAGGTTTTAGCCAACGCCCAAGAATTCATTCCAAAGAAACATCCGCTCCGGTTGCTAGACTTAGTACTATTCGACTGTTGACTTCGTTAGCCGTTCAATATGGGATGAAAATAAGACATTTTGACGTGACTTGTGCTTATTTGAATGGCAAACTTGAGAAAGAAATATTTATGGAACCTCCGAAATATATGTCTCAATTGCTTGAAATCATCATATCGCAAGAAAATAACGAGATTTGTACGAATGCCAAGGAAACGCCGAAGGAGTTACGTGAAGGAGATGAAGTGTGTCTCCTAAATAAGGCATTGTACGGCTTGCGTCAAGCCGGTAGAAGTTGGTATGCAAAACTAGATAGCGTGTTAAATGCTTTTGGAGCAACAGCAACAAGTGCTGATCCTTGTCTATACCAAATTAAAAGAAGAAACGAACTGACCTTGATTGCTGAATATGTGGATGATATAATTGTTGCATCTCGAGATCATATGATTATAGACAATTTTAGTGAAGTTAGAAACCAAAAACCTTGGTGAAATCTCATACTGCTTGGGAATAGAATCAAGAAGAATGAACAACACTATATCCATGCACCAATCTGGATATGTTAACGAATTATTGAATAAATTTGGAATGGTTGAATCGAAGCGTGTTTGCTCTCCGGTGAACCCTGGTACAAAATTGATGAAGAATCAAGATCCTCCGGACGAAAACTTACCTTATCGGGAATTAGTGCCTTAACCTATTAATCTGTATCGACCAAGCCTGGTATCAGTTTCGCAGTCAGTTATTTGGAACAGTTCAACAACTGTTATGAAAAAGAGCATTGGACTGTGGCTAAACGAGTATTGCGATATATGAAGGGAACAATTAATCATTTGTGTGAAGTTATCCACGCTTTTCCAGCCACACTTTTGCCGATTCGGCTACTAGTCTCTATTGAAACATTGTACGTGCAGTCCAACCACCGCGCTACTAACCTCTCACTCATCTCGCTCACTACGTTCATATTTAGATGGCATACATATACGTACGTCCGATATTCATTTTATACCAATTCTAATAATATGTACTGGTTTATTTAGTTATTTCTTCTTTCTAATCGAACATATAATGATATTATTGGAATATAATGCATTGCCTATTGTCGTACTGTGTTGTTCGTTTGAAATTTAAACCATATACAGGATAATCAAACGTATAGGTTCAAAAGAGTACAACATTTCCTAACAGAAATTTCATACACTTAACTATTTAAATGAATTATGGATGGTTCGTCACTGCCAGGCAATCAATTCTCCTACACCAATGTCTTCCCTATAAAAAGGTACATTGGCCCACAAACTATAATGAGCAAAAATTACAGTGAGAAAAAGTTGCAGCGATACAAACAAAAAATTTCATAACAGAAATTTCATACATTCAACTATTCAAATGGAGTGTGGACGGTATGTCACGGCCAGGGAATCAACCTCTTTCACACCAATGTCTTCCTCATATAAGGTTGCATTAGCTGACAAAATCTTATGAGCAAGAATTATAGTAGAAAAAAGTTGCAGCGATACAAACTAAAAATTTCATAACAGAAATTTCATACATTCAACTATTTAAATGGAGTGTGGACGGTATGCTACGGCCAGGCAATCAACCTCTCTCACACCAATGTCTTCCACATATAAGGGTGCTTTAGCTGACAAATTCTTATGAGCAAGAATTATAGTGGAGAAAAGTTGCAGCGATACAAACAAAAAAGATGGAGTGTGGATGATTCGCTACGGCCATGCAATCAACGTTTCCTACACCTTATGGAAAGGTGCATCAGCCGAAAAATTCTAATGAGCAAGAATTATAGTGGGAAAAAGTTGCAGGGAAACAAATCGAAAATTTCGTACCAGCAATTTCTTACATTTAACTATTCAAATGGAGTGTGGATAGTATGCTACGGCCAGGCAATCAACTTCTCCCAAATTATTGTCTTCCTCATATAAGGGTGCATTAGCAGACAAATTATCATGATCAAGAATTATAGTGGAAAAAAGTTGCAGCGCTACAAACAAAAAATGTCATAATAGAAATTTCATACATTCAACTATTCAGATGGAGTGTGGATGATTCGCTACGGCCAGGCAATCAACTTTTCCTACACCAATGTCTTCCTTATGAAAAGGTGCAT
The DNA here is from genome assembly GCA_958510875.1 of Endomychus coccineus. Lineage (NCBI taxonomy): Eukaryota > Metazoa > Arthropoda > Insecta > Coleoptera > Endomychidae > Endomychus > Endomychus coccineus. Next base: position 104,406,640 of record OY294069.1, on the reverse strand, counting down.
CAGCGGAAAAATTCTAATGAGCAAGAATTATAGTGGGGAAAAGTTGCAGCGAAACAAATCAAAAATTTCACAACAGAAATTTCATACATTCAACTATTCAAATGGAGTGTATGCTACGGCCAGGCAATCAACCTCTCTCACACCAATGTCTTCCACATATAAGGGTGCTTTAGCTGCCAAATTCTTATGAGCAAGAATCATAGTGGGAAAAAGTTGCAGTGATACAAACAAAAAATGTCATAATAGAAATTTCATACATTCAACTATTCAGATGGAGTGTGGATGATTCGCTACGGCCAGGCAATCAACTTCTCTCACACCAATGTCTTACTTATAAAAAGGTGCATTAGCCGACAAATTCTAATGAACCTTATTTTCAATTCTAAATAAAATAAATTTATAACACTTAGGGGTTTCCATTTGAAAAAATAAATTTTTGGCAGTTTTCTCAATTTCATTTTCATTATTATGTTTTGAACACGCTTTATTAATAATTATGAAAATGTTGTAAAAGATCTAACAATGTAGGTTCTTTTCAACAAGGAATTCAATTTAGTTGTCAATTTAATGGAACAAATGTATAAGTTTTATAATATCAAGAAATTATATAAAATGTAACAGCGAATAGGAATATGTTAAAATAGATGGAGTCCTCATGTAAAAAATTGACCGCAGTCCGGTCCTGTAAATTGGCCCATATCGTACTTCAAAATAATTCTAGTCATGAACATTTTGGCTCAAACAAAATTTTAATACCTTTAAGGACAAAAACACAACTAACAGATTACAGCAGCTTGACTCACCCTTAATATAGGATGCGCTATTTAAAAAATACACTTTCAGTGAGGGTACTATCATGAAAGTCTGTAGATTCCAAAATAGTTTTTAAATGTTCATTATAAATATATTCACAACTTTTGTATCTAAATTTGTCAACTTTCTTTTGCCAGAACTTTGGGACACCTATATATGTGTCTTTCTTGTTAATTACAACATAATTTTAAAAACTCTGCCTTGAGGTATGCGTATTAGGTTCTTCTTATTTCTGAAAACCACTTCATGTGACTGTGGATAATGATTTTCCGATTATTCAGGAGTATCATTTCCGAACATCTTATAGATTGCATAGCTCTGGCAAAGACGTTTTTACTAATAGATAAATTATATATAAAAATTCTCGGGAAATAGGTCACAATAACACTCTGTTTTGAATTTTCGTCTTTACGTACGTTTCGGTCTCACGACCTTCATCAGAAGAATTATTATGTAAAAAGGGGGTTAATTAAAACTAATTAACACAAACGTCCATATCGCATAATTTTCAATCGAAAAGCCCACGCTTGATATATTTTAACATATTCCTATTCGCTGTTACATTTTATATAATTTCTTGATATTGAAAAACTTATACATTTGTTCCATTAAATTGACAACTAAATTGAATTCCTTGTTGAAAAGAACCTACACTATTAGATCTTTTACAACAGTTATAATTTTATTTTATTTAGAATTGAAAATAAGGTTCATTAGAATTTGTCGGCTAATGCACCTTTTTATAAGTAAGACATTGGTGTGAGAGAAGTTGATTGCCTGGCTGTAGCCTACTATCCACACTCCATTTGAATAATTAAATGTGAAAAATTTCTGTTATGAAATTTTTTGTTTGTTTCACTGCAACTTTTTCCCACTATAATTCTTGATCATTAGAATTTTTTGGCTGATGCACCTTTTCATAAGGAAGACATTGGTGTAGGGGAAGTTGATTGCCTGGCCGTAGCGAATCATCCACACTCCATCTGAATAGTTGAATGTATGAAATTTCTATTATGACATTTTTTGTTTGTATCGCTGCAACTTTTTCCCACTATAATTCTTGCTCATAAGAATTTGTCAGCTAAAGCACCCTTATATGTGGAAGACATTGGTGTGAGAGAGGTTGATTGCCTGACCGTAGCATACCGTCCACACTCCATTTGAATAGTTGAATGTATGAAATTTCTGTTATGAAATTTTTGATTTGTTTCGCTGCAACTTTTCCCCACTATAATTTATGCTCATTAGAATTTTTGAGCTGATGCACCTTTCCATAAGGGAGTCATTGGTGTAGGAAAAGTTGATTTCCTGGCCATAGCGATTCATCCACACTCCATCTGAATAGTTGAATGTATGAAATTTCTATTATGACATTTTTTGTTTGTAGCGCTGCAACTTTTTCCCACTATAATTCTTGTTCATAAGAATTTGTCTGCTAATGCACACTTATTTGGGGAAGACAAAAATGTGGGAGAAGTTGATTGCCTGGCCGTAGCATACTATCCACACTCCATTTGAATAGTTAAATGTAAGAAATTGCTGGTATGAAATTTTTGATTTGTTTCCCTGCAACTTTTTCCCACTATAATTCTTGCTTATTAGAATTTTTCGGCTGATGCACCTTTTCATAAGGAAGACATTGGTGTAGGAAAAGTTGATTGCCTGGCCGTAGCGAATAATCCACCCTCCATCTGAATAGTTGAATGTATGAAATTTCTATTATGACATTTTTTGCTTGTATCGCTGCAACTTTTTTCCACTATAATTCTTGCTCATAAGAATTTGTCAGCTAATGCAGCCTTATATGGGGCAGACATTGTTGTGAGAGAGGTTGATTGCCTGGCCGTAGCATACCGTCCACACTCCATTTGAATAGTTGAATGTATGAAATATCTGTTATCAATTTTTTTGTTTGTATCGCTGCAACTTTTTTCCACTATAATTCTTGCTCATAAGAATTCGTCAGCTAATGCACTCTTACATGGAGAAGACATTGGTGTGGGAGAGGTTGATTGCCTGGCCGTAGCATACCGTCCACACTCCATTTGAATAGTTGAATGTATGAAATTTCTATTATGACATTTTTTGTTTGTTTCGCTGCAACTTTTTTCCACTATAATTCTTGCTCATAAGAATTTGTCTGCTAATGCACACTTATATGGGGAAGACAATAATGTGGGAGAAGTTGATTGCCTGGCTGTAGAATACTATCCACACTTCATTTGAATAGTTAAATGTAATAAATTGCTGGTATGAAGTTTTTGATTTGTTTCGCTGCAACTTTTTCCCACTATAATTCTTGCTCATTAGAATTTCAAGGCTGATGCACCTTTTCATAAGGAAGACATTGGTGTATGAAAAGTTGATTGCCTGGCCGTAGCGAATCATCCACACTCCAACTGAATAGTTGAATGTACGAAATTTCTGTTATGAAATTTTTTGTTTGTATCGCTGCAACTTTTTTCCACTATAATTCTTGCTAATAAGAATTCGTCAGCTAATGCAACCTTATATGTAGAAGACACTGGTGTGAGAGAGGTTGATTGCTTGGTCGTAGAATATCGTCCACACTTCATTTGAATAGTTGAATGTATGAAATTTCTGTTATGAAGTTTTTAGTTTGTATCGCTGCAACTTTTTTTCACTATAATTCTTGCGCATTTGAATTTCAAGGCTGATGCACCTTTTCATAGGAAAGACATAGGTGTATGAAAACTTGATTTCCTGGCCGTAGCGAATCATCCACACTCCATCTGAATAGTTGAATGTATGAAATTTCTATTATGACATTTTTTGTTTGTATCGCTGCAACTTTTTTCCACTATAATTCTTGCTCATAAGAATTTGTCAGCTGATGCTACCTTATATGGGAAAGACATTGGTGTGAGAGAGGTTGATTGCCTGGCCGTAGCATACCGTCCACACTCCATTTGAAGAGTTGAATGTATGAAATTTCTATCATGACATTTTTTTTTTGTATCGCTGCAACTTTTTCCCACTATAATTCTTGCTCATAAGAATTTGTCAGCTAATGCAACCTTATATGGGGAAGACATTGGTGTGAGAGAGGTTGATTGCCTGGCCGTAGCATACCGTTCACACTCCATTTGAATAGTTGAATGTATGAAATTTCTATTATGACATTTTTTGTTTGTATCGCTGCAACTTTTTTCCACCATAATTCTTGCTCATATGAATTTGTCAGCTAATGCACTCTTATATGAGGAAGTCATTGGTGTGAGAGAGGTTGATTGCCTGGCCGTAGCATACCGTCCACATTCCATTTTAATAGTTAAATGTAAGAAATTGCTGTTATGAAATTTTTGATTTGTTTCGCTGCAACTTTTTCCCACTATAATTCTTGCTCATTAGAATTTTTCGGCTGATGCACCTTTTCATAAGGAAGACATTGGTGTAGGAAAAGTTGATTGCCTGGACGTAGCGAATCATCCACACTCCATCTGAATAGTTGAATGTATGAAATTTCTGTTATGAAGTTTTTAGTTTGTATCGCTGCAACTTTTTTCCACTATATATCTTGCTCATTTGAATTTCAAAGCTGATGCACCTTTTCATAGGGAAGACATAGGTGTATGAAAAGTTGATTGCCTGGCCGTAGCGATTCATCCACACTCCATCTGAATAGTTGAATGTATGAAATTTCTATTATGACATTTTTTGTTTGTAGCGCTGCAACTTTTTCCCACTATAATTCTTGTTCATAAGAATTTGTCTGCTAATGCACACTTATTTGGGGAAGACAATAATGTGGGAGAAGTTGATTGCCTGGCCGTAGCATACTATCCACACTCCATTTGAATAGTTAAATGTAAGAAATTGCTGGTATGAAATTTTTGATTTGTTTCCCTGCAACTTTTTCCCACTATAATTCTTGCTCATTAGAATTTTTCGGCTGATGCACCTTTTCATAAGGAAGACATTGGTGTAGGAAAAGTTGATTGCCTGGCCGTAGCGAATAATCCACCCTCCATCTGAATAGTTGAATGTATGAAATTTCTATTATGACATTTTTTGCTTGTATCGCTGCAACTTTTTTCCACTATAATTCTTGCTCATAAGAATTTGTCAGCTAATGCAGCCTTATATGGGGAAGACATTGGTGTGAGAGAGGTTGATTGCCTGGCCGTAGCATACCGTCCACACTCCATTTGAATAGTTGAATGTATGAAATATTTGTTATCAAATTTTTTGTTTGTATCGCTGCAACTTTTTTCAACTATAATTCTTGCTCATAAGAATTTGTCAGCTAATGCAGCCTTATATGGGGAAGACATTGGTGTGAGAGAGGTTGATTGCCTGGCCGTAGCATACCGTCCACACTCCATTTGAATAGTTGAATGTATGAAATTTCTATTATGACATTTTTTGTTTGTTTCGCTGCAACTTTTCTCCACTATAATTCTTGCTCATGAGAATTTGTCAGCTAATGCAACTCCATATGTGGAAGAAATTGGTGTGAGAGAGGTTGATTGCCTGGCCGTCGCATATCGTCCACACTTCATTTGAATAGTTGAATGTATGAAATTTCTGTTATGAAATTTTTTGTTTGTATCGCTGCAACTTTTTCCCACTATAACTCTTGCTCATAAGAATTTGTCTGCTAATGCACCCTTATATGGAGAAGACAATGATGTGTGAGAAGTTGATTGCCTGGCCGTAGGATACTATCCACACTCCATTTGAATAGTTAAATGTAAGAAATTGCTGGTATGAAATTTTTGATTTGTTTCGCTGCAACTTTTTCCCACTATAATTCTCGCCAATTAGAATTTTTTGCTGATGCAACTTTCCCTAAGGTGCAGGAAACGTTGATTGCATGGCCGTAGCGAATCATCCACACTCCATCTGAATAGTTGGATTTACGAAATTTCTGGTATGAAATTTTTTGTTTGTATCGCTGCAACTTTTTTCCACTATAATTCTTGCTCATAAGAATTTGTCAGCTAATGCACCTTTACATGGGGAAGAAATTGGTGTGAGAGAGGTTGATTGCCTGGCCGTAGCATACCGTCCACACTCCATTTGAATAGTTGAATGTATGAAATTTCTGTTATGAAATTTTTTGTTTGTATCGCTGCAACTATTTTCCACTATAATTTTCGCTCATAAGAATTTGTCAGCTAATGCACCTTTATATGGAGAAGGAATTGGTGTGAGAGAGGTTGATTGCCTGGCCGTAGCATACCGTCCACACTCCATTTGAATAGTTGAATGTATGAAATTTCTGTTATGAAATTTTTTGTTTGTATCGCTGCAACATTTTCCCACTATAATTCTTGCTCATAAGATTTTGTCTGCTAATGCACACTTTAATGGGGAAGACAATAATGTGGGAGAAGTTTATTGCCTGGCTGTAGAATACTATCCACACTCCATTTGAATAGTTAAATGTAATAAATTGCTGGTATGAAATTTTTGATTTGTTTCGCTGCAACTTTTTCCCACTATAATTCTTGCTCATTAGAATTTCAAGGCTGATGCACCTTCTCATAAGGAAGACATTGGTGTAGGAGAAGTTGATTGACTGGCCGTAGCGAATCATCCTTACTCCAACTGAATAGTTGAATGTACGAAATTTCTGTTATGAAATTTTTTGTTTGTATCGCTGCAACTTTTTTCCACTATAATTCTTGCTAATAAGAATTCGTCAGCTAATGCAACCTTATATGTAGAAGACACTGGTGTGAGAGAGGTTGATTGCCTGGTCGTAGCATATCGTCCACACTTCATTTGAATAGTTGAATGTATGAAATTTCTGTTATGAAGTTCTTAGTTTGTATCGCTGCAACTTTTTTCCACTATAATTCTTGCTCATTTGAATTTCAAGGCTGATGCACCTTTTCATAGGGAAGACATAGGTGTATGAAAAGTTGATTGCCTGGCCGTAGCGATTCATCCACACTCCATCTGAATAGTTGAATGTATGAAATTTCTATTATGACATTTTTTGTTTGTATCGCTGCTACTTTTTTCCACTATAATTCTTGCTCATAAGAATTTGTCAGCTGATGCTACCTTATATGAGGAAGACATTGGTGTGAGAGAGGTTGATTGCCTGGCCGTAGCATACCGTCCACACTCCATTTGAATAGTTGAATGTATGAAATTTCTATTATGACATTTTTTGTTTGTATCGCTGCAACTTTTTTCCACCATAATTCTTGCTCATATGAATTTGTCAGCTAATGCACTCTTATATGGGGAAGTCATTGGTGTGAGAGAGGTTGATTGCCTGTCCGTAGCATACCGTCCACATTCCATTTTAATAGTTAAATGTAAGAAATTGCTGTTATGAAATTTTTGATTTGTTTCGCTGCAACTTTTTCCCACTATAATTCTTGCTCATTAGAATTTTTCGGCTGATGCACCTTTTCATAAGGAAGACATTGGTGTAGGAAAAGTTGATTGCCTGGACGTAGCGAATCATCCACACTCCATCTGAATAGTTGAATGTATGAAATTTCTGTTATGAAATTTTTTGTTTGTATCGCTGCAACTTTTTCCCACTATAACTCTTGCTCATAAGAATTTGTCTGCTAATGCACCCTTATATGGAGAAGACAATGATGTGTGAGAAGTTGATTGCCTGGCCGTAGGATACTATCCACACTCCATTTGAATAGTTAAATGTAAGAAATTGCTGGTATGAAATTTTTGATTTGTTTCGCTGCAACTTTTTCCCACTATAATTCTCGCCAATTAGAATTTTTTGCTGATGCAACTTTCCATAAGGTGCAGGAAACGTTGATTGCATGGCCGTAGCGAATCATCCACACTCCATCTGAATAGTTGGATGTACGAAATTTCTGGTATGAAATTTTTTGTTTGTATCGCTGCAACTTTTTTCCACTATAATTCTGGCTCATAAGAATTTGTCAGCTAATGCACCTTTACATGGGGAAGAATTCGGTGTGAGAGAGGTTGATTGCCTGGCCGTAGCATACCGTCCACACTACATTTGAATAGTTGAATGTATGAAATTTGTTATGAAATTTTTTGTTTGTATCGCTGCAACTATTTTCCACTATAATTTTTGCTCATAAGAATTTGTCAGCTAATGCACCTTTATATGGAGAAGAAATTGGTGTAAGAGAGGTTGATTGCCTGGCCGTAGCATACCATCCACACTCCATTTGAATAGTTGAATGTATGAAATTTCTGTTATGAAATTTTTTGTTTGTATCGCTGCAACATTTTCCCGCTATAATTCTTGCTCATAAGAATTTGTCTGCTAATGCACACTTATATGGGGAAGACAATGATGTGGGAGAAGTTGATTGCCTGGCTGTAGAATACTATCCACACTCCATTTGAATAGTTAAATGTAATAAATTGCTGGTATGAAATTTTTGATTTGTTTCGCTGCAACTTTTTCCCACTATAATTCTTGCTCATTAGAATTTCAAGGCTGATGCACCTTTTCATAAGGAAGACATTGGTGTAGGAAAAGTTGATTGCCTGGCCGTAGCGAATCATCCACACTCCAACTGAATAGTTGAATGTACGAAATTTCTGTTATGAAATTTTTTGTTTGTATCGCTGCAACTTTTTTCCACTATAATTCTTGCTAATAAGAATTCGTCAGCTAATGCAACCTTATATGTAGAAGACACTGGTGTGAGAGAGGTTGATTGCCTGGTCGTAGCATATCGTCCACACTTCATTTGAATAGTTGAATGTATGAAATTTCTGTTATGAAGTTTTTAGTTTGTATCGCTGCAACTTTTTTCCACTATAATTCTTGCTCATTTGAATTTCAAGGCTGATGCACCTTTTCATAGGGAAGACAAAGGTGTATGAAAAGTTGATTGCCTGGCCGTAGCGAATCATCCACACTCCATCTGAATAGTTGAATGTATGAAATTTCTATTATGACATTTTTTGTTTGTATCGCTGCAACTTTTTTCCACTATAATTCTTGCTCATAAGAATTTGTCAGCTGATGCTACCTTATATGGGAAAGACATTGGTGTGAGAGAGGTTGATTGCCTGGCCGTAGCATACCGTCCACACTCCATTTGAAGAGTTGAATGTATGAAATTTCTATCATGACATTTTTTTTTTGTATCGCTGCAACTTTTTCCCACTATAATTCTTGCTCATAAGAATTTGTCAGCTAATGCAACCTTATATGGGGAAGACATTGGTGTGAGAGAGGTTGATTGCCTGGCCGTAGCATACCGTTCACACTCCATTTGAATAGTTGAATGTATGAAATTTCTATTATGACATTTTTTGTTTGTATCGCTGCAACTTCTTTCCACCATAATTCTTGCTCATATGAATTTGTCAGCTAATGCACTCTTATATGAGGAAGTCATTGGTGTGAGAGAGGTTGATTGCCTGGCCGTAGCATACCGTCCACATTCCATTTTAATAGTTAAATGTAAGAAATTGCTGTTATGAAATTTTTGATTTGTTTCGCTGCAACTTCTTCCCACTATAATTTTCGCTCATTAGAATTTTTCGGCTGATGCACCTTTTCATAAGGAAGACATTGGTGTAGGAAAAGTTGATTGCCTGGACGTAGCGAATCATCCACACTCCATCTGAATAGTTGAATGTATGAAATTTCTGTTATGAAATTTTTTGTTTGTATCGCTGCAATTTTTTCCACCATAATTCTTGCTCATAAGAATGTGTCAGCTAATGCAACCTTATATGGGGAAGACATTGGTGTGAGAGAGGTTGATTGCCTGGCCGTAGCATACCGTCCACACTCTATTTGAATAGTTCAATGTATGAAATTTCGGTTATGAACTTTTTAGATTGTATCGCTCCAACTTTTTTCCACTATAATTCTTGCTCATAAGAATTTGTCAGCTAATGCAACCTTATATGTAGAAGACATTGGTGTGAGAGAGGTTGATTGCCTGGCCGTAGCATACCGTCCACACTCCATTTGAATAGTTGAATGTATGAAATTTCTATTATGACATTTTTTGTTTGTATCGCTGCAACTTTTTTCCACTATAATTCTTGCTCATAAGAATCTTTCAGCTAATGCACCCTTTCATAAGGAAGACATTGGTGTGAGAGAAGTTGATTGCCTGGCCGTAGGATACCGTCCATACTCCATTTGAATAGTTGAATGTATGCAATTTCTGTTATGAAATTTTTGATTTGTATCTCTGCAACTTTTTTCCACTCTAATTCTTGCTCATAAGTATTCGTCAGCTAATGCAACATTATATGGGGAAGACATTGGTGTCAGAGAGGTTGATTGCCTGGCCGTAGCATACCGGCCACACTCCATTTGAATAGTTGAATGTATGAAATTTCTGTTATGAAATTTTTTGTTCGTATCGCTGCAACTTTTTTCCACTATGATTCTTGCTCATAAGAATTTGTCAGCTAATGCACCTTTATATGGAGAAGAAATTGGTGTGAAAGAGGTTGATTGTCTGGCGGTAGCATACCGTCCACACTCCATTTGAATAGCTGAATGGATGAAATTTCTGTTATGAAATGTTTGGTTTGTATCGCTGCAACATTTTCCCACCATAATTCTTGCTCATAAGAATTTGTCTGCTAATGCACCCTTTCATGGGGAAGACAATAATGTGGAAGGAGTTGATTGCCTGGCTGTAGAATACTATTCACACTCCATTTGAATAGTTAAATGTAAGCAATTGCTAGTATGAAATTTTTGATTTGTTTCGCTGCAACTTTTTCCCACTATAATTCTTGCTCATTAGAATTTCAAGGCTGATGCACCTTTTCATAAGGAAGACACTGGTGTAGGAAAAGTTGATTGCCTGGCCGTAGCGAATCATCCACACTCCATCTGAATAGTTGAATGTATGAAATTTCTGTTATGAAATTTTTTGTTTGTAACGCTGCAACTTTTTTCCACTGTAATTTTTGCTCATTATAGTTTGTGGGCTAGTGTAGCTTTTTATAGGGGAGACATTGGTTTAGGAGAATTGATTGCCTGGCAGTGACGAACCATCCATACTTCATTTAAATAGTTAAGTGTATGAAATTTCTGTTAGGAAATTTCGTACTCTTTTGAACCTATACGTTGGATTATCCTGTATATAGTTCAAATTTCAAACGAACAACACAGTACGACAATAGGCAATGCATTATATTCCAATAATATCATTATATGTTCGATTAGAAAGAAGAAATAACTAAATAAACCAGTACATATTATTAGAATTGGTATGAAATTAATATCGGACGGACGTATATGTATGCCATCTAAATATGAATGTAGTGAGCGAGATGAGTGAGAGGTTTGTAGCGCGGTGGTTGGACTGCACGTACAATGTTTCAATAGAGACTAGTAGCCGAATCGGCAAAAGTGTGGCTTGAAAAGCGTGGATAACTTCACACAAATCAATTAATCTTGGATTGGTCTTCAATAGAAAGTCTGAATGTCTCAAGGGCTACGTGGATGCTGATTGGGGTAATTGCCCTCATGACAAGATTTCTTATACGGGTTTTGTATTTATGCTGGGTGAACCCATTTCTAGAAAGCAGAAGACTGTCTCATTTTCATCAACAGAGGCGGAATATATGGGGATGACTGAAGCCACGAAAGAAGCTACATATCTTCGGTCTTTTCTTATGGAATTGGGACTAAAAAAATTATCAAAGACAATCATTTATGAGGACAACATGGGTGCTATTAAATTGGCTGAAAATCCTATTCTTCATGCTAGAACTAAGCATGAAGATATTAAGTACCACTTCATAAGGGACGCCCTGAAAGAAAATGTTCTAGCCTTCATCATGTTTCTTCAGCTGATATGGTTGCTGACGTTTTTACAAAAGGACTCCCTAGACCCAGACATCAAGGATGTGTGAAAATGTTAGGACTATTGAGTGTAACACGCTCGAGCTTGTCTTGAGATCAAAATGATCATCGTACAATCGCGAGGAGAAGTGTGAGTACAAATATTGTGTCGCGCTCCCCGTCGCATTTTCCGTGTGTCACAGAGTAAAGAGTATCTGTGGGCGCTCTCTAACGCTGATATTAAAATGTTTGATTTGACAGATTGACGTATTAATTCGATTCATGTATATTATTATATAGTGTTCTACTTGTTTTCTATAATACATCGATTAATTCAATTGTAAATCTGTTTAATTTCCCGTTCTAACACTGAATCTATTTTTAGATTCCTTGCATAGCAACCAAATCTATATTTAGATTCTGTGGGACTTAATATGTCTAAATCTATTTTAAGATTCCTGGCATAGCAACTGAATCTATTTTTATGAATAACCGATTGCTCAATATTACGCAATATTGTGCAATAGCTTCCGCTCATGTTCGACTGATACTTTATCAGACAACCCCTACCGAGCCCTGCCTTACCTGTCGCATACCTTCTTCAGCGAACTTTTAGTGGATAAAATTTGATTTAGGGGATGGGGATGCAACTTTGGCATTTTTTCCGAAGAACTAGCCCCAAAATTTTGACACCTGGTTCTCCATGCTGATGATATCTGGAGGAATGAATGGACTGTAACTGGAACTCTCCTAGCTGATCTACTGAATAGATTCTTATGTGAGATAAATGGAGAATTAAAATAAGTATGAATTGCTGCCAAGAGTTAAAATTCAACTGCAGCTATTCACGTAAGGAATAATCCAAATGTAGTACTTTTGGAGGCAGGAAATTTGGAGTGTGGAAGAAGCCAAAGATTGAACTCCGTAACATTTCTGATAATCTCAAATTTTAGTTATGACAAGTTATTATCGATTGAATATTTTGACAAATTTTTTTTATATATTCTGACTACACGCGAAAAAAACCCATAATGTTCGGAAAACACTGTCAATTGGTGAAATATTGGGAAAGCATACAGGCCTTAGTATTTTCATTGTTCTTTCACTACGTATGTTGTTAAAATCACTCCGTATAACTCGATTTTATCAGTTTTGGTAACTTTCATTTACTGATATTCCGACGATGATTGAACTATAGTAAATGCATATTTCAGCTAACAATAATTTATTTTAGAAGTTCGTTTTCAATAAACCGTAAATTAACATTTCGAAAATTTTGTTTCTCTAATGTGAACTTTTTAAATTGCTCCACTCGCAAAATAGGACAGCGGGATCCTCACACATCATCTTATCTCAATCACGGATAGACCTACGCACGAAAGAAAAAAATTGTCACCATTTTAGCTGGAATCCCCTAAAATTATCTGAAGACCTATGACAACTTTTTCAGGAAAAGATCAGTATTTGTTTCCAAATTCATGCATCTTCCCTAAGCCTCAGAACTCGAAACCCAAAAAAATTAACTTGCTTCTTCTAGGGACTGACCCAGAGATCTAAAAAATGGGTTCATATTCAAAGATTTTCAAATTGGTGTTTGATTTAAATACCCACCCCCTAAAATTCAGCTGTTCGGGAGGGAGAGAAAAGGTGCTTCGAGCCAACACGTTGTAATGGATGTAAAAACATTTCTGGCAAGTTTCACGCTTTCTTAAAAATAATGCAGTATTCTTTTAGGATATTCTTTGAACCGCGGACACTATTCTAACACATCTAACTAATCTCAATAATGGTAGCCATTACTTCGTGATGATATATAATATTGAAAGAATGAAACTATTACTTTATTTTCATATCACTTATATAAAATATGAGTGATATAAGAACAAAGTAATGGTCATTTATTCTATCTGCTAATCTGCTATTGCTCCAATGCTCAGTGGTGGTAGCCATTACTTCGTGATGATTTATCATAATTATTGATAAAATTAAACTATTACTTTGTTTTCATATCCTTTATATAATATGAGTGATATAAGAACACAAGTAATGGTGTTATATTCTATCTGCTTATCTCCAATGCTCGATGGTGGTGTAATAAGGGTTATGTACAGGATATTTCCAATGTTAAAAAAACAAAATCATATTTAGAAAATTGAAGTTTCCTGTAAAATTAAAATATCTCAAAGCAAAGTACCAAGAATCCAATGAGGTTCGCTACATGTTTTCTGTTTATCATCAATAACACATTTTATCGTGAGAAAAAGTAGATGAATTTCTCAAAATGAACATAAAATTAGTTTCACATTCACTTCACGGTGGGTGATATGATACCATAGCTGATATGGTTAAGAGGGCTACAATAGGTTCACAAAAGTTTGGTTGTAAAGTAAATCATAAACCCGTCAAGATCAATAACCAATATAGGACGATAAACTAATGGGTACATGATGAATCTTAATGTGAACCATCTAGAGATTGTTAGGTATTAGGTATTCCAGGCCTATTGTTTCATCTGAATATGGAAGTTCTACACGTTTTTCTTCCATAAGTTACATAATTAATCAAGATGTATCACACGTGAATTGGAATGTAACGTAGTACCTAATCATCAAAATTGCAATTAAATATAGTATTGATTATGGTTGAAATAATATGTGCATTCAAATCAGTTAGTAATATTCAGAAAAGGACAGATATATTTGGAAATCCCCACGGAAAACATCCTGAACTTGAGACTTCAGGAGAGTAATCTTACTGCTTATTGGTTAAACAATTCAGGGATCTTTTTCCGAATTGTAGATTGGTTCTTGAGGAAAAGGACGCATTACAAATACTAGGGATAATGCCTAAGACCTTCAGTTATATTTTCAGCTTGAATTAAGCTCTTGAGAAATCACATGATACTTAATTTCAATTAATTTAACTTGATAGTTTCTTCAGAGTGTTTTTGGTAAAAAGGGTGGATTTCGCTGAATTAGAGTTGTTTTAGATTTTCAATCAGACGTTGTTGTTCTCAGTTTTTATTCAAGTGTTCAACAATACTTTCAAATCATTTCATTTAGTTTTGATCCCCTAGGTTCATCCTGGCTGGTTATCAATTTGATGATCTTAGTTTTATTTCTCTTTTAGTTAATTCAGATTATCTAGGTTTGTTTTATTTGAGTATAGATTTTGATCTTAGTTTTCATTCTTATCAGTAATAAAGGTAATTATAATATTCTTTTATCATCTTTAATTATCATACATTCGTTTATTATTATCATTATCATTTAATTGTTATTTTGTTATTAAATTTTATTGTTGTTGAGTACGAGTTTATCTGATTAATATTAGCGTTTACCCCTTCCACTTACCTTCCAGTGTGTTAAAATCTTAAGTGTCTTGTGAAAGAAAAGGGTAAGGTAATTAATGATTGAGATCAAATTCCAGCGTGTCATGGTTCTCTGAATTAAATGGCAACACTGTTAATAAATAATGATTGAGGATTAGGAATAATATAAATTCCTTAAGTAAAGTTTTATAGACATTCATCAACATGGGCGCCGACTTTAAAAAATTATTGGGGGGGCCTAAAAGTGATTGATGGGGGAGGGGGTGTGGGTCAAGGTTGAGCATTTTACTTGGATCGAAAAGGACGGAAACTGTCAGTTTAGGTTTTGTATTGCTAAACTTCTTAAGATTTATTTACAAATTAGAATAAAGCTACAATTACTAATGACATTACGGTTCATTGTGCATCGACACTGTTACTGAATGAAACACATCGTGGTTGTAATTCATTCAAACGAAACCTGAACACTAGTTTTAACCTTAAAATACTGATAGATTGAAGTTACTTCACCAAGAGCAGACGACTGAAAGAATGTTTTTGGCTGCCAAGGTGCCAATTTATTAAAGCGCTTACCCAGCAAATCTCATTGCGCCTAATATTCTTGGTTAAGAGATTGAGCTTAACAAGTCAAGATTTTGAAATAGCGAGAATGTAGAATACACAGCTTAAAACGGTAACTTTCAAATTTCAAAAGGGTAGTATTTAAAATAACATTTTAAACATATTTAACATATTTAACATATTTAACATAACATTTTTAGAACACCTCTAAGGAAAGTTTATTGAATAAAATAATTACACATAGAACAGGAAGTAAAACAGTAGTCACAGTAGCCCAGTTTTTTGTCATATACATAAAGATAAAACTACAGTACATTAGTAGATTGATAGATCAATAGTTTAGTACATTTTAAATGAATGTCGTCCTTATAACTTCCATGAACTTTGACATCCTTCAAGGGTTGTCTTACATAAGAGATTAGTAAAATAAATGTAAGAATAAATATAATAAGTCTAGAGACCTAACAACAAATTGAATTCTTTTACTCGTACAAAATTATACATGGCAAAAAAGTAAAAATGGTATATGGTATAGAGTTTTGTAAACATAAAAAGCTGTTAGCTGTCTTTACATTAGTTCAATGAATTTTCAAAAACAATGAATTCGGAATCAGTACAGAGCAAACATTGAGCGACGCACTGCATTTCGTTTCACGAAATCATTGACCAGCGGTCTCAGGTCAAGGTCGTCTAGTATTTCTTGATGTGCGTTGAGACCTGCAATACTATTTAGACGCCTCTGAGTCATCGTCATCCTGGGGTAGCTCTTGAGACGACAAAGCGCACTAAAAGATCTCTCCGTTTGTTTATGGTTTGATGATACTTTTTTGGGAAGGGGGCTGGGCCCGCCTTCCTGAACATTGAGGGGGCTGAGCCCCCCCTCCCCACAACATTGTGGGGGGCTCGAGCCCCTTGGGCCCCATGGAGTCGGCGCCCATGTTCATCAATAGAGTACCATGTTAAAGTGGTAGCCATCACCACGTTTTATCATATTAATAGATTGAAACTATTACTTTGTTTTCATATCTTTTATATATAAAATATGAGTGATATGAGAACAAGCTAATAGTGTCTTCTTATATCTGCTAATTCACTATTGCTCCAATGCTTAGTGGTGGTAGCCAGTACTTCGTGATGATTTATCATAATTATTGATTAAACGAAACTATAACTTTTTTTTTATATCCCTTATATAATATGAGTGATATAAAAACGAAGTAATAGTATTATATTCTATCTGCTAATCTCCAATGCTCAATGGTGATAGCCATTACCTCGTGATGACATATTATAATCATTGATAAAACGAAACTACAACTTTTTCTTATATCTCTTATATAATATGAGTGATATAAAAACAAAGTAATAGTGTTATATTATATATGCTAATCTCCAATGCTCAATAGTGGTGGACATTACCTCGTGATGATTCATCATATAGATAGAATGAAACTATTACTTTGTTTTCTTATCACTTATATAGAATATGAATGATATAAGAACAATCTAAAAGTGTCTTATTCTATCTGCTGATCTGCTATTGCTCTGATGCTCAGTGGTGGTAGCCATTACCCCGTGATGATTTATCATAATTATTGATGAAACGAAACTATAACTTTTTTATATCCCTTATATAATATGAGTTATATAAAAACAAAGTAATAGTGTTATATCCTATCTGCTAATCTCCAATGCTCAATGGTGGTAGCCATTACCCCGTGATGATTTATCATATTGATAGGATGAAACTATTCCTGTTTTCATATCACTTATATAAAATATGAGTGATATAAGAACAAAGTAATAGTGTTTTATTGTTTTATGTTCATCATATAATATGAGTGATATGAAAACATAGTAATAGTGTTATATTCTATCTGCTAATCTCCAATGCTCAATGGTGGTAGCCATTACCTCGTGACGATTTATTATAATCATTGATGAAACGAAACTACTACTTTTTTTATATCTCTTATATAATATGAGTGATATGAAAACAAATTAATAGTGCTATATTCTATCTACTAATCTCCAATACTCAATGGTGGTAGCCATTACCTCGTGATGATTCATCATATAGATAGAATGAAACTATTACTTTGTTTTCATATCACTTATATAAAATATGAGTGATATAAGAACAAACTAATAGTGTCTTATTCTATCAGCTAATCTTCTATTGCTCCATTGTTCAGTGGTGGTAGCCATTACTTCGTGGTGATTTATCATAATTATCGATAAAACAAAACTATCACTTTTTTATATACCTTATGTATTATGACTGATATAAAAACGAAGTAATAGTGTTATATTCTATCTGATAATCTCCAATGCTCAATGGTGGTAGCCGTTACCCCGTGATGATTTATCATATTGATAGAATGAAACTATTTCTGTTTTCATATCACTTATATAAAATATGAGTGATATAAGAACAAAGTAAGTGTTTTATTCTTTTATATCCATTATATAATATGAGTGATATGAAAACATAGTAATAGTGTTATATTCTATCTGCTAATCTCCAATGCTCAATGGCGGTAGCCATTACCTCGTGATGATTTATCATATTGAGGGAATTCATCTATTCATTTGTTTTCATATCACTTATATAATATGAGTGATGTAAGAACAAAGTAATTAGTGTTTTATTCTATCTGATGATCTGCTATTGCTAGTAACTATTCACTGAGTCACTCCCACTTTGAAGCGCCATCTATCCTCAGGCACTCAGTTGATCAAGTACTGTGACCTATAAATTCTGATTAGAATCGTAATTCAAAAGTGCTTCTCTTCCAATGAAAAATTGAATGAAGTGAAATTGTTTCAATTTCGCCTCTAACTCTAACTTTTATGGGTCTATCAGCCATAAGCGGTACCAATCTTCAAGTGTCAAAGCGTCAAAAATGATGATGATGAGTTTTATATCATAGAAATATTGTATAGTACCTTTTATCACCACCACCGGAGAGCCAACATGAATTAATCAGGTTTTTAAAGACTCCACAAATTTGTTATAAAGATTTGTGTAACTATATTATATTAGTTGGGAAACTTTGAATCATTTAATGTTTCATTACTCAAAATCATTCATTTCAATTCACTATGAAGGGATCTCCAAATGATATTGGGAAAAATTTAATCTTCAGAGGAATCAAAGAACATTCGATGAATGAATATGAAAACAATAAAGATAAACTATAATGACATAGTTATCGATGTACCATATCATCCATATTTATTATGCGAATTACACCTAACATTCCTCTATTATTGTTCCTGAATAATCATAATTTTATAATATACTTAATATATGTATGAAATAATTCATGTTATCTTTTGAATTATTATTATTTCAAGATGCATTTCAAAATAAATTGTTGTTGTGGTTTTCAGAAAGAAAAGTGGACTTATTCAACATGGGAGATCAGTTGCCAGTTGTGAATACGATATTCATGAATTTTATGGGTCACGAAATCACGAATAAAACATTCCAACATCCCAATGTACAAAAATTAATGCAATCGGGAGAAACTTTTGATGTAGTCGTAGTTGAACAGTTTGTGAATGATGCTCACAAGTATTTTGCTCATCATTTTAAAGCACCATTAATCATATTCAGTACTCTAGGAGCTAATTTCTGGGTCAATCCTTTGGTTGGAAATCCGGATCCTCCGGCATCTGTCGTCAATCTTCTCTTGGGTTATCCCAATGGAATGAACTTCTTTGAAAGGCTCAAAAATAGTTTGTTTCAACTATATTCGACGCTTAATACACATTTGTTCTTTTTACCAGGACAAAATAAAGTACTCAAACAAAATTTTGCAGATGCACCAGATTTGTATGAAATTCTTTATAACGCCTCCCTAGTGTTACTCAATTCTCATGTTAGTATAACAGATCCAGTTCCACTAGTACCGAGCATGATAGAAATAGGAGGCTTCCACATCAAACCACCAGGGAAGTTACCAAAGGATTTGCAAAAATTTTTAGACGATGCGGAGCATGGTGTTATCTATTTCAGCATGGGATCAAACTTGAAGAGCAAAGAAATACCAGAAGAAACACGAAATTCCCTACTGAAGGTGTTCTCAGAATTGAAACAACGGGTTCTCTGGAAATGGGAAGCGGATAAATTGCCAGGTAGACCACAAAATGTGAAAGTTGAGAAATGGTTACCTCAACAAGATATATTAGGTGGGTGGATTAAATATGTTTGATTTTTTCTAATATAGTTTGTATGCGTGAGCGTTGAATACGGAATTACTTTAATTGTCAATAGATTATTATACTCTCATTTAGAAGCCTCCTAATACCTACGATGCACGCATACAGCGTGACCTCTACTCTAGGTATACTATAATATAACCACATCATCTGATTTGGCAAAGGTCGAACGTAACACGTTCTCGACTAGAATGAATCAGTACGATCCATATCCATATGAAGGAACTGAACATCTGAATCCCATCATCAGCTACCGTGTGGAATTAAAATTCAATTTTCGAAAGTTCACACCTCCAATCCGAGGTATACAGGTCAGTCATTTGCGCCCTTCTCGTTGGCGCTTTCTTAATATTGGAGAAGCTGTAGTATGTAGTACCAACAGGAATATTGTAAGATATGACTAAATGATCTAATGTCAATATAAGATATATCATAATTTTCTGTAACAAACTAGGTAAGTGAAAGGAAATGAATATAATAATGGAATCAAATGTAGCACATTCTAAATAATCGGGCTGATATTAGTGAATCGTGTCTCTAGATTGGGATGAGAATGGAAAGGCGTTACCCGAATAAGGGTAACATTTTGGAAAAAAACAGATAACATTTTGGAAAAACACACTTTATCAAACAATTGTCATCATAGGTACAATGTTATATCAACTCTGAGTAGCTTCCGTAAAGTTACATAATATACAGATTTAGTCAGATAGAGCGGGGTATAGGAGAGTCGTGTGAGAGTATTAACGAGTCATACGCATTGTATTATAATAAGATGGACTGGAAGAAGAACTTGTGCGATGGGGAAATGGACGTCTATGTTGCCAATTGTTCTACCTAGAAATGAGAGCTGAGAACAGTCAGAAACTCGCGAAAGGCGTGAGGGTGTACATCGCATTTGGGAATTTTTAATATCGCGGAATAATGTACTATGTATAATAAAAGAACTTACAATACCTTCTTCAATCTATTTGGAGCTGAATGAACCAAACAAAAATGGCTTCTGAAAATAAAAGATCTAAAATAACTTCTAGTTGATAAAAGATCAAATAATGAATTGAAAAAAAATAAATACTCAAGGCCATCTCCTGGCAGGACGGACGATAACCCAACTGAAACTATCGTCACTTATTTCGTTCAAGAAATTTAACAATTTTAATTGCAAACTCATCATTGAGGAGTACGCATTTTATGTTTTGATGGTGTAACGCGTCCATATTTTTTGAAATTATTTATCTGCGCCATGCCACAGATTCAGATAACGGAGAACGAGTTTCAAAAGCGATAATGAAAATACATTTGATATCATTCTATAACTTTTAGCCTTTCACCTGGTTCTAGCATAATTTTCAGAAGATTATTCATTAGATATAAGAACCAATCACCCTTATCCATTAAAAATACTGTTAAAGTACTGAAGACATTTCAGCTACTTTATATTCTTATTTATAGTGTTTTAGTGTATACACAGTGTGAACACGTTCATAACTCTATCAAGAAGATTCATAATTTACACACGCTTCTGGTTTCAAGTAAAATGAATTGTTAACTAATATGAATTTGAAAGCGTTTGTGTCGGCTGTTAAGGGAGATCGCTTTATAAATCACGCTCATTCTATTTCAGGTTTAAAATACATGCCATCCTTATCTGCGTCTATTATTTATCGCACTTATTAAATTTCAATACACAGAGCTTTTTGACTCAATCTGTTTATGAATACCGTTTGGTTTTAATGAATTCTAGGTGAAATCTTAAATGAGAAGTATCATGTATTTTCGCTTTATTGATTATATTACTTCTAAGAGGAAATATTGGCTGGTATACACAAAGCTGATGATGGGTCTTGTGATGTGGCAGAAATTTCTTCCTTGGTAAAGTCTGAATGAAGGCAAAGTTCTGATGTTAATTCATTGACTTCTCTAGATTTTCTGTAATTTATTTGTTAAATTATCAAAATGAGAATATCAATGGGTTCTTGTTTCAATTCATAAGCACGTTGTTTTCGAGGTGTTCTTCAAACATTCAAACTCAAATATCTCTAAAACGGCTACTGTAATCAGAAATTTGTACTTAACTTTTTCTCTAAATCGAATGTAGAAACAAAAAATCTTAACAGTTTTGCAAAATATCCAGTGGCGTTCAAATTAGGATTGGAAAAATTAGCCTTTCATTATCTACGCCACTGGAATGTTGGAAAAGTTTATTAAACCGAATCACAGGTACACAATTCGGACAAAATTGGTTCATCGGTACCTATAGAAGTTATGATAAACATCCGATTTTCGGAGTTGAACTTTGAGGGGTGTATCTCCTTTAAGACACACTTTAGAGAAGAACATTTCTTAGCGTTTTCATTATTTGAAGTACTCCAAGTGTTCCCAAATTTTGACCACTTATTATTTATTAAGTATAATTTTGTTGCAAAAATCCCCTATAGAAAGTTTGTTGGGCCGCTGATCACGATTCCGCTGTTATTTTTGGGAAATTTGAGAATTTCCTGAGACGGTTATGAATGATGAAGTATAATTTTGTTACAAAAATGACCTCTAGTAGGTATTTTGGGTCGCTGATGACTAGAGGTTTTTTTGCAACAAAATTATACTCTATTATTCATAACCGTCTCAGGAAAATCTTAAATTTTCCATCTGGAGAAAGTTTTTTGGGAAAAGTAACAGCAGAATCGTGATCAGCGACCCAGAAAACCCACTAGAGGTCATTTTTACAACAAAATTATAAATTATCTATTATATATAAATTTTCTAAATTTACCATCTGGAGGGAATTTTCCGAGGAAACTAACTGCGGAATCGTGATCAGCGACCCAGAAAACATACCAAGGGTCATTTTCGGCTCTTAATTCATTCATCAATTTTCCAAACTCTTGGATTGTTTTTTTAAGAATGCTCTTCTGAGGAGTTGATACCCCGTTTTTTGGGGTTTGGGGGGGGGGGTTGGAAAGGTCGACCTCCGCGGTCTTGTGATAGTCATGAATGATCTATGGGGTATTAGGGACAAAATGCAAAAAAAAATTTGAAATTCTAGCTTACTATATATATTTTTTTTATAATGACGTAATGACGTTTTTCCCGGCTTATCGCCTGGACTATAAATCAATGATAAGAATTGACGAAATATTAACTTTCGATCAAAATGTAGATATTCTTCAAATAGCATTCCAAGTACAAATATTCAATATTCCAAGAGGTGGTAAAGGAAGAAAAATAATAAACTTGAGAAATGATGAAAGAACGGACAGATGTATAACGGAAATCAGGAATGAAGATAATCTTTGTGGACCTCGAGCAATCATAGTAGCATCCACATATCAAACAAATGAAATATCAGGTATGAACGGACGCAGAATGGAATAAAGCAGATAGGTGCAGGTAGAAAAAATTAACAACAAAAATCCTGTGGACATGTTACAAAATACATATGACTTCACGAGGACACTGGAATTCATATAGCTTATCTCGTGGTAGCACATTACTTTGAAGGCAAATAATATTTATTTCAAACAAACGAACAACTATGTAGCTGTTTGATCTGCAAAGAACATGAAAATTATACGGAAGTCGCACATTTCGCTAAGGGATGCGACTCGTATTTTATACTAGAATATTGCGTGAGTAAGTAAACTCCCCAAAAAAGGACATTTTTCACTTCATTATTTTGATATACAACAAAATCAAAACTGCATTGGTGCTATCCCTGCAGTGGAATATTATGGTGCAAATTCAATGCAACCATAACAGAGAGGACAATTCTTGAAGTTGCATTCCGAAAAAGTGAATGAGAATTATATATTTGATTTTAGGACATAAATTCTTCAGTACTGCGAATCAGATGTTGATATATTGTGACAAGGATACTTAGAACTTAGAAAACAATTTCTAATTGCAAACATTCATCCTTTACAATACTTGTGTGTAGGTTTGTGTATCTCAATATATCGTTCAAAATACTAATCAAGCGATGAATTGGCTATAATCAGGAATGATACGAAAGGAATGTACAGCAAGGAATCAATCATGTGGTTGATTATTCGAAAATGTCCAACATGCACTCAATGGAGAAGAAGTTACAATTTGTGGATTTAAAGTTGATGGATACAACAAAATTTGAAAAACTGTCTATCAATATACATGGGCTGTCTCTGGCATGGTTTTAAAACATATTTTTCTCCGTCTACGATCAACAATATGAACCATGAAACAATGGACGTCTTATATGAAAAAAGAGTGCAAAGAAGTAAACAAATTAAAGATGCTGGATATAACCTTATCGAAATTTGGCAATGTGAATGTATCAGATCAAAAGAAGACAGAGCAATGAGTAAAACATCTCATGATATCGTTCAGTCTCTGAGCAATTCAAGAGACACATTCTACGGAGGGCGAACTAACTCTGGCAAATTGGGAATTGAAAATGATAAGATGGGAGATACTCTTATATGCAGTCTTTACCCAACAGTTAAATATTATGACATTCATCCTGTCGGTTTCCCAACAACAATTGCTAAACCGTCTTTTTTCGATTCATCGTGGTATGTGTTGTTCAGTTGTAAAGTATTAGCTCCAAAGAATTTGTTTCACCCAGATTTACTAGTTAGAGAAGAGAAATTAACATTCATGTCATGTAAAAAATGTTTTATGATTACGTCGAGCGAAAGCTACCACACCGAAATAGAAAGAACTTTTGTAGGAACTTGGACTACCGATGAATTTAGGAAAAAAGGTTCCAAAATTGTCGATGTATATGGAGTATGACATTTTGCAGAAAAATCAAATGATGTTTTCATAATCTATATTCGCGATTTTATGAAAATAGAACTTGAAACAAGCTCACGTGACTACAATTCGGAAGAAGAATACGTTAAAGTAATCGAGTAACGAATTGGTATCGATTTAGAAATGGATAAAATTGTACCCAATCCAGGCAAAAGAGTAGTAGCCAAAATGTGTCTCAATTTGCTGTGGGGAAAGCAGCAAAGACAGAACATGACACAAACAGAATACGTAACTGATGTGAAAAGCTGGTACGCACTTCTTTTAAATGACAAATTAGAATTTTCCAATTCTTTGTAAATGAGAATATAATTCAAGTAAGTTACACATATAAAGAAATGTAAGAAGAAGATTCTACATCGCTGTTTTCAAAACTTCGAATGCTAGATTGCGATTATAGGTATGACATGTTGGATCGTCTTGGAGATCACGTGGTCTATTATGACAGATTTTATCATATATATTGATGGGAAAACCCTGTAATAAAAGGTTGGATGTTGAGTGAATGGACAGACGAACTGGCATGGAACGATTATATTGAGTCACGGATATCTTCATGGCCAATAAGCTATTACTAAAAAACCAATAAAGGAAAGAAATTACAAAATAAATGGATTCGTATTGAACTTTGAAAATGATCATTGATTGAATAGAACTGGATTAGAATACATAGTAAGCAAATAATAAGAAAAAAATTGAATTGAATTATAAAATGATTACAAGAGATACTAAAACGAAGAATCTTGTCACAAAAGATAATGTTAGGAAATATTCCAAAATGGACTATAACAATCGGAGAGTTATTGAGCGAGACGATATAATTGACTCATTACCTTGGGGTTTTGAAAACTACAAATGTAATGTAAAAATTGTCACTTATTTGATTCTCATCTGAATCTTCAATGTATGTGATTGGATTGATATAATCAATTTTATCGATTACATAAATTTGACGCCACCACGTACTTTGATATTTGTTTCATATATGAATTCTCAGGAAATAGGTCACACTAACACATATGCTTATTTTTTCGTCTTTACGTACGTTTCGCTCCCACGACCATCATCAGAAGACGTATTATGTCTGAAACGGGATTTCCTAAGACTAATTGTATCAGTACAAAGCGTCCGTGTAACAATTTCGATTATTCGTGTTTCTGTTCGTTTCGGCGACGTGGGTATTTTTAATTGAAATTGGTGTGATGAGGACGCGTTGTGCTGATACAATTAGTTTCAAGAAATCCCGTTTCAGACATAATACGTCTTCTGATGGTCGTGAGAACGAAACGTACGTAAATAAGAAAATAAGCATATGTGTCAATCTGACCTCTTTCTCGAGAATTTATATAATATTTTGAAATTCTTCCCCAACTACGTACTCTAAAAGATGCTGCTCATTAGATTCACTCACTTGGGCTGTTGTCATTTTAATGGCACGTTCAAATAATTGCATTCGAAGGAATACAACTATTTGTGTCTGTAGTGAAGACTAGTTTTCAACATATGAACCCATCTGAATTTTTTGTTCATCTGAAACTGAATATTCATCTTGTTATTCATGGTTCTATTGAATCTTCCTACAATCGAAGATTTTTCTTCATTTTCGGTATGATATATTTTTATATTAAATAAATTCAGAATTTTCATGAAATCATTATTCGTTACACTTTATCACAATGTAGCAAATTGGTTGGAGAATGACGCATTTTTTTACACCCGTTTAGAATATTTTTAAATGCAGTAGCAATCTCATATCCATTTTTCGATCAAGGTCTTTCTACAATCTAAGATTTTCGGTATGATATATTCTTATATTAAATGAATTCAGAATTTCCATGAAATCCTTATTCGTTACACCTTTATCACGATGTAGCAAATTGGTTGGAGAATGACGCATTTTTTTACACCCGTTTAGAATATTTTTAAATGCAGTAGCAATCTCATATCCATTTTTCGATCAAGGTCTTTCTACAATCGAAGATTTTCCCTCATTTTCGGTATGATACATTTTTATATTGAATAAATTCAGAATTTCCATGAAATCCTCATTCCTGAAGTCCACACCTTTATTTATCACAATGTAGCAAATTGGGTGGAGAATGAAGCATTTTTCTACACCCGTTTAGATTATTTGCAGTAGCAAGATCATATCCATTTTTCGATCAAGGTCTTTGAGCTTAAATATCTTGCAAAATAACCTTCCACATTGTAACTTTTGACATTTCTCACAATTTGTTTTTTATTGGCGACCCGATAACTCTAAGACTATGTATTTAAATAGTCAATTACTATCGGTCAGACTTGTTGCTTGCATAAAAAATGGAATAATGATGTAATAACGGAGATGTAAATAAACTAAATTATTTCCCAATATTGTATTGTTCATGTTTGATTTATCAATAAATATTCTAGATATAACATTACGATTGTACTGTTTGAAACATTGTTTCCGACCCACATATATTTATTCCACAATTACCGCCTCAAGAGAAGGTTATCCAGGGTTGAAATGCAGAAATACATGATTTGGATACGAATGTTCTAGTAAAACATATTCTATTTTTTCATAATTTTCATATTTAGGGGTAGTTTTCACCACCTAAAAACTGAAAACGCACATCTGGACCGGGTCAAAAATGTTATAAAGTTGTTTATTTATAGTAGTTTTGTTGAAAGTGAGATAAATTTGCTCATTCACAAAAACGTAGAAATCACGCATTCTGTGCAGTTTGTATCAGGGATATTAAAAAAATCAAAGGCATTTCTTTGAAATGTTTATCGACTCAGGGATTGGGGTATTTGCAAATAGTGAAACAACATCAAATGAAGCGAGAGTATCACAGCTTGAATCAAGTTTGAAATCACAATTTCGCAATTAATTCTAAAGAATTTTTCATCGACAAACTTGGTGCCGCTTGGAAGTCGCTAAATTCTTTAACTAACCATTTCATTATTTTATACGTGAGACAATTAAATGTTTCAAATGAATGGTCTCATGGAATTTTTCGGTTTATAAATCTTAGGTAAAAAGTTTAGGAAGATTAGGATTCGGAAGTCTGATTGTTTCTTATTTATATTATTATGGGATATCCATAGCATGAGCCCTTTTCCAGTATAATTTTATTTGTGGTTTAACATTAGATAGCAACATGAACGTAGGAATAACTCACTACATGACCCTCAATAAGATCGATATTGGTTCCTTAGCAGCTACACCAGGTTCACAAATTTACTAAGGTCGATTTTAAAAGGTCAGGTACTGGGTTATTCTTTCATGTTTCTATCTAATATTGGACTAAAAATATGACAGCAAAACAAAATTAACGAGTGGCACAAATGGATAATGATGTCGCAGAATCCCTTGTCACTTTTTCAAATCAACTAAAGCATGTACACGATTCTGAACTATCGATCGTTCTTCGAGTAATAACCAGGAAATGTCAATTGTTAGACAATAATTCTATGACATGTGTTGCGTCACATTTCAAACAAGATTTCATGATTTTAATGATAATGAAGCTTGAGTCTTGGTTAGTGTATTATTATACTCTCCGCAGACGAAGTCAGAAGAGTAAATTACATTTACTCAAGCTATTTCTAAAATCGTTAAAAAAAATCCCAGAACAAAAATTCTCGAACCATAGTATTTTTCATCGAATTTTGTGCAACTTTGAAAAACTCCGTTTTTCTATATGTCCGTCAAGAAATTTGTTACCACGATAACTCAAAAACGAAAGATCTTATTCAAATTTGGAAAAAATTATTTACTGTTTGGATACAAACCCAATTATTTTTCAAAGAAATCGCCCTTTCTTGGGGGGTTGAAAGAAAAAAAAAGAATGAGTCTGAAAGTTTATATTCAATCGATTTAAGACTTTCACAGTAGATTTGAGTTAATTTAAGACTGATTTCAACCAACTTTCAACAAAATCAATCAACAAAAACATGACGAAGTAATTGGATACGGTCTGACAAAATATGAAGGTGTCAGAGTCGCTGATGGAAATGTTGTCACCGTCAACCCGTACCCAATGCTCGCTAATTTTTATTTTCCTTCAAGAAAGGTCGGACAAAAGGATATGGTGACAGGTTCTCTTATAAAATAGTTGCCCCCATCAACCCGCCCCCCATATCGGTAGTTAAAATCTTTCGATAACATCGTTCGTTATTCTACTTCAAGAACGCTGTGATAAGATATGGAGGTGGCAGGTTTGCTTAGTTAAAGAAAAAGTCGCCTACGGCGCTCGGTAATTTTAATCTCTCGATGACATCGTTTGTTATTCTACTTAAACAATGCTTTGACAAAATGAAGGTCATAGGATATTAAAAAAAGGTTGCCACCGTCTTCTCTGAAACCTAGTTTTGACACTATAATTTCATGAGTAGAAAACAGAAAAATCATTCGTCTCTTTCAAGCTCATCCTAATGTGAAACTATTCATCACACATGGAGGACTATTGAGTACCACCGAAACCATTTACCATGGGGTTCCGATATTAGCGATTCCTGTGTTTGGAGATCAGAAACTCAATGCTCGAAATGCTGTGAATGATGGTTATGGTGTTAAATTAGAATACAAGGAAATAACAGAAGAAAAATTTAGAAAGGAGATTCATGAAGTACTCGACAATCCTGAGTAAGTATTTTTTACAATCAAATTTTGCTTCGTGATCCTGATGACTGTCGACAAAGATCCTTTCATGAACAGTCATAAAGTTATTCAATATTCAAATCGGTTGAATGGTTCAGGAGATATTCAAATGTAAATATTGAAAAATGCATTGGCCACCCCCTCCCTTAGTATGACAGACGCGAAAAAATATTGTGGAACAAAATGATAGGGTATTACCAAATCTATCAAATGATGTTTTCAATGTTATAGCCCATCGTCTAACTTTCCGAAATAGCGTGAATTTTATGTTTATTCATAGCAGTTACGCCCCCTAGTGGTTGAATTACGAAAATGGTTCATGAATTTCACCTACCATCCCTGTCCTTAGAATACGAAGAATAAATTGTAGTAGTTTCCAATTACGATACTCGAGTTGCCCATATAAATTAAAGGGAAAAAGAATATCATATCTCCATTTGAGTTTGCGGGTGTTCTCAACCACTTTCTAAATTCTAGAAATTCGTGATATCCAAGTGAAATCCAATCAATAATTAATAAAGCAGCTGGGCAGACTTCTTGAAGTCCCTCGGGAATGCGAATGCATAGCGGATGAATGTACACAAAATTGCACCAATACATTCGACCTTCAGTTGTGGCTGGCTATAAAAGACTCAAGTAGTTGAAGTGTCTTATACTATTTCGATTGCGCAAATTTCATACATACAGAGTGAGTTTGAATCAGCGATGTATATTGATTTAATAGGTGCGAGTGAGACACCACAAAAATGCGATAAATGGGCGTTCTATTCATAACGCACCTTTCAGACGTCTCTCTGGAACATATGCATGTGGCATCGGAATACTTCATTTCATTCCAAGCTGCTATAAGGTAAGTAAAAAATTATCATCAAAAGATATTGTGAGAACTGGATTTCAATTGAATTAGGTACTGTACATCATTTATAGAACAGAATAGCGAGATATTGAGGATTGTCAATTTTATATAACCATGCTTCTACCGTGATTTAGTTCCACAAGTCGACAATGGATGGACTGTCAACCGGCTTGCACGCTTCGCATATCGTTATATACAACTCACCATAGCGCTTTACTTGTTTCTGTTATAAAACAATACGATTGTCTCGCTCTAACTCACAATACACTTCTATACACCGCTGCAAACTCAATCTGCATATTCTTTCAATTTGAAATTAAATGCATTTATGTATAATTCTACAGTTTGTTCTTCCTAATTATCTTTCGATGTACCTTCATGTGATGGTTATACATATTTCCCTAATCAAGTCACTGTTTACTTATTCAGGTAATACGTGTTTATTTATGAAATCACATACAAAATTAGGAGATTCAAATTCCCCTTATGAAACGTTTTTGTTTTTATTATATATGATGACAATGCATTTTTTATTCAATCATTAGATGGAACTGTCCTTGAATTTCGATTATGTTTGTCTAGGAAATGAATCATGACATATTTTTTCCATTTTAGCTATGCACTAAATGCCAAAAGGAGATCAGTTTTGATGAAAGACCGCCCTATTAAACCAATGGATAATGCCGTGTTTTGGACAGAATATGTTATACGACATGAAGGTGCACCTCATTTACGTGTAGCAGCGTTGGATTTAGCATGGTATCAAAACATTCTACTAGATGTGGTATTGTTCATACTTGCAGTTTCCGCTTCTTTAATCATCATATTAGTTAAACTGTTCAAATTATGTAGACGAGAGAATAAGAGAGAGAAAAGTAAAAAAGAGAAGAAGCAGTAATAGTTGATAGCAGCATTTCAAGATTGACCTTTTAAAAAACCAAACTTGTAGCGATCACAAATGCAACTAGATTTTACACATTTCGTGGTAGGATTCCAATAATTAAATTTAGCCTCACTGAATTGGTGATCAGAACAGTGTTTTTAGCGTAGATTTGGGTCAGATGTTGATCATTCTGATACATATGAGTGGTGGCTAGGCCATGACACTTCTGCTTCAAAATCGACCATTTTAACATGCAAGTCTCCACAAGGTTTTTTTTCAAGAACATCCATACTACTCATGTACAGTGACTGTGGGCGATTATCTGTTCTACATACTAGGACATAGTTCTATAGGTATTCTAACTTAAGATTGAGTCTAAACCATGAAATTCAAATAACATCATAAACGGCATAACAGGTGTGGCTTCAGAGGTTTCTTACTATATATCGGCCATTAATTACTATCACAGGCCGTCGTTATCAACCGCGAAATTCAAATGCTATGGTAGATGTTATAGCTCCTATTCAATTTATTTATCAATGACATTTCTTCTTTTTTTGTCTGTTATTTTCTTCTTTACGCAGAAGATTTTAAATTTTACTCGACAGTTCTCTATGTTGTATCTCACTGCAGCATGGCTGGTATGCACTCAATACTTGGTGTGTAATCAATAATCTGGAGCTCAAAATTGGTGAGTGCACTTTAATGACTTTCACCAAGAAAATTACGCCTATTATTTACAATTACAAACTTCTCAACACAGCCCTTGCTCGTTCCTATAGTTTCAGAGACTTGAGAGTTTTGTTTGACGTGAAATTGTCGATTGCGTCTCACATAGAATCGATTGTGTCTAGCGTCGACAGAATGCTGGGCTTTATCATCTGGAATAGCCGCCTATTTAACAATAGTGACTCAATAATATTTTACAATTCATTTACCTAGAATCATATAAACGTTGGGAAATGCATAGTATTTCATTCCTGTATAAGGTCATACATAACCTGGTTGACTGTACTGTGGCTTTATTAAGGATGAATTTACACGTTTCATCTGCTTGCACCCCCTCCACACAAACATTCCATCTACCACTCTGCAGAACAAACACGTTATTATTTTCGCCAAGATTCCAAATGTGTAGATTCTACGAGATGATCGGTATGACTGTAAACATATTTTGTTGTAACCCTAATGACATTTGTAAAGGTGTGTGTATTAGTTAATTTCAATTCCTTCTATGTAATTATATTATACGTACTCCTAAGCTCTCCAAGGGGTTTCTACCTGTGAGCTAGTGTAATTAAATGAATGAATAAATAAATAGCACGTGGTTTTAATGATTCCATATTATATGTAAGTCATTGCTTATGATGGACGATTGTTATTACCTGGAAAATTCAAATACTATCGTCGATATATATATATATATATATATATATATATATATATATATATATATATATATATATATATATATATATATATATATATATATACATATATATATATATATATATATGTAGAACTGGATTCTCGGGTATTGATCCGCGTTGTGTGGTTTCGGTCCTCAAAAGGACCAATTTCACGACGTTTCGGCAAAGTCGCATTAGCCATCTTCAGGTGATTCAACGCGGATCAATACCCGAGAATCCAGTTCTACACATTACGTCCGCGAGAACCTAAGAAGAAACATATATATATATATATATATATATATATATATATATATATATATATATATATATATATATATATCTGAATTATGAAGATAACTTAGATAATTTAACATAGGATTATAAAGATGAATAAACGTAAAAGATTGAACCATAGGCGGGATTCGAACCCACATTTCTGGATTTCTAGTCCAGGGTGTTTACCAATTACACCACTTCGGTCCTGTTAGATTTTCATATTTTTTTGTAAATATAAACCTCTGAAAGGATAGTAGATCATTGATGAACACAATGCGATTCGATGGCCTACCATAGATCAACTATTCACGCACATTCATCTGAAGTTCAGTCGTTTTTTTTTTTTGAAGTAAGGATTGTAGGTTAGTACTGCTATGGTTGGCAGTTACTTGACAGTTCTTATTCAAATGACAGCATCCCGGTTCTTATATATTTCAATAGAACTGACTGAGAATTGTTCTGGTTAATTATAAACAAGTTTAAAGTTTCTTTGCCTAATTGGCCACTATCGTGTATGTAACTTAAGAGATATAGAATTAAATTTTATGAATTATGAAGATAACTTAGATAATTTAACATACGATTATAAAGATGAATAAACGTCGAAGATTGAACCATAGGCGGGATTCGAACCCACATTTCTGGATTTCTAGTCCAGGGTGTTTACCAATTACACCACTTCGGTCCTGTGTTCATCAATGATCTACTATCCTTTCAGAGGTTTATATTTACAAAATTTATATATATATATATATATATATATATATATATATATATATATATATATATATATATATATATATATATATATATATATATATATATAACTTAAGAGATATAGAATTAAATTTTCTGAATTATGAAGATATTTTAGATAATTTAACATAGGATTATAAAGATGAATAAACGTAAAAGATTGAACCATAGGCGGGATTCGAACCCACATTTCTGGATTTCTAGTCCAGGGTGTTTACCAATTACACCACTTCGGTCCTGTTAGATTTTCATATTTTTGTAAATATAAACCTCTGAAAGGATAGTAGATCATTGATGAACACAATGCGATTCGATGCCCTACCATAGATCAACTATTCACGCACATTCATCTGAAGTTCAGTCGTTTTTTTTTTTTGAAGTAAGGATTGTAGGTTAGTACTGCTATGGTTGGCAGTTACTTGACAGTTCTTATTCAAATGACAGCATCCCGGTTCTTATATATTTCAATAGAACTGACTGAGAATTGTTCTGGTTAATTATAAACAAGTTTAAAGTTTCTTTGCCTAATTGGCCACTATCGTGTATTTAACTTAAGAGATATAGAATTAAATTTTCTGAATTATGAAGATAACTTAGATAATTTAACATAGGGCCGCCTATGGTTCAATCTTTTACGTTTATTCATCTTTATAATCCTATGTTAAATTATCTAAGTTATCTTCATAATTCAGAAAATTTAATTCTATATCTCTTAAGTTACATACACGATAGTGGCCAATTAGGCAAAGAAACTTTAAACTTGTTTATAATTAACCAGAACAATTCTCAGTCACTTCTATTGAAATATATAAGAACCGAGATGCTGTCATTTGAATAAGAACTGTCAAGTAACTGCCAACCATAGCAGTACTAACCTACAATCCTTAATTGAAAAAAACGACTGAACTTCAGATGAATGTGCGTGAATAGTTGATCTATGGTAGGGCATCGAATCGCATTGTGTTCATCAATGATCTACTATCCTTTCAGATGTTTATATTTACAAAAATATGAAAATCTAACAGGACCGAAGTGGTGTAATTGGTAAACACCCTGGACTAGAAATCCAGAAATGTGGGTTCGAATCCCGCCTATGGTTCAATCTTTTACGTTTATTCATCTTTATAATCCTATGTTAAATTATCTAAGTTATCTTCATAATTCAGAAAATTTAATTCTATATCTCTTAAGTTACATACACGATAGTGGCCAATTAGGCAAAGAAACTTTAAACTTGTTTATAATTAACCAGAACAATTCTCAGTCAGTTCTATTGAAATATATAAGAACCGGGATGCTGTCATTTGAATAAGAACTGTCAAGTAACTGCCAACCATAGCAGTACTAACCTACAATCCTTACTTAAGAAAAACGACTGAACTTCAGATGAATGTGCGTGAATAGTTGATCTATGGTAGGGCATCGAATCGCATTGTGTTCATCAATGATCTACTATCCTTTCAGAGGTTTATATTTACAAAAATATGAAAATCTAACAGGACCGAAGTGGTGTAATTGGTAAACACCCTGGACTAGAAATCCAGAAATGTGGGTTCGAATCCCGGTAAACACCCTGGACTAGAAATCCAGAAATGTGGGTTCGAATCCCGCCTATGGTTCAATCTTTTACGTTTATTCATCTTTATAATCCTATGTTAAATTATCTAAGTTATCTTCATAATTCAGAAAATTTAATTCTATATCTCTTAAGTTACATACACGATAGTGGCCAATTAGGCAAAGAAACTTTAAACTTGTTTATAATTAACCAGAACAATTCTCAGTCAGTTCTATTGAAATATATAAGAACCGGGATGCTGTCATTTGAATAAGAACTGTCAAGTAACTGCCAACCATAGCAGTACTAACCTACAATCCTTACTTCAAAAAAACGACTGAACTTCAGATGAATGTGCGTGAATAGTTGATCTATGGTAGGGCATCAAATCGCATTGTGTTCATCAATGATCTACTATCCTTTCAGAGGTTTATATTTACAAAAATATGAAAATCTAACAGGACCGAAGTGGTGTAATTGGTAAACACCCTGGACTAGAAATCCAGAAATGTGTGTTCGAACCCCGCCTATGGTTCAATCTTTTACGTTTATTCATCTTTATAATCCTATGTTGAATTATCTAAGTTATCTTCATAATTCAGAAAATTTAATTCTATATCTCTTAAGTTACATACACGATAGTGGCCAATTAGGCAAAGAAACTTTAAACTTGTTTATAATTAACCAGAACGATTCTCAGTCAGTTCTATTGAAATATATAAGAACCGGGATGCTGTCATTTGAATAAGAACTGTCAAGTAACTGCCAACCATAGCAGTACTAACCTACAATCCTTACTTCAAAAAAACGACTGAACTTCAGATGAATGTGCGTGAATAGTTGATCTATGGTAGGGCATCGAATCGCATTGTGTTCATCAATAATCTACTATCCTTTCAGAGGTTTATATTTACAAAAATATGAAAATCTAACAGGACCGAAGTGGTGTAATTGGTAAACACCCTGGACTAGAAATCCAGAAATGTGGGTTCGAATCCCGCCTATGGTTCAATCTTTTACGTTTATTCATCTTTATAATCCTATGTTAAATTATCTAAGTTATCTTCATAATTCAGAAAATTTAATTCTATATCTCTTAAGTTACATACACGATAGTGGCCAATTAGGCAATAAAAATTTAAATTTGTTTATAATTAACCAGAACAATTCTCAGTCAGTTCTATTGAAATATATAAGAACCGGGATGCTGTCATTTGAATAAGAACTGTCAAGTAACTGCCAACCATAGCAGTACTAACCTACAATCCTTACTTCAAAAAAACGACTGAACTTCAGATGAATGTGCGTGAATAGTTGATCTATGGTAGGGCATCGAATCGCATTGTGTTCATCAATGATCTACTATCCTTTCAGAGGTTTATATTTACAAAAATATGAAAATCTAACAGGACCGAAGTGGTGTAATTGGTAAACACCCTGGACTAGAAATCCAGAAATGTGGGTTCGAATCCCGCCTATGGTTCAATCTTTTACGTTTATTCATCTTTATAATCCTATGTTAAATTATCTAAGTTATCTTCATAATTCAGAAAATTTAATTCTATATCTCTTAAGTTACATACACGATAGTGGCCAATTAGGCAAAGAAACTTTAAACTTGTTTATAATTAACCAGAACAATTCTCAGTCAGTTCTATTGAAATATATAAGAACCAGGATGCTGTCATTTGAATAAGAACTGTCAAGTAACTGCCAACCATAGCAGTACTAGCCTACAATCCTTACTTCAAAAAACGACTGAACTTTAGATGAATGTGCGTGAATAGTTGATCTATGGTAGGGCATCGAATCGCATTGTGTTCATCAATGATCTACTATCCTTTCAGAGGTTTATATTTATAAAAATATAAAAATCTAATAGGACCGAAGTGGTGTAATTGGTAAACACCCTGGACTAGAAATCCAGAAATGTGGGTTCGAATCCCGCCTATGGTTCAATCTTTTACGTTTATTCATCTTTATAATCCTATGTTAAATTATCTAAGTTATCTTCATAATTCAGAAAATTTAATTCTATATCTCTTAAGTTACATACACGATAGTGGCCAATTAGGCAAAGAAACTTTAAACTTGTTTATAATTAACCAGAACAATTCTCAGTCAGTTCTATTGAAATATATAAGAACCAGGATGCTGTCATTTGAATAAGAACTGTCAAGTAACTGCCAACCATAGCAGTACTAACCTACAATCCTTACTTCAAAAAACGACTGAACTTTAGATGAATGTGCGTGAATAGTTGATCTATGGTAGGGCATCGAATCGCATTGTGTTCATCAATGATCTACTATCCTTTCTGAGGTTTATATTTATAAAAATATAAAAATCTAATAGGACCGAAGTGGTGTAATTGGTAAACACCCTGGACTAGAAATCCAGAAATGTGGGTTCGAATCCCGCCTATGGTTCAATCTTTTACGTTTATTCATCTTTATAATCCTATGTTAAATTATCTAAGTTATCTTCATAATTCAGAAAATATAATTCTATATCTCTTAAGTTACATACACGATAGTGGCCAATTAGGCAAAGAAACTTTAAACTTGTTTATAATTAACCAGAACAATTCTCAGTCAGTTCTATTGAAATATATAAGAACCAGGATGCTGTCATTTGAATAAGAACTGTCAAGTAACTGCCAACCATAGCAGTACTAACCTACAATCCTTACTTCAAAAAACGACTGAACTTTAGATGAATGTGCGTGAATAGTTGATCTATGGTAGGGCATCGAATCGCATTGTGTTCATCAATGATCTACTATCCTTTCAGAGGTTTATATTTATAAAAATATAAAAATCTAATAGGACCGAAGTGGTGTAATTGGTAAACACCCTGGACTAGAAATCCAGAAATGTGGGTTCGAATCCCGCCTATGGTTCAATCTTTTACGTTTATTCATCTTTATAATCCTATGTTAAATTATCTAAGTTATCTTCATAATTCAGAAAATTTAATTTTATATCTCTTAAGTTACATACACGATAGTGGCCAATTAGGCAAAGAAACTTTAAACTTGTTTATAATTAACCAGGACAATTCTCAGTCAGTTCTATTGAAATATATAAGAACCAGGATGCTGTCATTTGAATAAGAACTGTCAAGTAACTGCCAACCATAGCAGTACTAACCTACAATCCTTACTTCAAAAAACGACTGAACTTTAGATGAATGTGCGTGAATAGTTGATCTATGGTAGGGCATCGAATCGCATTGTGTTCATCAATGATCTACTATCCTTTCAGAGGTTTATATTTATAAAAATATAAAAATCTAATAGGACCGAAGTGGTGTAATTGGTAAACACCCTGGACTAGAAATCCAGAAATGTGGGTTCGAATCCCGCCTATGGTTCAATCTTTTACGTTTATTCATCTTTATAATCCTATGTTAAATTATCTAAGTTATCTTCATAATTCAGAAAATTTAATTCTATATCTCTTAAGTTACATACACGATAGTGGCCAATTAGGCAAAGAAACTTTAAACTTGTTTATAATTAACCAGAACAATTCTCAGTCAGTTCTATTGAAATATATAAGAACCAGGATGCTGTCATTTGAATAAGAACTGTCAAGTAACTGCCAACCATAGCAGTACTAACCTACAATCCTTACTTCAAAAAACGACTGAACTTTAGATGAATGTGCGTGAATAGTTGATCTATGGTAGGGCATCGAATCGCATTGTGTTCATCAATGATCTACTATCCTTTCAGAGGTTTATATTTATAAAAATATAAAAATCTAATAGGACCGAAGTGGTGTAATTGGTAAACACCCTGGACTAGAAATCCAGAAATGTGGGTTCGAATCCCGCCTATGGTTCAATCTTTTACGTTTATTCATCTTTATAA
Organism: Endomychus coccineus; assembly: GCA_958510875.1. Lineage (NCBI taxonomy): Eukaryota > Metazoa > Arthropoda > Insecta > Coleoptera > Endomychidae > Endomychus > Endomychus coccineus. The sequence goes on along the minus strand of OY294069.1, from coordinate 104,367,886 downwards.
TCCTATGTTAAATTATCTAAGTTATCTTCATAATTCAGAAAATTTAATTCTATATCTCTTAAGTTACATACACGATAGTGGCCAATTAGGCAAAGAAACTTTAAACTTGTTTATAATTAACCAGAACAATTCTCAGTCAGTTCTATTGAAATATATAAGAACCAGGATGCTGTCATTTGAATAAGAACTGTCAAGTAACTGCCAACCATAGCAGTACTAACCTACAATCCTTACTTCAAAAAACGACTGAACTTTAGATGAATGTGCGTGAATAGTTTATCTATGGTAGGGCATCGAATCGCATTGTGTTCATCAATGATCTACTATCCTTTCAGAGGTTTATATTTATAAAAATATAAAAATCTAATAGGACCGAAGTGGTGTAATTGGTAAACACCCTGGACTAGAAATCCAGAAATGTGGGTTCGAATCCCGCCTATGGTTCAATCTTTTACGTTTATTCATCTTTATAATCCTATGTTAAATTATCTAAGTTATCTTCATAATTCAGAAAATTTAATTCTATATCTCTTAAGTTATATATATATATATATATATTCTTTTGTTGATATTCTTGAACCATTTGTAATATTTGTATGTTTTCTTGGTATATTGGTTCGTATATATACTGATAATGAAATAAAAATTCTGTTTTGACGTTTCGACAACGTTTATTGCCTTTATCATAATTTTTGATAAAGGCAATAAACGATGTCGAAACGTCAAAACAGAATTTTTATTTCATTATCAGTATATATACGAACCAATATACCAAGAAAACATACAAATATATATATATATATAAACAAGTTTAAAGTTTCTTTGCC